>MU225321.1:588677-605749 GCA_018584345.1 Thuja plicata
GACATTAAATTGATTCAAAGAATTATGCCAAGCAGTAACAGGGTCGTTTGGACATAAATCAAGGGTATGATCACACTTAGGGCAAATAGGGTCTATAGTTGCGACAGACCAAATTCAGGTGGTTACACAACTTGCTTTAGTTATTTTATTACGATTCAGTTTGGTTTAAGTTTAAAATTTATTTTTGTCTATTGTTAGGGAACTAAGTTTCAATTTATTGTGTGTTAGGGATAGGATTTAATTTGGATTAGGGTTTTAATTACGCTTTTTCTACTATCAGGTTTAAGATTCAATTTCATCTAATTTTCATTTTAGGATTACTATTTTTATTTAAAGATTATAACTACATTAGTTTCAAAGTTAAGGTTGGTATTTTTTTAAGCTTATGGAGCGAGGTTTGGGTTTAATAATGTCTAAGGTTACATCTTAAAAGGGTCAGGATTTGATTTGATTCTATGTCTTTTTGATTTGTTTGGATTAAATGAACGACACTTATTTGATAATTGCTAGGTTTAATTTCTTATACTATTTCATTAGGTCTAGGGTCAGGGTTCAATTTTGTGTACAGTTCAAATAATCCTAGTGTTAGGGTTCAATTTGATTTATTGTTAAGGTTAGGGTAAATTTTTTTTTAGAGCTAGTGTTTAATTTGGTTTCATGTTCATTTAGTTTTTTTATTACGGTTCAACTTGCTTTAGGGTTTTGATTACGATTCAATTTGGTTTAGGTTTAAAATTTATTTTTGTGTATTGTTAGGGAACTAGGATTCAAGTTATTGTGTGTTAGGGGTAGGGTTTAATTTGGATTTGGGTTTGGATTCAGCTTTGTCTAATATAAGGTTTAAGATTCAATTTGGTTTATTTTTAGTTTTAGGATTACTATTTTTGTTTAAAGATTATAATTACATCAATTCAAAGTTAAGGTTGGTATTTATTTAAGATTATAGAGTGAGGTTTGGGTTTAATAATGTCTAAGGTATCATTTTAAAAGGGTTACGATTTTATTTGATTCTACGTCCTTTTGATTTGTTTGGATTAAAAGAATGACAAATATTTGATAATTGCTAGGTTTAGTTTATTATATTGTTTTATTAGGTTTAGGGTCGGTGTTCAATTTTGTCTAGTGTTCAAATAATCATAGTGTTAGGGTTCAATTTTATTTATTGTCAAGGTTAGGGTAATTTTCTTTTGTAGATTTAGTGTTTAATTTGGATTCATGTTCATTTAGTTTTATGATTAGGATTCAACTTGCTTTAGGGTATTGATTACGATTCAATTTGGTTTAGGTTTAAATTTTTTTTTTGTTTATTGTTAGGGAACTAAGTTTCAAGTTATTTTGTGTTAGGGGTAGGGTTTAATTTGGATTGGGGTTTGGATCCAACTTTGTCTACTATCAGGTTTAAGATTCAATTTGGTCTTTTTTAGTTCTAGGATGACTATTTTTGTTTAAAGATTATAATTACATCATGTTCAAAGTTAAGGTTGGTATTTATTTAAGATTATGGAGTGAGGTTTGGGTTTGATAATGTATATTATTACATTTTAAAAGGGTTTGGGATTTAATTTGATTCTATCTCCTTTGGATTTGTTTGGATTAAACAAAAGAAGTAGATTTGATAATTACTAGGTTTAGTTTCTTATAATTTTTCAGTAGGTCTAGGGTCAGGGTTTTAATTTTTTCTAGTGTTAAAATAATCCTAGTGTTAGGGTTCAATTTTATTTATTGTTAAGGTCAGGGTAAAATTTGGTTTAGAGTTAGCGTTTAATTTGATTTCATGTTTATTTATTTTTATGATTAGAGTTCAACTTGCATGAGGGTTTTGGTTATGATTCAATTTGGTTTAGGTTTAAAATTAATTTTTTTTTATTGTTAGGGAACTATGTTTCAAGTTATTTTGTGTTAGGGGTAGTGTTTATGATGCAGAGCTCCCAACCTCCTAACTTACTTGAAAAAATTCAAGTTCTTACTTGATTAAATAAAGTCTTCTACCCTCTGTTGTGGGATACATCATGCTAGAACTCTACACCTTCAAGTTCCTTTCTTCAAACTCACAAACTCTTCACGTTCAACCCCCCATAACCCCTTTAGAGTTTCTTTCCATCATACACATCTTTTTGTGTTGATTCTCCGCTATTCCCTAAGTGTTTCTGGTGCACCCTCCTTGCACAATGGAATTTCAATCAATTACTAAGTCTTGGGGTCTATCTAACATGCCAAAAAACCTCCTTGACACTCAACCACACAACCAAAACAAAATCTTTGGTTCCAAGTTCACCCAACACCACAATGACCTATAATGCACTAGTTTCCTAGTAGCCTTTTTTGAACTCCTTTTCTAATTTTAAGTCCGAATCTTCCAAAGGACCTAGAAAATAAATTGGATATTCACAAATTAATTTTTTGGACAACAACTTTTCCAAAATGACAAGTATTGAAACTTTGGACAACTCCTCTAACTTAGAAACCCTTACCTTGGCTTGGAAGGGCTAATTGGAGCACTTAATGAAGAAGGTAACCTTCACACCTTTGAATCCACCAATAAAACACTTGGGACACCTTAGGGAACATTAAATAACATCAACCCTCCATTCTTGGGTATTGAAACAATACCCATCAAAAGTTATGGGGTTTGTAAGCTTTTAGCCTATGTTTCTCTACCAGTCACATTCAGATGCCTGGCTAGGGTTTTATGCATATCTCTCCAAAACTGAAACCTCCCACTCTAAGACCAAATGAATCTTAAATTAAACTCTCCAACCTAAAATATAACCAAAAATTGGAATTTTTCCATGGTTACATCTCGAGATATGGAGAGTAGAAGTGAAAGCCCTTGTTTTTGTCCAAATAACGATCTATAAATGATTGTGATAGAATTTATCCCTAAATAATCCACTTAAAAACCTATAACTAGGATAAAATGAAAGATAAAATGATACTCTAACTTCCTATCAAGTTAATTCTTCCATTAGAGTCTGTAGAGTTATGTATCAAATGAACAAATAGACAGATTTATGGGAAAATATAGTTTTTCTTTATTGATTTTCAAATTTGATTACACAGTTGCTTCAACCAACCTCCATTTGAGTTTTTGATGCATATATATATGTCCAAATTAATAGTTCAAACCAATTCCAAGCATGGTTATGAACATTGGGCAAACATAATTTGAAAAATTGCAATTAGCAACTTTTGTTGTTGACAAATTTTGCATTGTTTGTTGACGACTTTTGGAAACTGACTTCCTAATCATCCTAGGAACCTACCAAGGGCGCATTTGAAATTGTGTGCACATGAAAAATTCAAATCAACCCTTCCTAACATAAACCTACCCAAACCATGTCCATCTGACCATAGTTGACCATAAGATTTATATCACATCCTAAGCCACTAGGCCTTAGAAGTTTGGACCTTATTACATTTCTAGGATCTCTTAATCCCTATAGGAACTTGGCCTATAAAAAAATGTCATTAAAATCATGGATATATTGTTACCTCATTGAATTCATCAAGGGATTCTCCTGCACCTATTTAATTTGGATTTGGGTTTGGATTCAACTTTTTCTACTAAGGTTTAATATTCAATTTGGTCTATTTTTTAGTTTTAGGATTACTATTTTTGTTGAAAGATTATAATTACATCAGGTTAAAAGTTAAGTTTGGTACTTAATTTTTTATTAAAAATGCTACAACACAGATTCTAAATCCTCCAGCGAGCTGAATAAAATTTTGTCACTTCATGCTTTTATTCTCAATGCACTTGCAATGAATATCATAGAATTAACACATCATATGCCACATCAGACATGATGAAATGCTAAAAAATTTGAAATCCACCACCACACCATTGATTGAACTCAGATAACTTTTATCTTACTTGTTGTCCACGTCACCGCTCCATGACGCACCGAATGAGAAATGAACTCCCACCGTGCCATCATGTGCCATGTCTCAACGAACTTCTGCGCAGGGAGAAATCACTTGCTATCATGGTGAGACTAAAGGAATCTCTCTATGTTCCACTACATCAAACCATCTTTCATCTAACATTTCCCATAGGTTATTATGTGGGACCTAGTTTTGGGCAATGAGGAAGCGAGGATTTTACACGTGGCACTCTAATGACTGATGGATGCACTTGATGATCGCCATATAGAGCTGATGTGTATCAGTTGAAGTTGTTTGACCTAGGTGAAGTCTAGCGGCTGAGATTCAAATATTTAAAGGAGTATCACATGAAAATTATTATGCATGAGCCAAAATGCACAATGCGTTTATCACATGGTTAGTCAAGTTGATAGTTGAACCATGCGACATTAATTTTGAAATGATAGCCAAGTAAATGAAAAATTTGAGATTTATTCAGTCAAGAGTTTGAGGTACATGAACACAATTACAAAGAAAGTGCCTAATTCTATTGGGGTTTATTTTCATGAACTTGTAATTTTTTTTTTTCTCTCTATTCTCGAGAAAGCGTTTCAGTGGGGTTTTTTCTTGTTCTTGTTAATTGTCAAATTAGATTTAGGAGAAATGAGTCAACAAAATGTATCTGCATCTACTTCTGGGTATGGTTTTTCTTAAAAGGGTCAAATTAGGGCTTATTGGAAAGATTTTGTTGACTTGTTACCCAGGAGTACCAACGGGAAATCCGCAAATGAACATAAATGGATGGATAATTTTTTTATGTGTAGGAATCTTATCACTGAAGCCTAAGGATGAGCTTTGTTTAATTACTTTTTCAATAACAAAATTAAGTGCCCTCCCATGTTAAATCCCTCATATTTTAATTTACACAAGTTAATAGTGTCATATGTCTTTAATGATGTAGATTTCCTTAGGGAATTATCTCGTAGATATTTCCCATTAACCAAGGTTATTAGAAGGGAAGATCTGAGAACCCAAGTGAAAATTGACATATAAAGTTTAACTGAGTCTTTTGGGATCACTGATGCTAATTGTACCAAAATTGACTTTGAGAGAGAAAAGATGAATAATGAAGCCCACAAGTGCATATTTAGAAAAAAAAAAAAAAGGTAGTTCCTAGGAACATTCCCAAGGTTGAGAGAAAGACTATCCCAATTCCTAATAATTTGATGGAGCTTTTTCTCCTTTAATATTTCCAATAATTATTTTGTGTACAAAGTTCAAGAGTATTGTAAGGTTCTAGGACTTGATGGGGAGAATATGATTCCAATTGATATAATGTGCATGGAGATGGCAATCTAGAACCCAGAGGCTAATAGAGACTATGAAATTTTAGCATACTTAGTGAATGCCTTACACAAAGGCCTAGTTGCTATCCAACAAAACCTTGCACCGATTGATTTCAAACATTACTCTTTATTGTTTCATTTGATTTTAAATTTTAATTTTGATAATATAGATAAAAGGTTTTACTTGGAGAAGGTTGCCCCATATGGAGAGAGGATGTTTGTGTAGTTTTGGATAAGACTATGGGATATGAGCCACCTGACCCTCAGTTTTGTATATTTTCATAATTGGATTTTTGCCCCCATCATGAACCTCTTGGGGAGGGACAAAAGTGGGATAAGTCTTGAGGAGATAAATTTGTTAAGGCCGACTCAAGAGATTTCTAATAGGACCTTTGATCACAACTGGGGTTATTTTTATTTTTTTGATAAGTTCACTATGTTTAGAGTTTATGGTTGCTCGTAACCTCCTCATATATTATCATTTTTTGTACCTGAAAAAGTTGTTGTTATTAATTTTTTCTATAAATTATTGTTAGTTGAGAGGGACTACTTGCATAATAAGAGAAGGGGTACCCTTGTGCCCAAATTGATTGAAATTTTATAATTCACCATTGGCAAGCATGTTAATGCTGTCAAGGCCAGAGAGATCTCAAAAAAGATGTCCATTCTTGTAGCCAACAAAAAGAACAACGGAAACCATAATACAACAAGATATAATTAATATCAATTCAGAATCTTCAAAAACATGCAATTACATAGAACATGTCAAGCTATAAGGCCTTCTCGGTTACAATCATATACATCAGAAAATACACTAAGATCTATCATAAATATCTTCTGGAAGCTTCACATCACCCCTTAACTAGCCCAGACCTGTAAAAAATAGAAATCTAGCAAGAAAACTCAAGAGAGATTTAAACTTGTGCTCACAAGCCACCAAGAAATCCTCTTGTTTCCTAAGACAAAAAGATAATAGCCCTCCAAGGTATCCTTCACCTAGTTCAAACCCACAGAACTTTAAAACAACTCTTCCACTTCTTCCCCTATCTTCCTTCCTTCTACTCTACTCTACCCAAACCCTCTTTTTATACAACACAACCACAATTTGGCTTTACAATTAAAATAAATCAACCAAATACAACTTGGCATCAAGAACACAACACCCAATCTGTTCATCATTAGTCGGCTTCCAACAACCATTAAATTTGCATAGGAGAGTGAACCAAAAAATATTTAGGTCCTCACAACTCCAACGGTCAATCCAAAACTCTAGGAACGCAACCCCAAATTAAATTCACCAATAGGCCAGCCAAAACTATCATAAAAACCTCATCAGTGATCAAGAACACTGAAACCAAGCCACTCAGTGAGAGGCACAACTGAACCAAACACCACCAAATAAACACCATCGAGAAAGAATCGCCAAGCACCACTAATTCCATTCACTGAGTCCTTTGGTGAAGAAACACATCTTCCACCTGATAAATGCCACCAATGAACAAGAAACTCAGGTCTCCAACCGAGCTTACTATCAAAAATCAAAATTGAACCAAAACATCTTTTTGGTAATACAGGATTTCCAACTACCCCAGGATGCTTCTGCATAAGAAACCTTAGATGATAAAATATGTTCTCAGTAGCTCGACAAATATATGTTGGGATTCAACACATAGATCCTAGACTAGTTCTTTATATACATTTCCTTTGAGATCTCAACCGATACACCTATGCCTCAGTTCTTATTCTTCTTCCTCTGATGTGGACAGAAGTCTTGTTGCTATTCTAGAACCAGCTTGGCTCTGTTTTGAGATCTTTCTTCTAGATCTCTTAGGGTATTCACAACCCTAACACTGAGGTAAGTCACTCTCAACTTTACCTCCTCTTCAAGACTCAGTCCCCATCAAAATGCTTTTCTTCTTCTTCTTGCTGAACCTACAAAAATAGATTCATTCAACCAATGTTTTCAGAACATTGTTCTCATTCCCTTCCCTAACCAGACTATTACCAAGCTCGCCTAGGGTAAGATCTCCAGGTTTGTTGTTGTTGCTTCTCCTACAGAAAACAAAAAGGAAACTATATACAATGGCTCCTCTCAAGTTCCATCCCAACACATGACTCTCACCATGGATTCAGGAATCTTGAGGGGCCATTACTGCTTACAAACCAGAATGAGTGATGAACTAAGAGCTTACAAAACAAAAAAATAAAGTAACTAATCTACTTGCATGCAAAATGAACAAATAAGTTTGATATCCACTAAACACACTATCTACAACTTCTCATTACTGGAAACAAACCAAAACAGTACAATAATCTACAACTTTGTGATTTCCTGTAGCTTCTCTTCTTCTACAATCTCTACTCTCTCAGCTCTCTCTAAAATGAAGGCTTAGGATGTTATTAATAACCATCCTCTCATTGAAATGACCCCTAACTACCCACATATTCGCAAGCATCTCTTTAGGAACCATTACAACTAACCATACTATCCATAAAAGACAAGATTCACTTCTCGCGGGCTGTTACGACTGACTTTACCGACCAACAGTAATGCAAAACTGACCACCAGTCTAAATCAATGCCAGAGATAACTGACAATGTTAGAAAATAGTGTTAACTGACGGTGTTAGAAGATAGTGTTCACCGACAGTGTTAGCAAATAGTGTTAGCTGACGGTGTTAGCAGACAGTGTTCACTGACGATGTTAGTAAATAGTGTTAACTGACGGTGTTAGCAGACAGTGTTCACTGACAGTATTTACCGAGCGCCAAATAAAATGGTTTCCAATCATACTTAGTAGCTTACCAAAGGTTCTAGATGCCTTGGTTGGGTTTCCAGAGGCTTACAAACTACCTCACATCCACACACAACTAAAGGAAACCAACTGAGCAACCTGTCTAGACATGGATTGACCTAGTCATATCCATCTTAGGGAAAAACAAATGACCTTCTAAGGTCCACACACACTCTCCTGACTTGGCTAGAGTCAGTACATACAAGAAATAAAGAGCTAAGGGTTTGAGCTAGGTGTGATCCTACACCATACTCCCCCAAACAAAAGAAAGGTTAATCCATCCTTGGATTGAGCATGTTTGGATCAATGCCCAACCTCTTGAAATATGTTTCGCTGATCCAAGTAGCATCAGCATCTTCTTTTTCATGCCATTTGACAAGGTGCTCCATATAGTCTTTGCTCCTAGTCTTCTTGTAGACCCTTGAGTCTACTATCTTTTTAGCTGTCATAGATGGAGTAGGGGCTAATTTCAGATCTTTTACCTCTTGTATTACCTCTTGAAGGTTCTGATCAATATCTTGAATTGGTCCTTTGTATGCTATCAAGTCTGCAATGTTGAAAACCGGTGAGAACCCAATGTCTTCAAGAAGCTCCACCTTGTATGCATTATTTCCATACTTTGTAAGTATCTTACATGGACCTAGCCTCTTCATCTATAGCTTGTGAGGAACACCTTTTTGCATCCTATGTTTGTTCAAGTGTACCATCACAAAGTCTCTAATATGAAACTGAACATCCCATGCTTTTCTTCTTCTTCTTGCTGAACCTACACAAATAGATTCATTCAACCAATGTTTTCAGAACATTGTTCTCATTCTCTTCCCTAGCTGAACTATTACCAAGCTCACCTAGGGTAAGATCTCCAGGTTTGTTTTTGTTGCTTCTCCTACAGAAAACAAAAAAGGAAACTATATACAAGGGCTCCTCTTGAGTTCCATCCCAACACATGACTCTCACCATGGATTCAGGAATCTCGAGGGGCCATTATTGCTTACAACCCAGAATGGGTGAAGAACTAAGAACTTACAAAATAGAAAAATAAAGTAACTAATCTACTTCCATGCAAAATGAACAAAGAATTTTGATATCCACTAAACACACTATCTGCAACTTCTCATTACTGGAAACAAACCAAAACAGTACAATAATCTGCAACTCTATGATTTTCTGTAGCTTCTCTTCTTCTACAATCTCTACTCTCTCAGCTCTCTCTAAAATGAAGGCTTAGGATGTTATTAATAACCATCCTCTCATTGAAACGACCCCTAACTACCCACATATCCGTAATCATCTCTTTAGGAATTGTTACAACTGACCATACTGTCCATAAAAGACAAGATTCACTTCTCGCGGGTCGTTACGATTGACTTTACCAACCAACAGTAATGCAAAACTGACCACCAGTCTAAATCAATGCCAGAGATAATTGACGATGTTAGAAAATAGTGTTAACCGATGGTGTTAGCAGACAGTGTTCACTGACGGTGTTAGCAAATGGTTTTAGCCGATGGTGTTAGAAGACAGTGTTCACCGACGGTGTTAGCAAATAGTGTTAGTAGACAGTGTTCACCGACGATATTTATCAAGCGCAAGAGAAAATGGGCGCCAGTCATACTTAGCAGCTTACCAAAGGTTCTAGATGCCTTGGTTGGGTTTCTAGAGGCTTACAAACTACCTCACATCCACACACAACTAAAGGAAACCAACTAAGCAACCTATCTAGACATGGATTGACCTAGTCATATCCATCTTAGGGAAAAACAAATGACCTTCTAAGGTTCACACAGACTCTCTTGACTTGGCTAGAGTCAGTACATGCTAGAAATAAAGAGCTAAGGGTTTGAGCTAGGTGTGCTCCTGCACCATCCTCTTACCACTAACACTCTCTGACCTGCCTTCAGATCTCTAAACCCAAATGTATGCACCAACCTCTATAGTCATCTTAGATCTCCTTCCAATGCTCAAGTTCCTCCTTCCTTTGTCTTCATCCTTCAAAGGAATTAAAGTAAAATTCTATCCATCTTTTAGGATAGTAATGAAATTCCTCTTACATTCATGAATAGCCTCTACATCATACTGCCAAGGTCTCCCAAGTAAAACATGACAAGAAATCATCTTCACAATGTCACATAATACTTTATCCTTATAAGATCCAATGTAAAAATGTATCATGCACTATTCCTTCACTTCTACTGCATGATCTTCTTGCAACCAAGTTATCCTATAAGGACAAGTATGTTTCAACCTCCTCAAACTAAGCTTCCAAACCATCTCCTTAGAAACCAATTTATCAATACTCCCTCCATAAACAATCATCTTACAACATTTACAACCAGATTTATACACAGTCCTGAACAAGTTCTCCCTCCGACAAGAATTAGCTTGTCTCATGGGCAGCAATGTTCTCGTAAGCAAAAGACTCATACCTTCCACCTTAGGTTCATTCTTTGTAACTTCATTCACCACAACATTTCAGTGACTGCCAACCTTCTTATCTGCATGGGACATTCAAATGAATGATGTCCTTTTTCTCCATAGTTATAATAGGTACCTCTTAATACACCTCTACCTACCTTTCTCCTTGGTTCAACAGGTTTTGGTTCCTCCTTAACTCTCGGTTTATCCTTTACTGACTACTCTTGCTTCCCTTTCCCTCGAGAATTACCAGGATGTCTTCTCTTAAACTTAGCTTCTTCCTTCAGGGCATACTGGTAAGCATCCTCAAATGAATCAATCTTCAAAATACCAATCTCATCCTAGATATTGAATCTCATACCATTGATATAACTCACTATCTTTTCCTTAGATTAAAGCTCTCTACACCTAGACCAAATAGTCAACTTGTATAACTCCTTGGTATAGTCTTCTACAGACATCTCTTTCTACTTTAAATTTTGTAACTTCTTAAATAACTCAAGTTCATTGTTTGGCAGGAATGAACTTAACTTTAAGTTTTTCCACCATCAACCTTGACTGATTGATCTTCATCTCTATCTCTCTGCAATTCTTTCCACCAAAGAGCAGCATGTCCCTTTAAATTATTCTATGTTATCCTCACTCTAGGAAGATCTCTAATGTCTTCCATCTCAAAGTAATCTTCTAACTCATTGATCCAATCAATCAGATCCTCAGGTCTCAATGTACCTGAGAAATTAGAAACCTCCATTTGCTAACTTGAACCCGATTGAGTACTAGATCTATGCAACCAATTAGTTATGTCTTCACCTGATCTCTCCATCTGATTTTCTCAGTCATCTCCACTAGATCTAGTAGCCTCAAATTTTTCAATAGCTTCTTCATAAGCATCTTCTATTCTAGGACCTCTCTGCAATCTAGCAACAACATTTATGATTCCCTCTATGACTTCATTCCTCAATTCAGACATCTCATTACAGATCTCATCTCGCAGATCCTCTTTCATCTGATCAATCATCCTAGGGTTTATTTTTTGAGGAGGCATCTCCAAAACCCTAAGTGCAAAATCCACAAGTAGCAATCAATCTCCTTTCTGGTCACTTTGTGAAAATATTTCACTGAAGTAAGTCAGATCCACTCTTTTCCACCTCACAACAATGCAATAGGAACACCACATGTTCAGAATCCAGATCTGAAACTATCACAACAAGATCTAACCATGCTCTGATACCACTTAATTTAGTCTAGGCTAGAGAGATCTCAAAAGAGATGTCAAGTCTTGCAGCCAACAACAAGAACAACAACGGAAACCACAACACAACAAGATATAATAAATATCAATTCAGATTTTTCAAAAGAATGCAATTACATCAAACATGCCAAGCTATAAGGCCTTCTCAAAAATAGCCATGTACATCATAAAATACACTAAGGTATATCACAAAGATCTTCTGCAAGCTTCAAATCACCCCCTTAACTAGCCTAGACATGTAACAGATAGCAATCTGGCAGGAGAAATCAAGACAGAGCTAAACTTGTGCTCGCAATCCATTGAGAAATCCTCTTGTTTCCTAAGCCAACAAGCTACTAGCCCTCTAAGGTATCCTTCACCTAGTTTAGATCTGCAGACCTTTACAACAACTCTTCCACTTATTCACCTCTCTTCCTTCCTTCTACTCTACTCTACCCAAACCCTATTTTTATACAACACATCCACAATTCAACTTTACAATTAAAATAATTCTACCAAATACAACTCAACATCAAGAACACAACACCCAACATGTTCTACATCAGTCAGCTTCCAAAAACCATTAAATTTGCATAGGAGAGTGAACTAAATCAGATTTAGGTCCTCACACCTTCAAGAGTCAATCCAAAACTTGAGGAATGCAACCCCAAATTAAATGCACCAGTCATCCAACCCAAATAATAAGAAAAACCCTATCAGCGATCAAGAACATAAAAACCAAACCACTCGGTGAGAGGCACAACCGAGCTGAACACCACCAAAGATACACCACTGAGAAAGCATCATCGAGCACTACCGAGTCTAGTTACTAAGTCCTTCGGTGAAGCAACACATCTTCCAACTGAGAACTACCACCAATGACCAAGAAACTCAGGTCTCCAACCGAGCTTACTACCAAAAATCAAAACCAACCCAAAATAGCTTTTTGGTGATACAATATTTCCAATTACCCCAAGATGCTCCTGCAT
Source organism: Thuja plicata (assembly GCA_018584345.1). Classification (NCBI taxonomy): domain Eukaryota; kingdom Viridiplantae; phylum Streptophyta; class Pinopsida; order Cupressales; family Cupressaceae; genus Thuja; species Thuja plicata. The sequence continues at coordinate 601,317 of MU225321.1, forward strand.
CACATTTAGTTGAAGAGCTCAACAACTTCTTGAAGCAATTCATGTTAGAGACTACTCCTCATAGGTTATGTGATGCAAAGGGTTTTATCAGGGGTCATTTTCATAGATGATACCTTGGAAAAATCTTCCCCCTCATGATCCTTTGGATGATGAAGATGTAGTGATAAATTTTAAATTCTTCAAGAAGGATGTTCTACAAATCAGGGAAAATTGGAGGAATCTGGAGATGTGCGAAACAAGGTTGACTTAGGTAAATAATTATTTCCTTGGATTTTACTGTGATTTACCTCATCTTAAAATAATTGAGGAGATGATGAAAAATTATGATGCTCTGATGGCTCAAATTCGAACTCTTCCACCTCAGCAACAATAAAGAGAAAATATAGTTACAAGTTCAAAAGATGAGGAGTATACAAGTTCTGCTGAGGAACCCCCTCCTAAAAGGGAAAGACTAGGCCTCAAATTGAGGAGTATACCTATAATGATGTGGTTGATAGTGATGATCATGAAGTTTAACAAAGAACAAAAGAGGCTTAGAGAGAAGCTTAGGGAAGGGTCTGGTGATGGTTTGGAATTGTATAAGGATCAACATTGGGAAAATTGATAGATGGTAGGGAGATGGCTTCTCAAAAATTATTAAAGGATGATAATTTCATACATACTATGAATTTCAAAAGTTTCTTGATGAAGTTGAAAGGAAGATAGGTCAAGAGGTTGATGGATCAGGAGGGAGAAGCTTCTAGCTCAAATTGATAGAAGGTTGCAATTGCCACTTGGCAATGATATGTTCTTGATTCAGTTCAAATGATAGTTTAAGAGGCCAGGAAACTTGTTATGGAAAGTGGTTTTTTATTGCTTCCAGGGTGTGATTTTCAATCTACTTTTATTATTGATCAAATTAGGATTCAAACAAACCCTATTTTCTCCCTTGAGCATGAGTATCGTGCTTTCTTGAGAGGATCAGGTTTTGACCCCAAATCAAAAACCCTTTCTATTTGGCCATTATCGCATGCTGCATATAAGCCCCATATGATTAATATTGGTGAAAAAAAGGAAAGGTGATTACATCATTAAGACTGTTAAGAACATTAGTCAAGTGGAGATTACAGACATGCTTAACCATGTATCAATGATGAATAAGTAAATTACAAAGGACATAGATAAGATTCATAAGGAGATATATATTGACTTGGTGAGCATGTCTAAGAAGTATGAGGAAGTCCTAATTGAGAATGCAACATTGAAAGAAAAATTACAGATGTATGTTTCAAGGTTTCATATCATCCCATCTACAGAGCCTCAAAATGAACGACCAGTTGCAGGTGAGGAAGTTGTTACTCAAGATGTAAAAAATATGTTGGAGGATTATGCTAGTAGGATTGAATCTTTAGAAGAGGAAGTACAGAAAAAGAGTGTTATTGTTCTCATGAAGGCTCTTCAACATAGGTTTAACAATATCAAGTCTAAGGTTGATGTTGTTCATGATTCCTGCTCTTTATTACTTCATTCTAAGAGGCTATGTGTGTTAGTAATAACTAAGAGGGGGGGGTGAATCAGTGGCCTCAAAAATTTATCCTTTAAACTTTAATCCACCAATTAATACACCTCAGATTATTAAGTCCCTACAAGATGTATGCCTTTGAAATACTTGAAATAATTAACTGTCTGTCGATTTACCTTGTCTATCCTTATTCTCCTTGATTACCGATAGGCAGTAAAACTTATTTACCGATGCTCAGTAAATATACAGAGTATACCAATCAATCCAGAAATGCATATGTGGAATGTAAAACAATAAAGTAATAAACCATACACACATAACACATGAATTTTAACGTGGAAACCATGTTAAGGGAAAAAACACCTGGACTGGTACCCCAAATTTTTACTCTTCTAAAGTGAGCTCTGTTAGGAGCCAACCCTGTTAAAGATTACAAACACACTATTAAGTGCGACCTTGTTAGAGGATTTTTATACATAGATTGTCACTAAGTATCTGGCATCTACGCTACCATCATTGAATTAGCCTCTAGACTGTCAATAGGGTTTATGCTAATCTTACTACCATCCTTGAATCAGCCTCCTTCTTAGACTGTCAATAGGCTTTAGGTAAGACTGATGCTACTATCATGAATCAATATTTTTGGTAATCTGTTAGGATATACCTCAATTATATAAGACAGTTAAGTCTAGCTCTGTTAAGAGACTTAGTGCTTCAATGGTTAAACTAAAACACAATGACATGTTTCTAATGCAACTTTGAATTAAAGATATTCAGATCTATTTACTTACAATACCTCTCTGATCAATGTATCAATTCAGTTCCTTTGTATTTCACACTTTTTGCTTTGTGATGTTGTGCTTCACTGTTCGTCGGTGTCTGCAGAATTCTTTAGCTCTCCCTTAGCTTGATTGATCAGGACTGTATGAAGCTTAACCTTCACCAGTTTCTCTTCAGCATCTTCTTTCAATTCACTCCCCCATGTATCTGATTTCTTGCAGAAATGAATTATGCTTGTCTCTTATATAGACATGATATTCCTTAATTCTTCATTCCTGATTCTTGATTCTTGGCGTGAAAAACAATCCAGCCAAATTGGTTTACAGCTTTTACTCCTGATTTATCTCGAAGTTATCTTCTTGCCAGCTATATAAATCAATTGCTTAACTGTGGTCAAATAAAACAAATAAAAAACCAGTTAATTCTATCCTTAAGCTCTACCAGCTAGATATTTTGTCATTTTCTGATCTCTCTGTTCTGTCGGTCAATCCTGCAGTTCATCGCCAGTGACAACTACTAGTTCTATCGGTGCAACTTCAGTTAGCTTTAGGATCTCCGTTCATCGGGAATCATTGGATCTTTCTCGTCGAGCAACACTATTTTTAGCTTGTCAGGCATCCTATGATTTTTCTTTGTTGGGAAACACTGTCTTCTTCTCATCGGGCATCACTGTGACTTTATCACTGTCTTTACCGATGGTGTGCACTCCGTTGGTGTTGTCTGTTACTTAGTGAATACATGACTTTTATGCATTGTTAAAAGCATAACCTCTGTTCCATTGATTCTCTGAAGTCTTTAGCATTATGTATATGACCATATTGATGATATCAAGTTGACATCAATGAAAATACAAACCATTAACTGATTTAATGTCTTGCATCATCTTCAACTTAACATTATCAAACATTCAATCAGTTACATGTCATCAATCTCTCCCTTTGGCATTGATGGAAACATACTATATTATCACACTATACTATTTCTAATATAATATGAAATACAATTGTTGAGATTCATCAAATTACCAAATAGTTTGTTTTGATAACAAATAAAAATGTCTGACCATCGGTAAGCTCTGTATTAGCTTAGATGTGATTCTTGCAGCTTTTTGTGTATCTTCTTCTGATGTGTTGTGTCCTCTGGTAGTGTCAATTTCTCTCTCTTCTTCTTTGATGTATTTGTCTTTTGTTTGCAACTTTGATATAAATTCTCTCCCTATGGATATGATCTCTCCCTGTTTGGAGTAATATGATAATGAATAGTTTATGATGATAATATGGATACATTCTCTCCCTTTGACAACAATGCCAAACAAATATTTGTCAAATATCTAACATTCTGTCAAACAATTTCTTTTATCCATAATATATTCCTTGAATTTACCTTTTCCATCATCAATATAACAATATGTTCTGGTGCTCGGTTCTAATATATACCTTTCTGTATATAGATGTAGCTTTGAAGTTCATTTTCTATTTTCATCAATCATGAATGATATTCTGATAATATATGGCTGATACAGCCTTCAGTCCTTTTACTAACTGGTAGACATGGGTTTGACCCCTAGTCTTTTCCTCTTGTACTCAAATGTTTCCTTGGGCAGCGGCTTGGTGAAGATATCAGCCAATTGTTCTTTTGATTGCACATATTCAAGTATGACCTCTTTTTCTTGAACCTTTTCTCTCAGATAATGATACTTGATGGCAATGTGTTTAGTCTTTGCATGCATGACTGGATTCTTAGAAATATTTATTGCACTGGTGTTATCATAATAGATAATTACTGGTTCTTTGATCTTCATATGCATACCTTCCAGCAACTATTTGATCCATGCAATATTTGAGTAGTTTGTAGCAGCAGCAACATATTCTACTTCTGCAGTAGACTGAGAGATGCATCCTTGCTTCTTTCTAATCCATGTGACAAGTCTGTCATCCATAAAGAATGCTCCTCCAGTTGTGCTCTTTCGGTCATCAAGATTTCTATCCCAATCAGCATTGGTAAACACTTTCAATTCAAATTTGTCTTCTCTTCTATACCATAAGCCAAATTCCTCAGTATTCTTCAGATATCTTAGAATTCTTTTCACATCAGTTATATGTGATTCCCTGGGGTTAGCAGAAAATCTAGCAACAATTCCTACTGCATGTGC
>MU225321.1:609141-643862 GCA_018584345.1 Thuja plicata
AAGTTGTCTTTGTTCAACTTGGGCACATCTCGTCTATTCATCTTGTGATCTTTACTTAGGTCTTGAAACCTTCCTTCTAAGAACACAAGCTCTGATACCAATTGTTAGTAATAACTAAGAGGGGGGGGGTGAATTAGTGGCCTCAAAAATTTATCCTTTAAACTTTAATCCACCAATTAATACACCTCAGATCATTAAGTCCCTACAAGATGTATGCCTTTGAAATACTTGAAATAATTAACTGTCTATCGGTTTACCTTGTCTGTCCTTATTCTCCTTGATTACCAATAGGCAGTAAAACTTATTTACCGATGCTTAGTAAATATGAAAAGTGTACCAATCAATCCAGAAATGCATATGTGAAATGTAAAACAATAAAGTAATAAACCATACACACATAACACATGGATTTTAACATGGAAACACTATTAAGGGAAAAACCACTAGGACCGGTACCCCAAATTTTCACTCTTCTGAAGTGAGCCCTGTTAGGAGCCAACCCTATTAAAGGTTACAAACACACTATTAAGTGTGACCTTGTTAGAGGATTTTTATACATAGATTGTCACTAAGTATCTGGCATCTACGCTACCATCATTGAATCAGCCTCTAGACTGTCAATAGGCTTTATGCTAATCTTACTACCATCCTTGAATCAGCCTCCTTCTTAGACTATGAATAGGCTTTAGGTAAGACCGATGCTACTATCATGAATCAACCTTTTTGGTAATCTATTAGGATATACCTCAATTATAGAATACAGTTAAGTCCTACTCTGTTAAGAGACTTAATGCTTCAATGGTTAAACTGAAACACAATGACCTATTTCTAATGCAACTTTGAATTGCATATATTCAGATCTATTTAATTACAATACCTCTTTGATCAATGTATCAATTCAGTTTCTTTGTACTTCACACTTTCTTCTCTGTGATGTTGTGTTTCACTGTTCGTCGATGTCTGCAGAATTCTTTAGCTCTCCCTTAGCTTGATTGATCAGGACTGTATGAAGCTTAACCTTCACCAGTTTCTCTTCAGCATCTTCTTTCAATTCACTCCCCCATGTATCTGATTGCTTGTGGGAATGAATTATGCTTGTCTCTTATATAGACATGATATTCCTTAATTCTTGATTCTTGGCATGAAAATTTTTCCATCCAAATTGATTTACGGCTTTAACTCCTGATTTATCTCATAGTTATCTTCTTGCTAGCTATATAAATCAATTTCTTAATTGTGGTCGAATAAAACAAATAAAACAACCAGTTAAGTCTATCCTTAAGCTCTGCCAGCTAGATATTTTGTCATTTTCTGATCTCTCTTTTCTGTCGGTCAATTCTGCAGTTCGTCACCGGTGACAACTGCCAGTTCCGTCGGTGCAACTTTAGTTAGCTTCAGGATCTCCGTCTGTTGGGCATCATTGGATCTTTCTCATCGAGCAACACTATTTTCAGCTCGTTGGGCATCCTGTGATTCTTCTTTGTAGGGCAACACTGTCTTCTACTTGTCGGGCATCACTGTGACTTTATCTCTACCTTTATCGATGGTGTGCACTCCGTCGGTGTTGTGTGTCACTTAGTGAATACATGAATTTTATGCATTGTTGAAAGTATAACCTCTGTTCCATTGATTCTCTGAAGTCTTTAGCATTATGTATATGACCATACAGATGATATCAAGTTGACATCAATGACAATACAAACCATTAACTGATTTAATGTCTTGCATCATCTTCAACTTAACATTATCAAACATTCAATCAGTTACATGTCATCAATGTGATGATTTTTTTTCCTAATTGGGGTCTTTTTTCACTGCATGGTTAGCAAGGTCAGTTATTTTTATCCAATTGGATGTTGCAGAAAAATACATGGACGATCTGCCTCCTATTATTGAGGACACCAAAAAAATGATCAATTTAAAAGTTTCTTTATTGACACACTTCAAGGGGAACAAAAAATTAATCAATACCAAATTAAAATCCTTGGTAGGCCTTGACCATCCTCTGGTTTCACACATTTTAGATAAAGACAAGAACATGAAAGAAGTAGAGAACTAGAAATTTGATTTTGGTCTCATTTGCCCAAGTGTGGAGAAAATGATTTCTATTGGTAGATATTGATATCCCTGAGTTCAATGATGTTTTTGATGTGATGATTAAGTTTGAGATTAATTTTAGAAATTTCATCAAAGACTCCCAAGCTATTACAGATGTCAAGTGGGCATAATTTGTTTCACAGATCTATAGTTTAAAAGCTTTTTTAGGTGGTCGAGATATAAATAAGTAAAAAAATGGAGTGCTTTTACTGAGGGAAAGAGAAAACAAGTAACTCAATGAAAAGGATCAACCTCTCCTTTTTGGTTCTTTGTTTTGTTGATCTCATTGTGTGATGACAGGGCCACAAACAGACTTCAAGGAGGTTAAGTAGTTATCTACATAGACATCTTGTCAGGCTCAAATATGCCATGGATGTGCCACATTGTTAGGAATGACATTGATAACCAACTTCAAGGCGACTGGCTAATTTTAGTGCCCTTGTTTTTCTCCAGCTATTTTTCTTGTTGGCTTTTCTTATAGCTTTTAATAGAAACATCACCATTTGGTACAACTATTTTGTTGTTGTGGTTCTGCTGGTTGAGATTATGTTCTAGAGAATTAGAGTTTGAATGTATCACAAGCTTGTCTTCTTTGCTGAGATAGGTTTGGAATAGAATCCTTTTTTTTATTTGATTCCAACAAATGATATAAATCTTGGTCCATCCCCCAAGTTATATAAGGGATTCCATGATCATTTTTTGAAGGTTCCCAACTTTTGTATTTGATATGGAGGAGCTTATATCTTGAACTAAACTTAGGTCTTCACTAGGCCTTCAAGGACTACTTAGGGTTTATTTCTCTCTGAGAACCCCTACTACCTTAGGAGGTTTCAAATCCTATCCTCACTTGAACCCCTCCATCAATTCTAAGTGCTTCTCTACTTTTTTTCCAACTGAAATCACTAGAGTAAGCTCAAACACCAACTCACCAGCGCTCTAGCATTATCTTGTTGGAGTCGAGGGCATGTTCATGTTGTTATTTCATCCACAAATCCATTCTTTTCAAAATTACTAGGTCCATTATCCCATCTCTTTCCAAAGTTCCTACTTTTAAGGGATACTGGCTAGTAGGTATCTATTAGCCCTATTTTGTAGGATTTTGGATTTATTTTACAAAACTTCCACACAACCCCCTAAACAGGTTTGTGATTCATATACCCTTTTATAAAATTCCTAATATTTTCTTGGTCTTGGTCTCCCAAATCATTCGTACACCATCAAAACCTAACTAGGCCAAACTACTAGGAACTGAACTAGTCTTAGGTATTTTCTATATAAATCCATCCAAATGGATTCAAGAAACCTCCAACTCGTACCCCAAGTTCTCTGAGGGTATTATTAGCAACATAAAAGTAGTGGATTGAACTATTCAATCCCCTCCTACAATTTAGCTTCCTCTGTTACTCTTGCTTCCTAGCTGGGCTATGGAGGAGCTCGCCTAGGGAAAGAGATAAAAATTGACTCCTGCAACTTCCAACTCCCTAACCAAAACAAAAACTATATATAATGCCACCTTTTTCATTTCCCAAAGGGACAAATACTTTCCATGATGGAATTTTCAAAATGGAGCCATTTTACTATACAAAACCCTGTCTGGTCCAGAGACTCAAAATCATGAACAACTTTTATTTACAATTGAAAATCAAAACAAAAACACTAATATATTGCTCAAAATGTTATAAAATAATAAAACCTGCATAATTACATTGAAGGATTGATGGATTCAATCCATGAAATTCAATCACAACACCAAAATGTAAGAAATATAGTTATAACAGGGAACTATTAGCTTCTTCTTCTTGGAAATTGTGCCAAAAACCCAACCAACCCATTACAATGTTTGAAATTTTCTTAAATAGGTCCCCATGACCTATTTCAACTTTCTATCCTAACCCCTAATTACTTTTTAGGGCATTTTGCAACTTTTCTCAGAATGTTGTCAAGCAACTTTTCAAAGTTGCAAAAATTGTTCAACAACTTTTTGCATGTCTCCTCTTACATTGCATTGACCTAATGTATGGGTTCCAAATGACCTATAAGTCATTCCTAAACCTAAATACAACTTGAATAAATCATTTTATGCACTTTAGATGCTATCTCACATATTTTTCCACATTTTGGCTTACAAAGCACAAATAGGGTCTTTGACACATTGACCACAACAAAACACAACATAGTGACACACAACTACAATCAACCTTAAAAAAACTAAATTAGGAACAAGACCTTAAGAAGGCCTTCCAAACCAAAACTTGAGGGTTGAACAAGTCTAATCCATAGGTGCTCCTACACTAGTAATCATAAAGAGCATAATAGAAATATTGTTAATTCTTAGGGTTTATAGGTTGATATTATGAGACACGTTGGATAATATGGTATAATAAATTCACTATTTTACAGATCCACATGATTAGTCTAATTTTCTTTATGTTGTATTGAAATTATCATATGAATGGAATATAAAGTATTTTCTTGTTCATCATGTTGTCATGTGGATGTGAGTTTATCATTATCATGCTTTCTTTGCAGGAAAGGGTTAAGCATGCTTGAATTGATAAATGTGAGAAGTCTATGTATGGTATAAATCTAATGATAATATTGGTTATGTAGGATTACATATATGTTAGCCATATTCAGTAATCTTAATCTCATGTCTCTATGAGAATTTAAACATAAAGTTGGATGTTTCTTATAGTTTTTTGAGTTTGTTTCCATATAGCTTAAGCAGTGGTCTAATGCATGTTATAATATTGTTTGCAAAGAGCAATAATCCATAAATCTGAAATCATTTTAATTTTTGTTATTGATTTCATGGTAAATTATTTGCATTCTCACTAAGAAATTGGAAGATATGGCAAGAAATCTATTATGTGACAGTTCATGTAGCTATTGGAACTTTGTTCTTTGATTGTTCCTATAGCCAAGGTAGGACAAAGTAACTTCCTATTTGTTTGCTAAGAACTATGTTTCTATTATCTGTGTCACTTGTATTTATTTGTGGATTCATGTTTAGTACTCATGGTATTTATTTTCAAGTATTTTTGTTCAATACTATTTCCTTTCCATCTCTATGCTAGTATGACAGAAAAGAGGATATGGTAGTTGGTAACAAAATATATGGGATGTGGCCTGTATTACCCAAATCACTATAATGAATCTAAAAGGATTTAGCCTCTTACTTGAAGAAAACTAGTAAATACATTATACATTCATGAAATTATCATGAAGGAAAATTTGGGTATTCTGAATAAACAAACTTACGTAACAAAAAGAAAACGGAGTAAGAGACAATCTTCAAATGGTATTTTCAATTAATTTATTGAGAAGTATTCATTAATTTCATTTAATACAAGACTTTTTCAGTCCTATTTCTACAAAAAAACCTATTACATAAACTATTCTACCTGCCCCTGTACAAAGAATTTTTAGAACTTGTAAGATTGGCCTTGGTATTCCTTTTATAGACACAAGCAATGCAACAAGCTACAAGCGAGAGTATTCCTTTTATATTTTGTTACCAACTTCCACTAGCCGATCATAGAATATATTATCCCAATAAAGGTTGTTGCCTCTATTTGTATCCTCAAGGGAATCTAGGCGAAGCCATGGAGTGCTTATTATTGCAAGGCCTATGATCCAACCAGGCTTCTGAGCCATGCAATTATCACCCATGGGTGGTTATTGAGTAAAAAATGCCAGAAGTCAAAATTCTTACCATCTTCCCTTGTGGGAGATGGCTTTTAAAATACAAAACAAGGAGAAATAAATGAATCTAAACTCCCATCTTTTGTGTCTACACCCAGAGTTTTATTTGCCTCCATCCTAGAAAATAGAACCAAAGTAGTAATTTGAGAGATAGGAGGCATTTGTAATATGTGGGAAGAGCTTTCATCTCTTTCCAGATCTTTTGGTATCTCTACGATTATCAAAGACAATTTTTGTATCTCTATTATTACAAAATGCATTATCAACTGGTTCTCCACCATGATCATGGTATATCTCCTACAACATGACTTCATCTAACCCCTTCTTGTTATAGTAAAATACCTATGTAGCCTCAAAAATCCCCATCATTGGCACTTAAACAAATAAACACTCCCTTCCAATCGTGAACAACCCAAATTTAGACAACACACATAACTCATTTTGTATTGATCCCTTCCTCTATTTAAGATATGGCTCACACTATCAAAATGCACAAAAGACTGGAGGCCTTGGTTGTTGCTTCTTTTTGTGATCCTTTCCCTTGGTTATAAAAAGTTATACATGACACTCAAAAGGTTGGGCAGCAAGGGAATGATTAATGGCAAGGGAATGATTTTTAGATCAGAAACTACAACATCCACCAGTCATGACATCTCTTCTCAGATTCTTCCCAATGCAACTTATTTCTTTCATATATTGTCAAATAGTTTTGAGTAACCCAAATAAAGTGTCGTGAGGTTCACACCCATTTTCCTTAACTTCAATCTAGGAATTACGGTTATCAATTCATTTCATCGCAACCTTGCATCTCCAATTTAGGCCTCCAATTTACGCCTACAAGGATGTGAAGCTAGAGGTCTTCAACATGTGTCAATACCTTTCTTAGTGGTGACATGAAACCATACCAATTTGTTTAATATTACTCGTAGAAATAATAATTCCAGCAAGAAAAAAATTGTTCTCACCTCAGATGAGGAAGATTTAAACCCTGAGTATAAGCGGGAGACTAAGGAAAAAGATAGTGAAAAAGATGATACTTTTAATAATACCAGTGATTTGAAGATTGATACTCAACAGGGGGATGGTAATTTGGATCAGAATACTAAAAATGCTGATGATTATGGGTTCAATGACTATCAGGACAATCTAGAAATAGGGGACCATAATAGTAATGACAAAAAAGGTATTATCGAGGGTTTCTCTGGGCTGGTTAATAACATGTTTAATGACCAGATTATTCTGAAAAACCAAGTTGATAAAATACAGGTGGATATTAAAATTCTCAAGAGAATGGGGATTGGAGAAAAACCTGTGGCCGATTGTTTGAAGGAAATGAAAGAAGTTGTTAGTAATTCTGAAGCTCAGGCTGAGTATGCTAATAAAGTGGGAACTATGGAGAGACAAATTAAAGACATTAAAGACAGAGCGGAAAAGGAAAATAGTGTGGAACAAATTAAGATTATGAAGAATAAAGTGAAAAGACTGGAGGCCTTGGTTAAAAAAATAGGGGAACAATGCCTCATCAGCCTCAAATCATATTGTGGTCATGCACAAATTTTAATGGATAAACTAGACAGGATTAACAAGGACAAGGATAGCAGTATAGTGGAGACTATGGGCCCGGGATCGCGAACTAGAGCTAGTTCCAAGAAAAAGAGTCCTAAGGAGGATAAAGAAACGGAGGAGCTCAAGACCTCAGTCAACAATATGCAGATTATGGTCCTCGAAGCTGAGGATCTGGTGAAGGAGATGTAGTTGTTTCTTCTGCTATCCTGGTCGGGTTCTTTTTGCTGTCCCTACTATCTTTTGCTGTATCTTTGGGACTTTTTTTGTTAGGGGTGTTGCTTTGTTGTTCCTTTCTTCTCTGGTGCTTTGGCACAAATGTTTCTGCTTTTTATTGTATATCTCTCTTTTTACTCTAGGTTGCAGGTCCTTGTAAAACCTGTTGAACTCTTTTTTTTGTAAAGGTTTCAGGTCCTTGTAAAACCTATTTTTACTTAATCAGAACCATACCAATTTGTTAACCTCATGGTGACATAATGAAGACAACCCATCAAGTTCCACGTACAATGTCCTCACTTCCTCGAGGGCCAAAACTAGGTCCCACATAATAAGCTGCAAGGAAGAGACAAAGGACCACCATAGCATCTTATTCTTCCTTGAAAGATCATGAGCTTTAAATATTTCTACCGCTAACTGCCACGAGAATGTGACAAACCATTATATTCATCACAAAAATCCACTCATGGGGTCATAGGTCCAACTGATAGTCTTAAAAATATTATGTAAGAACCTTCAATAATTGACACGTGACCCATTGTCCCTTCCATGTAGCTAAAGGTATTAATTTTCCAATCAAGTCGTGAGGATGTGACAACACTTGTATCACCACCCACAGACTGCCACATATTCTTGCAGCCACTAGTTGTTGATGACATATATTTTTCCATTAGTCTGCAAAGGAAAACCATCGGTAATGACTACACCAAAAGACAGGTTTTAGCACAACCCAACAGAGCAGTCTACAGTGTAAACTGAAGACACAATTTGCAAAGTGCAACCCGAAATTAGTTAACTGGAACCCAATGGGAGTAAACCTACAAGGGAACCCGATAGCATAGTGCAGACTGACAGAGCAGACAAGAGAGGAATCTGACAAAGCAAGGGAACCCGACATATAGACTTTCAGCTCAAACTAAGCATCAAACACCGAATGTCAGTTATATCCTCAGAAATGTGGATCTGACTTCCACGTTAGATAAAACACTTATGTTTTATATTTAGCATTTTGATTTGTTTTAAAACCATTTATTGAGGGACAAGAAACATTATTGTAATTTTTTTAATCAGTCTAACTGATTTAAAACATGGAAACTAGGAGATCAAGGTCAATTTGTAAACCTTTGATCATAGAGCTAAGTTTGTAATACGTGAAACTAAAAAGGTAAAATCTATTGTATAAATAAATGTGTAATTATTCATTAGAGATGAATGAGAGCATGCAAGTAGCCAAGGAGCACATCTATGGATCAGACTGAGAGTTTCAAGAAGCAAAAAAATAAAAGATGAATTTGGTTATCAAGAACCAAGAATCAAGGCTACCGAGCAACAGAGGTATTAATCAATCACATTAGGTGATACATTGTACATGTAATCTTTAATGGATCTATAATCAGAAATTGCAGATTTCATACACTCAGGTCAATGAGTATTTTTGTCTGCATTCTAACAAGTGTAGAAAATAGAAGAAATCCTTTAGGGAAAGGTGGATTTGAAAATCCTATTGTAAATCTCTTAACCAAGTGCACACTAAACAGTGTTGCTAAATCTCTTAATGGAGTAGACCTTAACCAGTCTCCACATAATACTCCTAACAGGGTATATCATCAGAAGTGATCAAATTATAAGCCTTAACCGACCCCTTCCAATCTGCAGATAGTGAAGTTTTGTGGGTGCCATCCCCACCATAGTTTTTACCTTCTAACAGGGGTTTTCTGCATTACCATATCTCATGTTATGTGTCAATTACTTTCATGAATGTTTCTATGAATGTCTACATACAATTAAGATTATGAATTCATATCACATGCATAAAGAAAGAACAACATATATGATCGGTAAACCAAAGATTTAATTACATAAGGTTAAAGGTTAATTAACTAAAAGTTTTAGAGGTATTGATTCACCCCTCCCCTCTTAGTACATACTTTCCATTATTTCCAACAATTGGTATCAGAGCTAGATCTCTTATTTGGAAAATTTTAAAGACTTAAGAGAAAAGATCATACAATGGAGAAGTAAAAGCTTGATAAGAATATTGAGAATCAGAAGCTAGAGATACAGATCTTCTATGAGCAGTGAAAAGTAGAAAGAATCGATATGAGAGAGCTACTGGATGAAAGAAAATTTATGGCAACTCGGAACAATGAAAAATACTATCATGAAGAAGAGATACCTGATTTATTTGAATCATCAGGATCTACATCTAGAAAAGTATCAAACACATTTGAAGGAAGCATCACAAGTCTGAATGAAAGCAATCAACATCTGACAGAAAAAGTCAAGATACTGCAAATTGGTCAAGAGACATAGATGGTAAGAATAATTGATGTCATGAACAATGCTAGACAAGCTGAGCGAGAAAGAACACTAGCTATTGATGACAGGAGAAAGATCACTGAAAAGCTACAAGAGAAAGAGTCAGAAATACAAAGACTTACTAAACATCATCATGAGATCACCAATCAAATTATTCTTATGAGTCAAGAAGCAAACCAAATGAATATAGAACTCATTGAAAGAATAGAATCTATTGGTGAGCTAAGAGAAGAAAATAAAAAAATGAAGCATGAAGTAAGAATTCAGCAACAACACAATGATATGATGAAGAGAGCTAAAGAAAGTACAAAAAGGATGGATGATTTTATGGATGGAAAAAGAAGAGTCAACAAAAATACAGGACTAGGGTATACTGAGAATGGAGAATCACCATACCAAGATGATCCAAAGAATGTGTACACAAATCCAAGACCAAAGAAGTTGCCATGCAATCATTATGGAAGGCCAGGCCACACATCAAATGTTTGCAGGAGCAAAATGAAAGGTATCCCTAACTCCACACTTTCATTGATAGGAAATTGTTATAAATGTAACAAGAAAGGACATAAAGCTTATGAATGTAAATCTGAGGTGATACAACCAAAGAAGGAAACCTACAAGGACAAATATTGTCGTTCTTGCAAATGCTTGGGCACACATCTCTTGAATGTAAGAAGAAGAAAAAAAAGCATGGAAACCTAAAGATCAAGAAAATACTTATCAAATGAAAAGAGTAGGTAACTCATATGTTTGGGATTACAACACTTGGGAAAATTGCACAGCATGTGGAAGATTTGGTCACATAGCTGCAAACTACATGAGGAAATGGACAAGAAAGTCTAGAACCTGGACTAACCCAAGAATGACATGCTTACACTTTCATAGGGTTGGTCATCTAATCAAGGACTGCAGAGACTGAATGATAGAGACAAACACATTTCCCAATGGCAATACCATTGAAGACATCAGAAGGATGAGAAACAAAATATGGAGAAAATATACAAACACTGATGAAGCTGGACCGAACAATGCAATTGGTGACACCCTATCCAATAGATCTAGTGACATCACCACCCTCACCTAAGTAGAACAAGTAAGTATGGAACTGCATTATACCAAGTTATATTTTGCATCAATTCCATTATACATAGTTAAAATACCAAATCAGCATGATTAAAGATGCACTATGGTATTACTTGTTATGAATCTATGAAAACAATTGCATCGGTCTAGACATACCAAAATGCATCGGTGTACATAAAAGGCAAAGTTGTCAATACTTACCAAGAATCGTCGGTAAACATATAAATGCCAAGTTCCTAGTGTAAACTGAGATCTATTGGTAATCATGTGAGTTGACATGTTGTCTTTCCCATATAACCAAAATCCATCGGTGAATGTTACAAGTTGACAAAAACCTCGAAGCATCGCCTTTTCACCGAAGGAGAAGTTATTTTATCACCCGATGACTCTATCTTCACACACCGAGAAGTGGTTGAGCATTAATGACTCAACTTAGGGAAAAGTCTACAAATAGAGGACAGAAGGGTTTCATTTTTCACACAGCGACTAGAGCGAAGAGACAGAGCAAAACCTGAGCATGAAGCGACCTGATTATAGAGAAACTCCAACTTGATCCATTGTACTCCAAATAGATTCCTAACAGATAAAGAGGTTGAAGTAAGTAAAAAAGATAATCGAGAATTCTATTTTCATTTATGGGAAAAAGCCCTAAATTCTGAAATGATGGCATCAACTTCAAGAACCTCTAAGATTAAGAGTGATAAGAAGAATAAGGTCAATCTAATCAATAATTCCACATGTGAAGAACCTCATTATAATATATGTCCCAAGGTTTCTTCACAAATTGACAATGCTAGTGCATTCTCCAGTATACCAGCTAGGGTTTTTCTTGTTGAAGATGCGCGAGCTTACATACACTACAAGATTACAAAAATAGGGGACCTGGAAGTTGAGCAATATTACAAGAAGCTTTGCAACAATGATAGGACTATCAAGGAAGAGCATAAGAACATTTTGGTAAAAGGGATCACAAATGCCCTATGGTTCCCAAAGTAGTTCAAAACTAAATAGATTCAGTTAGTACTAAGTAGAATTCATGACTGAAAGATGTGGCTAGATGAGCCTAAACCGATAACCAGGGATGTTATACATGTTATAACAGGTTATCCCATAACCGAGAAACCCAAGGCACTTAAGCACCCTCCTCGAGTTGATATTGAGAAGAACACAAGAGCTGCATGGGATGGAAGAGGATTAAAGGTATCCACCATCAATGATGATGAACTAAAATTTGGAGCATGTGTCTTAGGATACAAGTCCTTTCAGGCTAGCAGGCTGAACAACATTGCATCTGGAGTAGTGGATACAGTACATAAAATTGTCAAGAAGGGATTGCAGTTGGACCTATCAGAATTGCTACTCAGAGAATTAGATGAGAACATGAGGACAATCTGGTCTGCAAAGACCAACTCATGTAAGTTTGGCTCACTTATAATGTGTATATTTTTCTACTTCCAAGAAACCTTCCCATCTATCGATAATGTGAAATGGGACACTACCTGACTAGTGACAGTTCAAATAAGTGAATTCATCAAGTCACTTGAAGACAATTTTGAATCAGTAATGGATGAGTATTTCTCTGGATTCAAAGAGAGAATGCAAAAGAGAATGAGGATACCAGAACAACTAGTAGAGAAATACAAGACTGAAATTTGTTTCTTGGTGGACAATGATACCACCCTAATCAAGATAGTTGTACCGAGGACAACATGGCTAGCACCACTTGACTATGAGGTTAACATAGATCAAGCAACCAATGCCATTGAAGCATTGATCAATGAACCATTGGACAAGTCACAACCTAAGTTTGGAACTTATGAAGAAGCCAAAGAAATGATTAAAACTGGCTTAGTTGTGAAAAAGATTGATAGAAAGAAAGATAAAAAATGGTTAAGAATTTAAAGAAAAAGTTTTCGGTAACAGAAGAGGAAACTAAAAAGACAGGAGAAACTGAGGGTCAATCACCCATCGGTGAAACTGAGAAGGTGAGTGAATTAGAATCCACAGAGTCTGATACACCACTTCCACCACCAACCAAGAAACCTAGGACTACTGCTGCATCTAGAACCAGGACTCAGACAACAAAGGATGCAAGTCCTTCACCGATCAAGAAAGTTCAAGTGAGGACCTATAAAAGAAAGCCTCAAATAGGGAAAAAGACACCAACAAAGAGAAGAAAGTTCCTAAGAACTAAGGAAGACATAGAGGACACAAATAAGGATGAATGTGTACAATCTATCAAAGACACACTACCTGAAACAATTGATGAGGTATGTGAATCAATCATCAATAGGGGTACATTAAATGATCCTAAAATTAGAAAATGGCTAACTTTGGACACCGAGGACCAGAATAAGTTAGAAGAGGCAATCATTACAGCAATGATAAATTTCAAATATGTTCCAATACAGTTTGAAGACATAATGCCTAAATAACTTCGTAATAGATTGTCAGCTAGGTGGTCATATGAACTAAAAGAAGAGAAACAAATAAGGAAAAGAGTCCTAGTTTCTCTTATGCCTCCCGAATCTAAGATGGAAGAGATTAAATAAATGATGATGAAACATTCCAAAAGGTTCTCACCAAAGTTAAGAGCCTACCAAGTGCTTCAAGGACATACAATTAAGCTAGACAGGAAGAGTGAGGATCAATGGAGAAAGATACTTGATATACCTAAAAAAGATACAAGTCCCGACCCTCAAATAGCTCTCACTGACAAGATACATAATAAAGTTGATTAGGCTGAATAGAGCCCCAAACACATTCTTATAACTGATGAGGATGTTAATAAAAAAGCAGTAAACACAAAATCCAACACGGATATGGATATTGCTCATGAAACATGGCCAAATAATATTGTTATTGACATCACCGATGATCCTACAAAGGAGGTAAAAGCAGATGAAGATATAACAGTTACATCATATCAGCCCAAAGAACAAGATACTACTACTGATGCTGCAAAGGTAGACATACTGGGCCACATACCACTATTGATTCATGCAATCAATATCATCTCACAGAAGGAGAAGACACCCGAGCCCGATGCAAGCATACCTGAGGATGCAGAGGAAGGAGAAAAGAATGATCAAATAGATGAAAAGACAAACATTGGTAGAGATAAAAATGTCACCAATGTAGATCACACTGAAAAAGATGCACAAAAAATAGATACAGATGAAGTAAAAAAAGAGAAAGGTGAAGACAATAAGCTAGTAGATACCACTCCTAAGGACACCAAAGGAGATTCTGCAAATACACCAAAGGTTAATGAGGAGAAGTCAACATGCAACCGAAAGGCAAACCTCGAGCAGCAAGAAAAGGTCGATACACCAAAAAACCCTTCATCTAGCACATCAAACCAAGCAAAAACACTTGCTTTAGTTTTGCACATAGGTGCATCACAAAAGAAGAAAAATAAGACCAAGAAGAATAAGTTGGAGGTCACACTTGATGAAATCATCAAAATACCGAAATGTGATCCAACTACTTTAGATTTTGAATCACTACAAGAATATGGAGAAATCTGTCAAAGAAAATATTTGCAAGAAAAGCTTAAGAAGGAGCACCATGACTCCTTAGTACTGGAAACCACAAGGGATATCTTAAACCAGATAGTTCCCGACATTGATGTTGATCACAATGCACCTATCTTAGATAAACTTGTCGTTCTCACTGACGCCATCACAACACAAAATGTGGATGCAGAAAAGGTGATTGAGGAACGAGAATAATAGAAGTTACAATACAAACTGACAGAAAAGATCAGCCAAGAAGTGGCAGAGAAAAAGTTAACGCTTTCAGAACTAGAAAATGAAATAGATCCAATAATTAATTAAGTTATTTCCTTAATATAGAAATTGTGCACCTTGGATAAATTCACTAAGGACAATAGTTAAAAGATAGAAAAGGTAGATTCAGATCTAAATTCTAGTGCACGAGGTCTAACCAAAGATGACAATGCAATTAAATTGCATTATGAGAAGATAATAGAGATAAAAAGCTTAAGGCAAGAACTTTGGGAAGCAGAATCATAATTCAGAGAAGAGGTTACGGAGCTACAAGCTCAACTATTACCAAACCTAACACTTATGCAACAACACATAAGTTTGGCAAGACAACTAATTGCCACCCCTGAGATGTCTATAGCAGACAATATCTATGACATGCATGTCAGGATTAAACTAGAGCATATGGCTCTTGAGCATCTAAAGGAGAAGTGGGAGAAGATGATGGAGGATATGAAGACCTCTCACTCTCATATTTTTGATAAGTTATAGGTATACACCTTTTCCCTTACTATCAAAAAAGGGGGAAAATGATATGTATAATAGGGAAGATTGATATGTATAGTACATATAGCACAAAGGGAAAAGACAAGGTGAAAAGGAAGAAATAGTATAAAGACAAGTGTACATGCACACATACTATACTATACCGACACATGCATAGGGGGATTCATGAAATGACTAGGTAACATACATGGTGTACATACTATAAACATTTTTAGTATTATTTTTTTGATCAGTTTTTGATACTAATGTCAAAGGGGGAGATTGATGACATATAATTTTCCATTAGTATGCAAAGGAAAACCATTGATAATGACTACACTGAAAGACAAGTTTTAGCACAACCCGACATAATAGTCTATAGTGTAAACTAAAGACAATTTGCAAAGTGCAACCCAAAATTGGTTAAGTGGAACCCGACAGGAGTAAACCGATAGAGGAATTTGACAACACAGTGCAAACCAATAGAGTAGACAACAGAGGAACCCGACAGAGAAAGGGAACCTGACAGACAAAATTTTAGTTCAAACCGAGCATCAAACACCGAAAGTTAGTTCTATCCCGAGAAATGTGGATCTGACTTCCATGTCAGAAAAAACACTTATGTTTTATATTTAGCATTTTGATTTGTTTTAAAATCATTTCTTGAGGGACAAGAAACATTATTGTAATTTTTTAAATCAGTCTAACTGATTAAAAACATGCAAACTAGGAGATCAAGGTCAAGTTGTAAACCTTTGATCATAGAGTTAAGTTTGTAATATGTGAAACTAAAAAGGTCAAATCTATTGTATAAATAGATGTCTGATCATTCATTAGAGATGAATGAGAGGATGAAAGTAGCCAAGGAGCACATCTATGGATCAGACTGAGAGTTTCAAGAAGCAGAACAACAAAAGATAAATTTGGTTATCAAGAACCAAGAATCAAGGCTACCGAGAAACAAAGGTATTAATCAATCATATTAGGTGATACATTGTACATGTAATCTTTAATGGATCTGTAATAAAAAATTGTAGATTGCATACACTTAGGTCAATGAGTATTTTTTTTCTACATTCTAACAAGTGTCGCAAATAGAAGAAATCCTTTCAAGAAAGGTGGACTTAACAATCCTATTGTAAATCTCTTAACTGAGTGCACACTAAACAATGTTACTAAAGCTTGTAACATAGTAGACCTTAACCAGTCTCCACATAATACTCCTAACAAGGTAGATCATTAGAAGTGATCAAATTGTAAGCCTTAACTGGCCCCTTCCAATCTGCAGATAGTAAAGTTTTGTGGGTGTCACCCCCACCGCAGTTTTTACCTTCTACCAGGGGTTTTCTACGTTACCATATCTTGTGTTATGTGTCAATTACTTTCATGAATGTTTCTATGAATGTCTACATACAATTAAGATTGTGAATTGATATCACATGCATGAAGAAAGAACAATAGATATGATCGATAAAGCAAAGATTTGATTAATGTTGGTAAACAGATTTGTCTTCTCAAAACACCTGCACGAAATGAGTCCTAAACACCCAAGGCTGAAAGACAAATTGTAACATAATAGTTGGGTCACTTCGCTATTGAAAAGTGTAAGCGCCCTTTGAATTATCCAGGTACAGCTCCTCGTATATGATTTTCAAAGAGTTTCTAATAAAAACAAAAAGAACATACATATGTACTTTTACCAGAAAGTACTTAAAGGATCTCTCGACATACTCACAGGTATGGAGGAATGCTTACAAAGAGATTACAATAGAAAATAAAGAATCAGAAGACACAAAGTTCTCCAGATTTCAAAGATTTAGAAAAACAAAACTTTCAAAGGAACTAAACTCGGATGAAAAGAATGATAATCATTCTTCACTCCTTTACAACTACAAAAGAAAACTAAAGTAGAAACTTCTCTTCTAGCACAAAGACTTTCAAAAAGAAAATCCTCCTCTCTACCCTACATTACAATAAAAATCCTAAACTATGCCTGCCCTAGCACAAAGTCTCTCGGGTTAGGTGGAATCCGGAACCCCTGCCAAGGTTGATCTTTTGCATTAAATAGAACTCTGGAAAGTCTCCTTTCAGTTTCTGTAACTGATTTTCTTAAATATTCTTCCATCTCTATCTCTTCCCAATGACATTTTCATAATATATTTTCATTTCTTTTTTCTTTACAAATATTTAAAGTTTAATCACATGTTTTGATCAGTTATAAATGTCTTCAATCGAGAATTGAGAGATTTCCCTATATCTAAGGAAATAAACTCTACATGTCACTTTAGAAGAGAGTCCTGGGGTAAGCTATTTGCCATCTGGATCCGCACATGTCGGTCTACTAATTCTGCATTTCCCTTTTGAGCTTAAATCAACTGCATTACCTTTATTTATACTGAATCCCATTTTCATGGTCGCCACAGAGGTTTCTGACTTCTTGTTTTACACCCGGTACTCATCTTCAAAATCATATCTGTTCTTTTTACCATTTTCATGTTCAAAATGGGGATAAATTATTTGGAATCCTGCCATAATGGACTATGGCAATGATCGTTCTATCGGACCAAATATCTGCTCAAGACAAGAGTAGCTTGGCCGAGTCACTTTGTGCCATCGATGAAACCAAACCTACTTTGTATTTCTAACCACTATGTGCATTTTGGAAACCAAGTGATTTGAAGTATCTCCACTCTGAGAAATCAAGGGATTTCACCATATATAGAATAGACATATAAATGTCGGGTACATTAATGTTGTGACCTCAAATCTCTCCCAATTTTAGCTCTGATGCTTAGGGACACTTCAAAAGCCGACTGTGTATATCATCATTTTGTCAGACAGTTAATCACGATGAGAGGATTGGGACATTCGGGCCTTCAATTCGTAGTCCCATCGAGAAACCTTTTGCAATAGCTCCATTATTTTTCTCGATGATGATGAGACATCTCTTCCATCACACCCCTACCTGCCATTGGGTATTCATGTTGATCTTGCTGCCTATGAAGAGGTTTAAGTGGTCTATGTCATTTCTTTCATCCTCTTACTGTCATGCTGAGCTCAACCATTTACACAGTCACCAAGTATTCATTCCTCATCCTCGACACGTGACTTCACCTGTATACATTAATTATATTTTTTGGTGCACATACATATAAGGATCAAAGGCATTTTGTCAAACATTTGGTCTGCATCCTCTATTTTTCTGCATATTGTCGGCCACTTGCATCAAACTTCTATTGACACCTGACATGATTAGTGGCTCACATATATGATATCAGCTATAAGACACGAGCCCAATATCTATTGATTTATTTGGTCCAAGTCAAAGCAAATGGTCCTTCACTGAAACTCTGAATCGCTCCCGGTCTGATTGAATGAGGAAATTAAAGAGTGACCATTATCTCTCTATTCACGGGTTTCAATGAAAAGAGTTAATTAAGTTTCTAATCTCCCTTTTGAGAGGTCGATGGCTCTCACTTATATAGAGGATGGACAATGGCATATGGACCTGCTGTGAGCACAATTCACAGTGATTGGTATACCATCTTCCATGCATACTTAGATTATCATGGGAACTTTGCTTGAGACATCTCATCAAACAACTCAAGTATTTTATTAATTCATTGGTGACTTAATTCTGTCTAGAGCTAAATATATTACTGAAGACCTATCCCAATCTTGCATTATCATGTACAACACCTTGGTGAAGCCATATCATTACTGTGAAAATGGTATTGCTACCGTCATCAAGATATCACTGTTTTGGAGTCTCGGGATGAATAACCCTGCCTTCAATGTGTATTTCATCAATATTCTAACAAAGGCTTCATCCATCTACACCTAAAATCTTGATCATTACAAACATTACATATGAATCAATGCATGTGTACTTCAGAAAGTCCGATGATCATATGAAGCCGATTTCTTATGTTGATTATGGGATGATTCATGTGCACTTGGAGAATTCTAATGTGAACCATTCAATCTGAATTAGGGTGTCTTTGAATTTCAGTACTTTAACTTGAGCCAAGAACCTTTTGAAATTTGAAACTACTAAACAACCTACGATATTGAACTTTTGAACCTCTGAACTTTTCTTATAAACTCATCAAACCCTATGAGACTGTTTGTAGCAATCAAAGTTGTAACTGAACCAAACTCACTTGTGAGGATGAACCTTGAATCTGAACTCGAATCAATGAAACTTTGTATTGAACCTGCAAACTTGTTGAACCTCTAAACTATTAAAACCTACTTCAGCATATTGAACCACATGGAACTGCTTTGAACTTACTTCAAAGAGGTTCAAGACCCTAAACTGAAAGTTTTGTTACCGGGGTCTATATGGGTACCAACAATTACATAAGGTTAAAGGTTAATTAACTAAAAGTTTTAGAGGTACTGATTCACCCCCTCCCCTCTCAGTACATACTTCCCATTATTTCCAATATTTGTCATTTGTCTTAACCATCGCAAGTACACGACACAACAACCTCACAACATATTTTTATAAAAGAACTTAACCTCCATGAGGATGCGATAAACATATTTAAAGAACGTGCAAAATACAAGGGGAAAATAATAAAGTGTAAGGCTAGGAAAGTAAATCAAAATATATCCTAACCACAAATACACCAAGAAAATCAAATATGACAGGCTACCAAATGGACACTTTAAAATTGCACCAGATTATGTGCCTAATCGTTCATTAGGCATCAAACTAGATGCCAATCTTGACGCAAATGAAAACATTATTGTGCTCTTGGGTTCACACCAATCTCTGCTGCTAGGTGCAAGTGATGCCAAACATAGAGTCAACCTGATAAATAGAGCTTCTATTTCAAAATGGGCGAGATATACATTAAAACTATGTGTGGAATCAAAAAATGGAGAAAAAAAGGAAGCTAATCATAGGGATTTGTTGTAGTGAGACAATGGATTTGGTGACTAAGAATTATTTTTGGCCCCATATTCATAAGGATGTAAGGGAATTTGTTCAGAATTGTAAAATTTGTCAAGTTGCTAAGGGAAGTAGTCAGAATAGTGGATTGTATACGCCTTTGACAGTGCCAACTAGACCATGGCAAGACATTAGCATAGATTTTGTACTTGGATTATCAAAGACCTCGATAGGTAATGATCCTATATTTGTGGTAGTATATATATTTTTAAAGATGACTCATTTCATACCTTCTAAGAAGAAAACAGATGCAGTACATGTAACATATTTGTTTTTTAGAGAAATTATGAGATTGCATGGGTTACCTAAGAGTATAGTTTCAGATGGGGATAGTAAGTTTGTTATTTATTTTTGGAGGACACTTTTGAGGAAAATGAATACCAAATTGAAGATTAGTTCTACATGTCATCCATAGACTAATGGATAGACGAAGGTAGTAAATATAATTTTGAGTAATTTACTGAGATGTTTGGTTAGAGAAAATATTGGTAATTGGGATTTATCTCTCGCACAAGAAGATTTTTCATATAATAATTTAGTGAATACGAGTACAAGGAAGAAACCATTTGAGATAATTGCAGGAATAAATCCTAAAGGAGTATCATAATTGAGGGATATCAATCATGAATTCAAGAGGAGTGCCGAAGAAGAATATTTTGTGGAACACATGAGTGGATTGGACACTTAGGTCAAACAACATTTGGAAGATATGAACTAGAAGTATAATGAGAGAGATGATATAAAAAGGAGACATAAGGAATTTGTAGTAGGAGACGAGGTAATGGTTTATTTGAAGAAGGGTGGATTTCCAGTGGCAACATATAAAAAGTTGAAGATGAGGAAGTTTGGACCATGTAAAGTTTTGAAGAGATTTGATTAAGGAAATGCATATGAAGTGGAGTTACCAAAGGGCATGGATATATCACCTATATTCAATGTTGTAGATCTTTATGAGTATCATGAGTTAGATTTTGATGGAAGGGATGCATCAACTATTGAAAAACAATATCCTAAGAAGCAGATAGGTGAGATAGAGAAGATTTTGGATAGCAAAATTAACAAAAGTACAAGAGGCAAACAATATAGAGAATATCTTGTGAAATGGAATGACAGACCAATTGAGGATTCTTCATGGATTTCTCAGGATAAGGTTGACAATATTGGTTTTCCTTTGGCACTAGGAAAGTGAGAGACTCACTTTTCAAATAACCCCAAGTGTTTGATGCAGGAGCATTTTGGGAGCTTGACAATCTAGCATCAACCAAAAAAAAAATTGTTTTCAGTTTCTAGTTTGTTTGTTGTTGAGTTTGTTTCAACATTCTTTCAGTTTGGATTAGTTGTTATTGTGCACCTAATGGAGTGTTCCAGGAATCATGTTTTACCTTCACCTAGGTTCGCATCTCGATTGTCTTCTTCGCATGTGAGATATTTTGGATTTCTGGTAGGACATCTTTGTACTTCACATTTCATGGCCAATTTGTATTTTTTGATCTCGTGGAGGATTTTCTCAATCAGTGAAGCTTCGTGATGCAAAGCTTGATGATCTTATGTTCATGGTCGACCTACTTATGGGTTTTCTTGTAGTATTTAATCTAATTATGAGGGATTCTAATGATTTAGGTCCTGACCTATAATGTAATATGTTTTCCTATTCTTGTATAATGTAATATTTCCCATTTCGACATGATGCTTGTGAAGGCTTTATAAACTGATGTAATTGATCCATTTTTAGTAGGGAGAAGTAGTATAGCTTCGATAGCTAGAACTATCAATGCAAGCTAGTGATAGATAGTATAAAAATATAACCTATAAAAGGTTCTAAGATAACCTATAAA
Source organism: Thuja plicata (assembly GCA_018584345.1). Classification (NCBI taxonomy): domain Eukaryota; kingdom Viridiplantae; phylum Streptophyta; class Pinopsida; order Cupressales; family Cupressaceae; genus Thuja; species Thuja plicata. Next base: position 631,194 of record MU225321.1, read on the forward strand.
AGGTTCTAAAACAAGCTTGTATACTTGGAATGTAAGACTGCATGTTGCAGATCCATTGTACTTGATTTTTGGATGATAATAAGAAAGCAAACCTTTCATATCTATCCATAATTTGTGTTTCTTCCATTGTGTGATTCTTTCTGCAAGGATTGGACTGAATTCTTTGAGGTTCCTCATGTCCTTGGTTGCACCATATGTTTTTATGGTCATTGAATGTTATTAAATTCTTTAATTTAATGAATTGATTTAATAATGACATATATTGAGGATTAAATATGAAAGGAACAATTTCGTAACATTCAAATACATATAAATGATTGCACCACTAAAGCATCCTTTTATTAGTTACATTTTGGATTATTTTATATATGTGCTTTGACTATTTATACTATGAGTAGCTACACTTGATGTGTATGTGTTTTAGTGAACAGGTACCAAATATCAATTACATCTGGCTTCACAAGTGTGAGTGTGTCTTTATCCCCGATAATGGTCATAGGAGACAGTTACATTGGTCTCTCTAAATACATAGCCAATATCATTCTTGGTTGGAACAATATATCTAATTTGCATTAGTATACCTTCTAGTTGTTGCATAGGTGAATCCTAGATTTCATTACATATTATAAAAGACAATTAAATTGTCTATTGCATCCTAGGTGATCTGTAGTGGTCTCAGTTATATTATATCATATTATCTGTTGATTGATGTAATTAAATATATTGATTATATTATCACCAAAAAATGTGCCTTTGGGCATAGTCCATTTATTGGAATTGATTTATTGTAATGCTAAGTCTTTCATAATTATTAATTGCGCTTTAAGTGATTTATTATTTTATTAAATGAATTTTCAAAAATATCTTTATATTTTGAATTTGAGTCTTTTTACTCACTTATTTTATTTGGGTTTTGAGAATTTTCTCCAACTCTTTTGGGAGAAATTTTATTTTTGCTTGTTGGGAGTGACTTATGCATTCAAATTTTGTGGGTAGCTTCTCATTGGAATCATGGAGAGATTTGTATGGTTTTCCAAGTGTTTTATCTGCACACTTGGAGATTCGGTTGATTTCTCACCATTTTGGTTTTTTTCTCTAATTCGAGGTAGGCTTCTTGTTTCTCACTAGTTTCTTCATAATCACAATTGTTTCTTGTTTTGGAATTAGTCGTAGAATGTGTAATTATGTTTTCTCCAATTTATTTATCACATTTTCTGCCTAGTTTGGCTCTTATGAATTTGAGTATTTGAAAATGCAAATTTTTTGTTGTTAGGCTGTATGTTTTCTTTCATGAAGTCAGAATTAGAATTTTATTGTGTTTTAAGAAATTTGGCATGTGAGAACCAATGGGATTTTTTAGAAATTACGATATCTCAAGTTTAATTTTTATGTGTTTTGTGAGGTTCTCAATTTGCATAACCTCCAAATTTTTATTGTCGCCACATTGGCATATTTTGGATGTTAGCCTTGCTTATTTTTTGTGATTGTGATGGGACTGCGTGGTCAGAATGTAACAATTCATATAATTGTAGAGGGTTTAAAAATAAAGTAACCTAGATAAATTTAAAATAGAAAAAAGACCAAACAAACCATTTCTAAGATAGGATTTATAAGAAACAAATAAAAATATGCTTTATGTAGATTTTGGCTAATGTGGTTGCTATCTAGAAGATGTGGGTCCTCAAACTCATGGATTTTTGAGGTAGGAGGTTTGTTTCTATCTGATGGAGGTTCATAGATTTGCATGTTCGTATCTATCATATATTACTCTCAAATGACAACTTAACTGGTGTTTGAGAGTTATATAATTTATCAAAATAAGAAGAAAATAGTGCCTTCATTTAAAGGCCCCTTTCAGATGAAGGTATTACTTTATCAATAAAATAATTTTAAGATAAGCCTTCGAATGAAGGCTTCATGAAATATACCTTCTTTTAAAGGGAGTCCTTAGGGTAAAACTACCTTTGTTTAAAGGTTTCTCTTTGTCTAAGGGTGTGTTCCAAAAAAATTCTATCAACTATAAAAAAAATTTCCACAATTTTATAACCCACTATTGTGAATTCACCCACCTAATAATGCCATGTTCCATGTCCACATTCACTACATGCATGTGACTGAAAATGGAAGAACATATATAAGTCCCATCTAACCTTCTATGCAAGATATTTTAATCCTCAATATGCAAGACATACAACTCAATCCCTCTACACACAAAATTAGTTCACATCAGATGAAAATCATTAGTCTTATCCTTTTCTGCCAACATAAAATCACATGCAACATGCAAAAGTCTAATCTACGGCCTGTTGTATTAGTTTTAGTCTTCCCAACATGAAAAACGTCAAACTTGGCTTCTATGTCAATTTAAGTCTCCTTGAAATGCATGGTGGTTAACACATGCGAGAATGTCTAGCTTCCAAATAATAGTTCCTCTTAATTTTACACTTGCTTAGTGGTTTTCATAGTCATTTAAAGAAATTTTAAAAGTCCCATAATGCCAATATGACATGTAACCTCTCATAGAAAACTCTTACAACTAATGAAATATCCCACCAAAACAACCAAAAATTTAGGTTGTGAGAAGTGAGTGCCCCTACAATTATGATTCTTTGTCATAGTTAATTGTCAAGTAGGATGTCACCTCATTGGTATATCACACAACATGAATTAGAAACTTGGAAATTAATTAAAAAAATATAAAGAAAGAAATAATGCATAAAAAAAGTTAATGTTAAGAATCAAAGGTTGAGGTAGCTCAATTCCAACATTATCACACTTATAAAAAAAGATATCAAGAATCTCTACAATTAACTTTTTGAACACTCTGGAATGCTGAAAGGAGGGGTTTGAATCAACATGTGATAAAACATAAACTATCTCATTTTCATTTTAAGCTTCAAACCATAACTAAATGAAGAGTATGTATAAAAATATGCACAACAATACCAAACATAGGAACACCAATATTTTTAAGTTGAAAAATCAATGAGGGGAAAGCCACAATAAGAGTTAACTCACACCATATGAAACAAGTGTTAAAATATTTATTTTAAGACTTACTACCTAAGGAAGATCATTGCTCCCAGAGACGACATTTCAAGAAAGATACAATGATATAAGAACTTGTTGAGGAGGTACATTATCTCAGAGAAAGACACGTTAGGATCACAATAAAAACAAAAACATAAAATATTGTAGAAGAAGAATCTGACATATGTTGGTAATGTAGCTCACCTTTGTAGCATAATCATCCCTTCACATTGACATGGCATATTTTATCTTCTAATGATCTGATAGCCATATATTACTATCGCTTCTCAAATAATCAAATTTTCTTTCTATATCCTCTGCAACACTTAAAAAAAATATTAAGGTTGGAAACAATAGGAGCTATATAAAATATGTAGTATTTCATAAGTCAGCCTCAAATCACCTCAACTACCTTAATTATGTCATCTTAATTATACAAAAAATTACCATTTGACCCCCAACACATGCACTAGGAAATATTATGAGTTGAAAATTAACTCAAAGCATAACTATACTACATAAGCATCTCAACACATCCTCCAAAGAAAATTAGATAGGTCAGGATCAACTGTGAATGAAGGAACTTATGTTGTTAGCTCCAAATTTAATAGACTTGTTAAAATTGTTATCGATTTTCCTTTACACCACTTCTCAAGAAACCATAATTATCATCTAGATATAAAATAAGACATTGAAGAACATCAACAAACTCTCTAATACCAACTCTCAAATAAATCACTCATTAGATGCTAATGCAAATGGATAATCTTTCTAAGAAAATAGATTCATTGCAATCTGGATAGCTTGTGAGCCTTTAACATATAATATATAATATTCTACACCACCAATTCTCTTGAAACTCATATCTCTAAATCCTTATACCTTACTCAAGATGTCCCTAAATCAACACAATCATATCAATCATAATGGAGAAATGTAAAACATTTTAGTGAGTTAACTAAGACATTTTACACAATCATATTATAATCCAAAGAACAAACATATATAAATTTTGCTACTCCTTATAAATAATGATTCTTAATCATAGAAAATGTATTATTAAAGCCTTAGAAGGATTTCCTTAATCAGATAAGTATGCATCTTTGTCATAAATATTAACCAACTACTTCTTTGAACATGAGGCCATAAAACTACATCTTATAACCAAGGTCTAAAACACATGTAACAAGGTGAACTATCATATACTTACCAAACATCTAGACTAATGTTATGTCATGGATATAATTGATGAGCTTATAGACTATCTTCAACCATGTTGACTATGTTGGAATAATGGAATGGTGTGTACTAAGAGGGGAGGGGTGAATTAGTGCCCTTAAATTTTTTTATCAATTAACCTTTATCCTTTAGCAATTAGTTCCTTGCATTACCAACCATATCTGTTATTCTATCTTTGTGTATCTAATATCAATTCATAATCTTAATTTGCATGTAAACATTTATAGAAACATTCATGAAATGTAATGACACATGACACAAGATTTGGTAACACAGAAAACCCCTGTTAGAAGGTAAAAACTGCAGTGGGGATGAAACCCACAAAACTTCACTATCTGCAGAATGGAAGGGGTCGATTAAGGCTTACAAGTTTGATCACTTTTGATTATCTTACCCTATTTGGAGTAACATGTTTAGACTGGTTAAGGTCTACTCTGTTAAGAGCTTTAGTAACATTGTTTAATGTGCACTTGGTTAAGAGATTTACAAAGGACTGTTAAATCCACCTTCTTAAAGGATTTCTTCTATTTGCTACACTTGTTAGAATGTAATAAAAAATACTTATTGGCCTGAGTATATGCAATCCTTAATTATTGAGTACATATCCATTAAAGTTTACAATATGATGTATCACCTATAGTGATTGATTAATACCTATGTTCTGCTCGGTAGCCTTGAATCTAGTTCTTAATAACCGATTTCATATTTTCTTGTCCTTCTACATAAAACTCTATATCTGATCCATAGATGTGCTCCTCGGCTACAATCACCATCACATCATCTTGTTCTAATTGATTACACATCTATTTATACAATGGATTGACCTATTTTAGTTTCACGCTTTACAATGTTAACTCTATGATCAAAGGTTTACAAATTGACCTTGGTCTCCTAGTTTGTGTGTTTACAATCAGTTAGACTGATTAAATTAATTACATTTACTTTGCTTGACCCTCAAGAAATGGTTTTAAATATATGCTTTAGAGCTAAATATAAAACTTAAGTGTTTTATCTAACGTGTAAGTCAAATCTACATTTCTCAAAATAAAACTGTCTCTTGGTAGACTGGTGCTCAGGTTGCTCTTTAGTCTGTCTGTCGGTGTAGATTATAAACTTGTTTGTTGGGTTCCTCTGTTGTCTTCTCTATCGGTTTACACTATAAATTTCTCAGTCAGGTTACTCTTTAGGTTGTGTCATCGGTTTACCTTGTAACCTATCTTTCGGTGAAGACTAGTTTCAGTGACCTCTGTAGGTTGTTGTGTCAAGTTGACCTGTAAACTGTCTTTCGGTGAGCATGTTACCGATAGTTCAAAAAATTGTTTCCTTTTCATACTAATGGAAAAATATGATCATCAGACTATTGTCAAACTATCTCTCTCAAAAATCTCATCCACAACATCTACCAACCTGATCAATTACACCAATGACATCAATGACAAAACCTATTAAGTTGATATCAATGGAAACACTTTGTAGCACATATCATCAATACAACTGTTCAGGGCCCAAAGGCCCATAGAATTAAAATACCAGCTAATGTTCTATGTGCTCATTTTCTTTTTCAATGCATATACAATATTTTACAAAGTGTCTAACTTCTCCAGTTTCACCTTTCCATCTTTCACCATATCACAAAGAAAAAAAAAACTAAACGTCAATTTTCTTTGTTTTGACATGAAAAATAGGATTCTTTGCTAATGAAATGACACTCTGACTATCATGAGAGATAGTAATATTTCCTATATCAAAACCAACACCAATACCAATTCCAAATATCTATGCCAAATGGACTCATTATAATCAAGAGTTTCTACAATGTACTCTACTTTTGTAGTGGACAAGGCGACTTTAGCCTACCACTTACTCTTCTAGCTAAAAACACCACCAAAAATCATGAACACATAGCCACTGATGGATATTTATCTATCATTATCACCTATCTATTCTAAATTCATAGACCCACATATACTAAATGTCAATGTCTAGTAGGACAACCATGAAAACATAGGGAATATTTGAAAGTACCTTGCATGTACCTTAACATTATACTCACTACATCCCAACACACATATCTAAGATTAGGTAATAAATAAAATAAGGATTCCCCCTAATTGATAAATTTATGGCCTTGTACAAACCACAAAATACATAAGATTTGAAACAAAACTCAGATGGTACTTTGATAATCTCCTCCATCTCAGTAGGATATTTTGGAAAATCTAACACAGAAAGCTTCAATTTCTATATAGCAAGAATATTTACAAGCTACAACTTTTAATCTCTCCAATATTGAGCTCACATACTTTCTCTATCTTAACCAAAATATTTTTATTATCTCTATCCCCAAAATATGCCTTGTTACACCTAGATCCATTATTTTGGTTTACGTTGTCAATCGAGACTTCAAATTTGAAATCACACTTTTACCGGCCTCAATAAAAAAATTTCATCTATGTACAATACAATTACAATACTGTGACTATTATCATATTTATTATAAGCATAATGGTTAAATTTTTGTTACCTACCCTAGGAGATTGCTTAAGAAAATACAAAGACCTTTTCTTATTCATGAATTATCTTAGACTTATGACAAAATGAATTTTTGTTTGATATCTTCTAATGAGTGTCAAGACCTGATGATTGGTATGTGGTAGAGAACAATCATAACTAAAAAGCATTATTTTTCCTTTAATCATGCTTAAAATCTTATTATGTGTACTTGCATGCACTCAAGGTACGTGGTTGATTATTTTTATATTACTTACAGTGTCCTTGAAATAATGGTAAGAGGTTCCATAGGTTTGAAGTCTTACATTGAAATAATAGTGAAATGTCCCATAGGTTTGAAATCCTACCTACCTTATTAATGATAAATATAGCCACCTTCTTAATTTGAATCATTGGGTGTAAATGTGGTTCCATGCCCTAATATCAAGTAATATTTTATGTGTGAGAACACCCTTTTTGGAAGTTACCATGTTATATTTTAATATTACAACAATTTGAGATAACCATGAGGTAGGTGAGTTGAACAATGTAAAATGGATAAGAGTATCAAAGTTTACTGTAAGTTGGAGATATTTTGTGACTCTTACCACTAGTCTAATATAAAAGTTCAAGTAGGAGGCATACCAATAAGGACATGTTTGAAACTCCACTAAGGAAATGGAAAAGAGGGTGATTCAAAGGAAAATGATGACATAGTAGAAAAATCTGACAACTTGAAAGGAGAAAGGAATGAAGATAGGGTCATATATGAGATATGTTGGATGAATAAGTTTGACACTTCAACAAGCATAAAGGAAAAATGAATTTTGGAGGAAAGGCACCTCAGGATAGAAAAGTTTGAAAGTTTTTTGGGGACCAAGCAAACACGAAACTTAGACAAGAAAGCATGTTTGGGTGAAGAACCTCAAAAGTTTGATGATTATCAAATACTTAAAGGATTGGTCATGTGTTGAAACTTAGAGACTTCGAGGACCTTATGCGGACATGAGAGGAAAGAAGATGAAAAACATGGAAACACAATCATACAAATAGAGATGTGGGAAACAAGAAAGAGGCAATTTCATCCATAGTACTGTAAATTATTACAAAACATGGGACATGCCAAAGACTTCATGCATTGATGTAATGCATACAAGCTCATGTTTATCCAAAGATGTAATTTTTAATCCATAGAAAGACCCTTTAAGTTCAATACTAAGAATGAGCTCGCATGAGAGAAAAAATTGTTTACACATTTCTAGGAACCATCAAAAAAATTGTATTTCAAATACAATTAGTCAATCCATGTCCATCATATTTAACAAAAATGGTATATTGTAAATTTGTTAATTTTTATTTAATGGTGAGGCTTGAAAATTTGAGTTTATAAGTACATCTACAATATGTAGCAAACAATTAATGTATATTGAAACTGAGACATAGCAAACAATTAATGTATATTGAAACTTCATTTTGCACAAAGAAAAATAGATCAATTTAAATTGTTTGTGCACAATTTGATTAATGATTTGTATTTCGTTTAGTAAAATAAATTGAAAACATAATAATCATCACCATGTGTAAACCCAAAAACATATGGTTGTATGTGGACTATAAAAGGACCTTTCCTCTCCTTTCCATTCATTTCCTTTCCTTTTTCACCATTAAAACTCTGATTTTATTTGTTTCTTATTTTATTTGTTGCTTTTATAATTATTATGTATTATTTAAGTAATAATTATTAACTTCTTTATTATTTTTAAATTATTTTGATAGCTTTAAATTTTTTCAAAGCATCACTTAATTAACTATTTCCAAATACATTATAATTTAATAATTAAAATTAATTATTTCATAAAGAAGCGTGACTATATGATAACACCACCATTCTTATCTGTATTAAAAAAATAAGTCTATTATTTTCTTCTTTATCCAATTAAAATAACAACTTTCCTTTTACGAGTGTTAAAGATTTTAAAATTTAATATCTTTTGATGTCTTCTACATAAAGTTTATTTATAAAATTTAAATATTTTAACTTCACTTATGAAACATCACATATTTATTTTTAATAAATGTGATGTGAAATTATTCAGCATTATGTTAACCGTTAAAACTAATAATATTTAAGTAAAATGCTCTTTAAATAACGTACTAACAGCTTGTAAATCATGGACCCAAATATGCATTGCCCGTATGCCAAGCATGTTGTGCCACGTTGCATCAAATCCGTACATGTCAATTTATCTCTCACTAACTATCAATTGTTCTAGAAATGTCGAAAGAGAAACTTTCAGAGTCAAGCCAATTGTATGGAACATCGATTCACGCCATATCATTCCTATGAAGGCTTTTTTTTCCACCATTCATCTTTTCATAGGTTGCATGAGTCGTAACCATGTTTTTGTAGGGATTGCATGAGCCACGTTCTAACTCGATTCATTGGGCCCTCAATAGGATATTTTTATGCCCGTTTGCCTTAAATGTATTGAGTATTTTAATATATTCAAAGGTAACAAAATTTTGATGGAGATCATTTATGAAATTGTTTTATTCTATATAGAAGTACATGTCTTAAGGGGAATTTCTTCGACTAAGAATCAAGGGCTAAGGGAAAAGACCCAATTACCAATAGATACCCCAATTACTGATACTAAAGGAGCCCAAAAAATGAAAAACACATGTACCAATAGTCGATCGCACATGTACTATTAGCTGATCAATTTTTACATTTTTTGGTTGGTAATTGGCCCATTTGTGAACCACTATTGGGACATTTTGTAACGACAACTAAGATATTTGGCCACAAGTACTGACATTTTTGAGTAAAACAACTATTGGTGTAAGAACATAGCGGGTATCGGGCAAGCGTTTTGAAATGGCACTTTTGGACTACTTTGCGCTCCACAATCCCTACAGAGAGATACATGAATACCCAAAAGACAAAACTTTAGCTTTAAGCACTTCACTCACCTATGAAGGTACACCAAAAAAATCAACAAAATCTGACTTATAGTTTAGGAGTTCTAGGTGCGCAAAGTTAGCATGAGTGATTATTGGGTGTTTTCCCCTAATGGGTATCTATTTCACCAAATTTTGGGGGCACAATTTTAGCCCCATCCCTTATTTTGAAGTCGAAACCTTACACACAAAAATTTGATCCTTGGTGGGCTCATTAAAACGTTTCAACTTCAATTTTAAATAGATAATGGTTTCTCAATAGAATAATTTTGATGGTGATTTTTGAATGTAATGTAATTTTCATTAAAATATGTTTGATGGTCATTTTTCATAAGTAACTAAAGTCTTATTAAAATTGAATATTTTAAGATGGTCATGTGTCTTATTTTATTATTCTTTTAATATATTTGAGAGAGAATTTTGAATAGAAAATAGTTTATTAATAGAATAATTTTAATGGTTGCTTGTCATAAATATAATCAGAAAAAAAAAAAAAAAAATTGATGATTGTTTGACACAAATGTAATTAAAAAAATAGTTTTGATGGTTGCTTATCATAAACATTATCAAGATTATAATAAGATATGTTTGACATTTGAAGAGTAATTTTTAATACATAATGGACCTTTAGTACAAAGTACGATAATCTTGATAGTCATTTGTCATAAAATGTAATCAAAAATTTATTAATATTTAATATTTGAAAGACAATTTAGATAGGTAATGGATACTCATTAAAATGAAGCACGAGCCTTCCCAAAGGCCACCCATCGCAATATTACTTTGACTCAAACACTCACCCAGAAAATTTCTCCAAAATAAAATTCACTTCACTTAGATTGCTCAATAGGCAAGGCGTCACTTGCATTTAGACTTGGTTTTTATAGCATTCTCAACTTGATACCTCAATTGTATGTTATTGAAGTCTTGTGGGAGAGGATCCATTAGTTGAGGACTCTAACTTCACTCCTCTAAAAAATCCTATGCACCACTTCAAGTCAATTTCAATTCTTCGTAGTTACTTACTTGGCAAGTCCCTCGCTTATAAATAAGGTTTTGGGCCACAACAACACCCTTTTTGTCAAGGTGTCCAAAAAGGTCCCTTAAAAATTTGGATAGATAGTTGTACATCAAGTTGTGTTTTATTGGTGTGCTAATTTCTCATCATAAAGTTTGTTATATTTTAGATCTATGGAATGCATTTCATTCAATTATGAATATTGATGATCAACACTATGAACTTCTGAGTCACAACTAGTTGGTATATTATTAAAATTATTAGACATTAAAGTCAAATGGTTGTAGCTTGATTGGTCGAAAAAAAATAGTGAGGATGATATATGTGTATATAGAAGTCATCCACCAAGGTTCAAACCTTTAGAAGTGTGTTGGACCCAGGTTCAACTCTTGGGTGACTTTGATAGATTGGATCTTCAAGCACATGGTTGCTTAACGGAGACAATTTCTATAGCATTAGCAAGAGGATTGTAGCTTAATTGACATAGACAAATTGGATCCCTGTGTATGTGGTGGTATCATATGATTAGCTATTTTTTAGATCTATGTACTATATTTCAAATTCAGTTGTGAGTACTCATGATCAACATTAACAACTTCAAAGTTACAACTATTAGTATTATATTATTATATTTTTTAGGCATTAGTCAAAGGATTGTGGCTAAATAGATGGAGAATAATTGGTGAGGATGATATATGTGAATTAGAAATCATCCACCGAAGTTCAAATCTTCAAAAGCAAGTTGAAACCAGGTTTAACTCTTGAATAACTTTGATAATGGATTAGATCCTCGTACATAATTTAAATATAAACTACCTAAATCATTATAATCTATTATATAAAAACAAAAATGTCCAACATCTAATGTTCTAATTTACTTCCATAAAAATTAAAAGCAAAGATACATTCCGAAATTAACCATTCAACCATGCACAACTACTTGAACATTTCCCTGCCCTTCCCATCTTTCGTTCAAACATAGAAGTCCACATAAAACCTTCTCCACGCTCACTCATTTAATCGGTCATTTTTTCTTTCCGCCCATGGCCGGCACAAGTCGTGGCACATTCTTTTGAAAGTCGTATTTGGTGATGCTTGCAAACTCCTATAATAAGACAGTGTGATAACGGTACTCTCCAGGCATTTTTTCTTTTCCACCATTCATTTTTTGATAGGTTGCAGGAGTCGTACCCAAATTTCCGTTGAGAGTGTATGAGCCACGTTCTCACATGATTTATTGGGCCCTGAATACGATATTTTTATGGTCGTTTATCATAAATGTAATGGATATTTCCATAAAATCAAGGACAAAAATGTGTACGTCTCCATAACTCCATTTACTTCCATAACATTAACTATTCATACATATTCATACATGCTCAACTATATGATCATTTCTCTATCCTTCCCATATTTCTTTCATTTTTACTTTCCCTCCGTGGCACAAGTTGTACATTCTTTTGAAATATCCGTTTTGGGTGATGCTTGCAAACTCCTATAATAAGGCGGTGCTTTAACGGTATTCCCATGCTAAACCTCACTCCATTCTTGACCAACGAAATCTGATCACACAGTTTAGCCCAGGAGTGGGGAAAGCATGGGCAGCGTAGAGAGAAAAAGGCCTCACATAGTACTGTTGCCCCTCATGGCACAGGGCCACATAATCCCTTTCTTTGAGCTGGCCATATTGCTAGCTAGGAGAGGAGGATTTCTCACTACAATCGTGAACACCCCTCGCAACCTTGTTCGCCTCCAGCCCATGGTTTCATCTGCCTGCATAGCTCATGGAATCGAAATTCGCCTCCAAGAACTCCCCTTTCCAAGAGGCATAGAAGGCCTGCCTTCTGATGTGGAGAACACCGATGCTCTGCCTTACAATCTCATGTTCGTGCTCGTCCGGAGCACCGAGCAGCTCGAGAAGCCATTCGAGG
>MU225321.1:674075-695197 GCA_018584345.1 Thuja plicata
GGGGGGGGTGAATTAGTGGCCTCAAAAATTAATCCAATAATCCAACATGAACTTATATCACAAATATAATATCCTTAGTTATCATTCAGTCCTACAAGATGTATACCTTATGTAATTCTAGCAAATATATACTGCTCGGTGAATATACTATTTATCTGTTTCTAAGATTTTACCTAATAGCAGCAATTAAACTTAGTGCTTATCGACCAATCCTGTTTTAGTAATGTGTAAAGAAAAACATCAAAGAAATGAACCATATACACATTTGACACATGGATTTTTAACGTGGAAACCCTATTAAGGAAAAAACCACTTGGGACCAGTAACCCAAAATTTTCACTCTTCTGAAGTGAGCTCAGTGAAGAGCCAACCCTGTTAAAGGTTACAAACACACTGTTAAGTGCGACCTAGTTAGAGGATTTAAAACCATTGGTTAGTATTTTGACCTTAGGCATTCACTATGCTGTCAAAAAGAAAAAACCTTTGATACTCTTGAGTATCTCAATACATTAAGGACTGTTAAATCCCACTCGGTTAAGAGATTTTCTAAATCAATGGTTAAACTGAAACAGTAAATGATCTATACAATAATACAACTTTACTTTGCAGATTTTCAGATGTATCGTTAGTCCATAATACCTCTCTAATCAATATGCTCTTCAATTCCTTTGATCCCCTCTTTCTTCTTTTCTGCTCGGTGAATGCTCTTGCTTCTATTGCTCGTTGTCTGCAGAATTCTTGGCTCTGTTCTTCAGCCTGTATGATCATATCTGCATGAATACTTCTATCTTCACCAAAATTATATTCAGCATTCCTATTTTTCATAATTAATTACTTGTCTCTTTATATAGACATGATTTCACCGTTTCATCTCCTTGTCTTTCTTGTTCTTGACGTAGATTCTTTATTGATCTCCAAATCTTACCATGCATTTTCTTTAATCTTTAAAAAAATTCTTTAGTTTTATCCCATAGATTTCTCCTTGACAACTGTGAATAAAAATAACTTTAAATCTTCTTCTTATAATTAGTTCAACTGGTCGATAAAAAAAAATCAATGAATTAGTTAACTTTATATATAGCTCTGCCAGCTAAGTAGTTTTGTTGCTTTCTAACTCCAGTTGGTATCAGTTATCAACTTTCAGTTTGCTCGGTAACACTTGCTTGGGTGCCATTGATCTTGGGTATCACTGTGTCTCTCAGGTAACACTATCCATCGGTGTTGTCTGTCTATCAGGCAACACTGTGAACTACTCAAGGTTCACTATTTCTCGGGTAACCTTGTCAATTGGTGTATACCTTTACCGACAACAAAAACTTTGTCTCTTTATATCTTCAAGTGTTGTGGCAATATGTGTATGAGAAATCATAACATATTAGGTTGACATCAATGACAATACAATACATTAACTAGTTTAATGTCTTGCATTTACTTTCTGCAGCTCGGCGATCATCATCTTGTCATCTGTCTTATGCTTCTATCTCATGAATCTCTTCTCCCTTTTCTTGGATAGATATGCAGGGTGAACATTTCTAATTCTCTCCCTTGGGTGGATGGTTTTTTCTTCATTGAATCTTTCTCTCCCTTTGACTATTCCTGTCCTTGATGGATATTTCTCTTCTCTCCCTTTGGATGATCATGATAGATATTTCATATGGATATATTCCTCTCCCTTTGGATGTACTTTTTCTTGATGGATATTTCATTGAATCTCTCTTCCTTTGACAACAATTCCAAATAAAAATATATTCTTTGTATTTTGTCTCTATCAGCAATACATCTCTATAGTAGCCAAAAAAATTTCTGGTGTTCGGTTCAGATAAGTACCTTTCTGTGTACTTATATATCATTGCAGTTCATTTCCATCTTGCATCAACATGATTGATCTTATGATAATTTGTAGGCTGATGCATCCTCCAAGAAAGCTTAGTGTTATCACAATAGATAATTATTGGTTCAATAAATTTCATATTCATACCTTTTAGTAATTGCTTGATCCATGCAATGTTAGAGCAATTTGCAGCAGTAGCCACATATTCTTCTTTTGTAGTTTATTGAGATATGCATCCTTTCTTTTTACTTATCCATGTGACAATTCTGTCAACCATAAATAATTCTCCTCCTATTGTGCTCTTTATATAATCTATGTTTCCATCCCAATCAACATCGGTATAGACTTGTAGCTCAAATTTGCCTTCTTTATTATACCATAAGCCATAGTCTTCGATATTATTTAGATATCTCAGAATTGTTTTGACAACAGTCATGTGTGATTCCTTGGGATCAGCAGAGAATCTTGCAACTATACCAATTGCATGTGCTATATCTAGTCTCATATGTACAACATACATTAGTTTGCCAATCATAGATTTGTATAAGGTCTTATTTACCTCGGTTGTCTTATCTTCCTTTGTCAATTTGCATCTGGTTGACATTGGTGTTTCAACTAGTTTGGAGTCATCCATTTTGAATATCTTCAACACTTCTTTGATGTATTTGGATTGTGTGATGTAGATGCCTTCATCTTGTTGTAGAATCTGTAGACCAAGAAAAAATTTGATCTCTCCAAACATTGACATCTCAAATTCTTTGCTCATTTCATCAGCAAATGATTTGCATAGCATATCATTACCTCCAAATATGATATCATCAAAAAATATCTTAGCAATCAAAACTTTATCATCAGTATCTCCTTTCAAATATAGATTATTGTTATCACTTGTTCTGATAAATCCAATACTAATGAGATAAGAGTGAAATCTTTCATACCATGCTCTCGGTGCTTGTTTCAATCTATACACGGCTTTGTGTAGTCTACAAACCATGTTCCTCTTATTAGTATCAACAAACCCTTCAGGTTGTTCAATGTATACCTCCTCCTCCTCCTCTAGTATTCCATTTAGAAATGTAGATTTAACATCCATTTGGTATACTTTGAATCCTTTGAAAGTAGCATAAGCAAGTAGAGTTCTTACTCCTTCTAGTTTAGCAATGGGTGCAAAGGTTTCTCCATAGTCAATACCTTCTTCTTGTGCATACCCTTTGCATACCAATCTTTCTTTGTTCCTTGTGACTTCTCCATTCTCATTCAGTTTGTTTCTGAATATCCATTTGGTACCAATGACATTTTTGTCACTCGGTCTAGGTACTAATGTCTATGTTTTTTTCTTCTCAATCTGTTCAATCTCTTCATTCATAGCACTAACCCATTCTTGATTCTCAAGTGTAGTATTAACATATTTAGGCTCAAAATCACAAATCAAACATCTAGTGTTAACTGACTTACTTCTTGTTCTCATTATAGCTCTTTTGTCTCCAATGATTTGGTCCTATGGATGGTGTCTTCTGAAATATTTTGCAAGTACAGGTTCATATATCTTTTCCTCATTCAGATCATTATTTTGACATTCATTTTGATCTTCATCATCGCTCGTTTCACCATTGTGAGCATTTTATGGATTCTTGGTGTGTGCAGCCTGATGCCCGGTTGCATTTTTCTATCGCTTGATAGTGTTACACTATTGCTTGGGCAGAGTGTTAGGTTCTTCAATCTAGACAAATATATTGTAATCTTCTGGTTCCTTTTTTCTTTCCTCATCATTTTTCTCAGCAAATTCATCCACTTTAACTTTTGCACTTTCAATGATTTTGTTAGAGGATTTGTTAAGACATTTATAAGCTTTGCTTTTGGTAGAATATCCTAGAAATATTCCTTCATCACTTTTGGAGTCAAGCTTTCCATTTTTATCATCTTTCAATATATACCATTGACTTCCAAAAATTCTAAAGTAACTTACATTTGGTGTGTATCCATACCATAGCTCATAAGGTGTCTTATTAGTGTCTTTCTTCAATTGAACTCAGTTTAGTGTATAGACAGCAGTACTTACATCTTCTCTCCAGAATGTTTGTGTGATGCCTTTTTCAATCATCAGTGTTTTGGCACAATCAACAATTGATCTATTCCTTCTTTCAACAATCCCATTTTGCTATAGTGTTCTCAGTGCACAAACCCATCTTGTAATTCCATGCTCATTACAAAAGTTAGTGAATTCATCAGAAATAAACTCTCCTCCTCTATCTGATCTTAAACATTTCATTTCTTTTCCACTTTGATTTTCAACTATAGCTTTATACCATTTGAACATCTTAAATGCTTTAGACTTTTATTTTAAGAACATGATAGTCCTCATCCTAGAATAATCATCAACAAATAGAATGAAGTATCTATCACCATAATAGATATTTTTTCTCATTGGTCCACATAAGTTAGTATGGACTAACTCTAGAATAGCATTAGATGTGTAGGTTTTTCTCTTGAAACTAGACTTTGTCATTTTTCCTTTTTGACAATTCTTGCACATGATATGGTCGGGTTTTGACATGCTCAGTAAGCCTCTTACTTTTCTTTTCTTGCTTATCCTAACCATGTTGTCAAAATTCAAATGATATAACCTTTTATGCCACAACCAAATGTCTTCATTTCTAGCCAATAAACAAGTGGTCTCAATATTATCAAGATAGAATAGGTTACCTTTTGTTTGTTCACCAGTACCGATCAACCTTCCTGCTCCATTATAGATCTTTGCCTTTTTGTTCTCAAATGCAACTTAGTGTCCTGTGTTATTCAGATGTGAAACACTTAATAGATTATAGTTAAGTCCTTTCACCCAATATGTATTTTCACATCTAATCAAATTATTCAACATGATTGTTCCTTTTCCTTCAACTGGACAAGGCGAGTCATTACCCATACTAACTGATCCACCATTATAATATTCAAAAGTCTCAAACTTTTCCTTATCTCCAGTCATGTGGTGAGTACAGCCACTATCAATAATCCAGACATCATTTTTGCTAACTTTAGATATGAGTGCAGTTTCAACATACCTTTCTTCTTTATCTGAATCATCCTTCATAGAAACAAATACTACCTCAATATCTTCATCAGATTCAGTGTCAGTATTTTCAGCTTTGTTCTCAACTAGGTAACAAGCCTTCTTGCCTTTTTCCTTGTAGTCTCGGTTGTCTCTTCTTTCAGAGTGTCGGTTGCTTCTATAGTCTCGTTCATCACTTTTGTCAAACTTCTTTTCATAAGATCTATCATTGTTTCTTTCATCTTTTCTCTTGTTAGGGCATCTTGCAGCAAAGTGTCCAATTTCTTTGCAATTGAAACAAACCAATGGTAATTTACCTTTGTATCTTCCTCTACTTCTTTGAAATCTTCTAGCCATTAGTGCTTCAATTTCATCAAGTTCTTGTTCATCATTATCACTTTCACTATCACTTCTCATAGTGTGCTTATGACTAGATTTGCTTATTTTCAGAGAAGATTTTAATGCAGACTCAATAGTTGGTAAGACATTGTTTTCATAGTTATTCATCTCAAATGAAATAATTCTACCAATAAAACTATCAAGAGTAACATTGTTATTTACTACTGCTCTAATTTCTTGAATTGTAGATACTCTAATAGCATAAATAGGTAGCAAGGTTCTCAGAATTTTACTTACCATTGTTTCTTCCTCAAGTACTCCTCCTAATCCTTGGATAACATTAACAATCTCTTTGATTATGATACTGTACTGAGTGATGTTCTCTCCTTCTTTCATTCTTAGGTCATCAAACTTTCCTCTTAGGCTTTCAACTTTAGCTCTCAGCACATTTGTATGTCCTCCATGTACTAGCTTGATTTTTTCCCACATTTTGTTTGTAGTGGTGCATGATTTGACGTCTTCAAATTTAGCATCAAAGATTGAAGAAGCAAGTTCTATCATCATAGAATTGTGTTCATGTTTCTCTCTCAATTAATCAACATTGGGAGGTCCAGTAGGTAAAACAAATTCAGTATCCAAATACTCTGTGACATCATTTCCAATACATGATAGGTGGAGTCTTATCCTGCTTTTCCATGATACAAAGTTTTCTTTGTTAAACTTAGGCACATCCCTTTTACTCATCTTGTGATCTTTAGCTTGAGTCTTTTAAATCTCTTCCAAACACCAAAGCTCTGATACCAATTGTTAGAATAACTGAGAGGGGGGGTGAATCACTGGCCCAAAGAATTAATCCAATAATCCAACCTGAAATTATATCACAAATATAATATCCTTAGTTATCATTCAGTCCTACAAGATGTATGCCTTATGTAATTATAGCAAATATATACTGCTTGGTGAATATATCGTTTATTTGTTTCTAAGCTTTTACTGAATAGAAGCAATTAAACTTAGTGTTTACCGACCAATCCTGTTTTAGTAATGTCTAAAGAAAAACTTCAAAGAAATGAACGATATACACATTTGACACATGTATTTTTAATGTAGAAACTGTGTTAAGGGAAAAACCACTTGGGACCGGTAACCCAAAATTTTCACTCTTCTGAAGTGAGCTCGATGAAGAGCCAACCCTGTTAAAGGTTACAAACACACTGTTAAGTGCAACCTTGTTAGAGGATTTATAACCATTGGTAAGTATTTTGACCTTAGGCATTCACTATGCTGTCAACAAGAAAAACCTTTTGATACTCTTGAGTATCTCAATGCATTAAGGACTGTTAAATCCCACTCAGTTAAGAGATTTTCTAAATCAATGGTTAAACTGAAACAGTAAATGATCTATTCAATAATATAACTTTACTTTGAAGATTTTTGAATCTATTGTTGGTCCATAATACCAATGTGATCAATATTCTCTTCAATTCCTTTTCTCCCCTCTTTCTTCTTTTCTACTCGATGAATGATCTTGCTTCTATTGCTCGGTGTCTGTAGAATTCTTGGCTCTATTCTTCAGCCTGTATGATCATATCTGCATGAAGACTTTTATCTTCACCAGAATTATATTCATCATCCCTCTTTTTCATAATGAATTACTTGTCTCTTTATATAGACATGATTTCAATGTTTCATCTCCTTGTCTTTCTTATTCTTGATGTAGATTCTTTCTTGATCCGCAATTCTCACCATGTATTTTCTTTAATATTTAAAGCCTTTCTTTATTTTTATCCCCTAGGTTTATCCTTGACAACTGTGAATAAAACTAGCTTTAAGTATTCTTCTTATCCTTAGTTCAACTGGTTGATAAAAACAAATCAATCAATGAGTTAACTCTATATATAGCTCTACCAGCTAAGTAGTTTTGTCATTTTCTAACTCCAGTTCATTTCAGTTATCAAATTTTAGTTTGCTCGGTAACACTTGCTCTAGTGCCACTGATCTCGGGTATCACTGTGTCTCTCAGGTAACACTATTCATCGGGAAACACTTTGAACTGCTCAGGTTTCACTATTTCTTAGGTAACCCTATCACTCAGTGTATACCTTTACCGACAACAACAAATTTATCTCTTTATATCTTCAAGTTTTGTGACAATATGTGTATGAGAAATCATAACATATATATTAGGTTGATATCAATGACAATACAATACATTAACTGATTTAATGTCTTGCATTTACTTTCTGCAGCTTGGTGATCATCAATGTGTCATCTTCATACATTCAATCAGTTATAGTTCATCATACTTGTTGTGTTAACTATACTTATGGATATTACATTGTGAATATTATATTTCCTTGCAATGTCATATAGGTCCTAACCCTCATGTGTTTCATTGGGGATAGATTAGTATAGAGATCTATGTATTTATTTTAGGGGTTTTTGTTGATGTTTATGCAGTCATGGGTAGAGAGAAACTATAGTTCTAATTTGGTGCATCGCCCTCTTTATTTTTTTGCAATCCTTCTTCCCTTTTCCTATAAAGTTGCTAGTTTAGATTATCATAGGTATACCCTAATCAGGAAGGAAGTTGGCCTTCTCCAGAGATTCAACCTCACATGTGTAAACCACACACTTGGAGTTTGACTCAATGTTTCACAAGGTTTCTTGGGGGTCATACCCCAAGCATGGGTATAAAATTTTGTGACAACTAACACTTTTCTCTATAAACAATGTTATCTATGAGCATCTAGGGTGTACGAGAACTCTTCCATCACCTCCAAAGAAAAATGATTTCCATTTTATATTGTAGGTTTATCTAGCTATTTTGGAGGCCATGATAACACTTATGAAATAAAGGAATTTCATAAAATCAACATAACTCACTCGAAATTGATAATTTGAACTTGAATCTTTCAATTATAAGATCCTTAGATGATCCCTAACCTTCAATAAAATAAGTATGGAAAACAAATGTACATGCTTCATGTTTGAGAGATGTGATTAAATCTTTGAAAACCTTAGAGTTTTCTCTTTGAATTTATCTGCACAAGGTTAATAAGTTGTTGGTAGATAATGAAGAGTCAAAACAAAAGGATGACACCAAGGGACAGTCACCCGTCGGTGAAGAAGAACAATTGAGTGAATCCAAATCTATAGAGTTTGATGCACCACCACCACCTGCAAAGAAACCAAGGACTATTGTTGCATCAAGGACTAGAAGTCAGACAACAAAAGATGCAAGCTCATCAGTAGTAAAGAAAGGACAAGTGAGGACTTACAAGAGAAAGCCTCAAACTGGGAAACAAACACTGACAAAAAGAAGAAAATTCATCAGAAGCAAGGAAGATATAGAAGACACTGAAAAAGATGAACAACCTATAAAGAAAAAACTTCCTACTACAATTGATGAGGTATGTGCATCTATCATCAAGGGAGGTTCAATAATTGACTCTAAGATTTGAAAATGGCTAGCTCTGAATCCTGAGGATCAGAACAAGTTAGAGGAGGCAATCATCATAAAAATGTGTATATTTAAATATATACCAATATAGTTTGAAGTTAAAATGCCACAAGAACTTCTTGACAGACTATCATCAAGGTGAACATTTGCATTACATTCTGAGAAACAAATAATGGAAAGAGCCCTAGTTTTTGTTATGCCACCCGAGTCCAAAATGGAAGAAATTGAAGAAATGATGAAGTTACATTCAAAGAAGTTCTCACCAAAATTCAGAGCCTACAAAGTGCTACAAGGAAACCTAATTGAGCTTGACAAAGCAAGTGAGGATGCATGGAAAAAAATACTCTATGTACCTAAAGAGGATACAAGCCCCAAGTGAGTATTGGCACTCACCGACAAGCCTCACAATAAAGAAATAGAGGCTATACCGAGCTGAGAGCACATTCTGATAAATGATGGTGAGGATGACAATCAAGTTGAATTAAACACCGAAGCCAGTAAAACAATGGAAGACATTCCTCAGATCTTGCAGTCTTTAGGAGACACAACATATGTCACAGTCCAAGATGTGACAATCATAGATATCACCGAATTTCCTGTCGATGAGGTAAAGGAAGATGAGGATATCATTGTTACCTCTGACCAACCCAAAGAATAGGACACAATAGAGGATGTTGCACAAGTGAATATACCAAGCCAAATGCCACTATTGAGACAAGCTATCAATATCATCTCAAAAAAGGAGAAGTCACCAAAGCCTGATGCAAGTATACCCGAAGATAAAGGTGAAGATGAACCGAAAAAAAATCTGATGAAGAAAATATAGATGGAGAGAAAAATGAAACAGATGGAGCATAGAAAGGAATAGATGGAGAGAAGAAAGAAAAAGGTGAAGGAGAAAAAGGTGATACCACTCCCAAGGATACTGAAGGAGATGCTATAGATAAAGTTAAGGTTGATGTGGAGGCGTCCACTCCCAACCGACAGGTAGACACCGAGTAGCAAGATAAAGGTACACATACTCCAAAGCCTTCACCAAGCACATCAGACCAAGCAAAGGAACTTGCTATGGTGCTGCATACATGTGCCTCCACTACACTTACCAAGAAGAAGAAGAAAAAGAACAAGAATCCAGTCACACTAGATGAGATAATTGAGATACCAGCCCGTGGTCCAAGGATATTGGATCCAGACACACTTACAAAGTGTGCTAAACTTTGTAAAAGAAAAGCTATCCAAGATAAGTTTAAGAAGGAGACAAAGGATACAATGGTACTAGAGACAACCAAGGAGATACTTCAACAGATTGTACCTGATACAGACATTGATCAAAATGCTTCTATCATTGATCAATTATCTGTTCTTACCGAATCCATCACATCACAGAATGTGGATGCAGAGAAGGCCATAGAAGAATGAGCAAAGCAGAAATATCAATACAAATTGATAGAGAAAATCAGCCAAGAGGTGACTGAGAAAAAGGTAAACCTGTCTAAACTAGTCACTGAATTGGAGCTAATAATTTCATAATCTATAGCCTTAGTTCAGAAGTTATGCACTTTAGAGTAATTCACTAAGGAAAGTAGTGAAAATATTGCATAGATAGATGAAAATCTTACTGCTAGTGCACAGGGTCTCTCAACCACTGACAATGCAATCAAGTTGCATTATGAAAAGGTAATGGAAGCAAAGAAGTTGAGACTTAAGATTCAAGAGGTAGAATCAAATTTTAGAGACGAGGTAACCGAGCTACAGGCTCTACTACTACCGAACCTTACACTACTACAACAACATATGACAATGGCAAGACAATTGATTGCCACCCTGAAGATGTCTGTCACCAATAAAATATATGATATGCATGCAAGGATTACATTGGATCACATGAATCTGGAACACCTTCAGGAGAAATGGGAGAAAATGAAGGAAGACATGAAGAACTCCCATTCCCACATTTTTGACAAGTTGTAAGTAATTACACCTTTGCCCTTAATATCAAAAAAGGGGGAAATGATATGATAAAGGGGGAAGTAATATGTGTCAAAGAGGGAATTGATAAGGTGAAAAGGGGAAATAGTATAAAGTCAAAGTGTATATACATATACTATACTAGAAAATACACATAGGGGGAGTCATAATGACAAGGTGAACACATGGTGTACATACTAAACATTTTTAGTTTTTGCACATATCAGTTTTTGATACTAATGTCAAAGGGGGAGATTGATGACATATTTTTCCATTAGTATGCAAAGGAAAACCGTTTTGAACCGTCGGTAACACCAACACTAAAAGACGGGTTTAGTGCAAACTGAAAAACAACTTCACAAGGGAACCCAACAATAAAGTTTATAGTGTAACCTGATGGAGCAGGTTACAATGTAAACCAACGACACAGTTTACAAGTGCAACCAGAAAATGTTGAAGTGGAACCCGACAGAGTAACCCAAAAGTGGAACTCGACAGAGCAAACAACAAGGGAGCCCGATATATAGTTCACAGAGGAACCCCTACAGAGCAACCCGAGCACCAGTCTACCGAGAGATAGTTATAATCCTGAGAAATGTGGATCTGACTTACACATCAGATAAAACACTTGTATTTTATATTTAGCTTTTTAATTTTCTTTAAATCTATTTCTTGAGGGACAAGTAAAGTAATTGTAATTGTTTTAATCATTCTAACTGATTAGAAACATGCAAACTAGGAGATCAAGGTCAAGTTGTAAACCTTTGATCATAGAGTTATGATTGTAAAGCGTGAAACTAAGATAGGTAATTCTAATGTATAAATAGATGTGTAATAAATCAGAACAAGATGATGTGATGATGATTGTAGTCGAGGAGCACATCTATGGATCAGACTAAGAGTTTTATGTAGAAGAACAACAAAAGATGAAAACGGTTATCAAGAATCAGATTCAAGGATACCGAGCAGAACAAAGACATTGATCAATCACTATAGGTGATACATCGTACATGTGAACTTTAATGGATCTGTAATCAGCAATTCTAGATTGCATATACTTGGGTCAATGAACATTTTTTACTACATTCTAACAAGTGTAGCAAATAGAAGAAATCCTTTGAGAAGGTGGATTTAACAATCCTTTTGTAAACCTATTAATTGAGTGCATAGTAAATAGTGTTTCTAAAGCTCTTAATAGAGTAGACCTTAATCAGTCTCTACATGTTACTCCTAACAGGGTAAGATCATCAGAAGTGATCAAACTTGAAAGCCTTAACCAACCCCTTCCATTCTGCAGAAAGTGAAGTTTTGTGGGTTTCATCCCCACCATAGTTTTTACCTTCTAACAGGGGTTTTGTGCATTACCAGATCTTTTGTCATGTGTCAATACATTTCATGAATGTTTCTATGAATTTTTACATGCAATTAAGATTATGAATTAATATTACATGCATAAATATAGAATAGCAGACATGGTCGGTAATACAAGCAATTGATTACATAAAGGATGAAGGTTAATTGACAAAAATTTTAAGGGTACTGATTCACCCCTCCCCTCTCAGTACACACCATTCCATTATTTCTAATAGGAAATACCTTATACATCCCTCATCTATGTGTAACAAGAGTGGGAAATACCTATCTAGCAAGGGGAAGATGTACTATTTACAATACTGGTCACTGTGTCACGGTGTCCTCCCTTGCAAAAGATCAGAAGATAATGTGGACTAGTAGCAACAGACAATGTCTCTTGACCTCCTTCTCTCTTGTGCGACGATACCATCTTCAATATTCCACAAAATGATTTGGTTTCACTTTTTTTTCATGTATAGCCCACAACTGTTGGAATTCTGATGGTCTATTTAAAACCCATCGAAATTCTGACACCATCAAGGACTATTACAAAAAAAACCCCAAATTCACAAAAAATGCATCTGTCAGAAGTTGTCATCAAAATTTGGCCCCAAATGTAGTAGCGACATAACCTCTCATAGAAAACTCTTACAACTAATTAAATAGCCCACCAAAACAACCACAAATTTAGGTTGTGAGAAGTGAGTGCCCCTACAATTATGATTTTTTGTCATACTTAATTGTCAAGTAGGATGTCACCTCATTGGTATATCACACAACATGAATTAGAAACTTGGAAATTAATTTAAAAAATATTAAGAAATAAATAACGCATAAAAAAAAGTTAATGTTAAGAATCAAAGGTTGAGGTAGCTCAATTCCAACATTATCACACTTATCAAAAACATATCAAGAATCTCTACAATTAAATTGTTGAATACTTTGGAATGCTTAGAGGAGGGGGTTGAATCAACATGTGATAAAACATAGACTATCTCATTTTCATTTTAAGCTTCAAACCCTAACTAAATGAAGAGCATGTATAAAAATATGCACAACAATACCAAACATAGGAACACCAATATTTTTAAGTAGAAAAATCAATGAGGGGAAAGCCACAATAAGAGTTAACTCGCACCATATGAAACAAGTGTTAAAATATTTATTTTAAGACTTACTACCTAAGGAAGATCATTGCTCTCAGAGACAACATTTGAAGCAAGATACAATGATACAAGAACTTGTTGAGGAGGTACATTATCTCAGAGAAAGACACGTTAGGATCACAATAAAAAAAAAAACATAAAATATCGTAGAAGAAGAATCTGACATATGTTGGTAATGTAGCACCTTTGTAGCATAATCATCCCTTCACATTGACATGGCATGCTTCATCTTCTAATGATCTGATAGCCATATGTTACTATCGCTTCTCAAATAATCAAATTTTATTTCTATATCCTCTACAACACTTCAAAAAAATATTAAGGTTGGCATCAATAGGAGCTATAGAAAACATGTATTATTTCATAGGTCAGCCTCAAATCACCTCAACTACCTTAATCAGGTCATCTTGATTATACAAAAAATTACTAGTTGACCCCCAACACATGCACTAGGAAATATTATGAGTTACAGATTAACTCAAAGCATAACTATACCACATAAGCATCTCAACACATCATCCAAAGAAAATTAGATTGGTCAGGATCAACCGTGAATGAAGGAACTTATGTTGTCAACCCCAAAATTAATAGACTTGTTAAAATTGTTATTAGTTTTCCTTTACACCACTGCTCAAGAAACCATAATTATCATCTAGATATAAAATAAGGCATTGAATACCATCAACAACCTCTCTAATACCAACTCTCAAATAAATCACTCATTAGATGCTAATGCAAATGAGTAATCTTACAAAGAAAATAGATTCATTGCAATCTGGATAGCTTGTGAGCCTTCAACATATAATATATAACATTGTACACCACCAATTCTCTTGAAACTCATATATCTAAATCCTTATACGTTACTAAAGATGTCCCTAAATCAACACAATCATATCAATCATAATGGAGAAATGTAAAACATTCTAGTGAGTTAACTAAGACATTTTACACAATCATATTATAATCCGAAGAACAAACATATATAACTTTTGCTACTCCTTATATATAACTAATATTAACTCTAGAACTACATACATAAAACGTGCAATACAAAAAGATGTAGACCAAAATAATTATTCTTATTCATAGAAAATGTATTATTAAAGCCTTAGAAGGATTTCCTTAATTAGATAAGTATGCATCTTTGTCATAAATATTAACCCACTGCTTCTTTGAACATGAGGCCATCAAAAAATAAAAATACATCTTATAATGAAGGTCTAAAACGCATATAACAAGGTGAACTATCATATACTTACCAAACATCTAGACTGATGTTATGTCATGGATATAATTGATGAACTTATGGACTATCTCAACCGTTTTGAATATTGTCAAACTATCTCTCTCAAATATCTCATCCACAACATCTACCAACCTATTCAATTACACCAATGACATCAATGAAAACACCTATTATGTTGATATCAATGACAACACTTTGTAGCAAATTATCGTCAATACAACTATTCAGGGCCCAAAGGACCATGGAATCAAAATACCAGCTAATGTTCTATGTTCTCATTTTCTTTTTTAATGCATATGCAATATTTTACAAAGTGTCTAACTTCTCCAATTTCGCATTTCCATCTTTCACCATATCACAAAGAAAAAAAACTAAACGTCAAATTTATTTGTTCTGGCATGAAAAATAGGATTCTTTGCTAATGAAATGACACTCTGACTATCATGAGAGATAGTAATATTTCCTACATCAAAACCAATACCAATTCCAAATATCTATGCCAAATGGATTCCTTACAATCAAGAGTTTCTACCATGTACTCTACCTTTGTAGTGGACAAGGCGACTTTAGCCTACCACTTACTCATCTAGCTGAAAACACCACCAAAAATCATGAACACATAGCCACTGATGGATATTTTCTATCATTATCACTTATCTAGTCTAAATTCATAGACCCACATATACTAAATGTCAATGTCTAGTAGGACAACCATGAAAACATAGGGAATATTTGAAAGTACCTTGCACATACCTTAACATTATACTCACTACATCTCAACACACATATCTAAGGTTAACTAATAAATAAAAAAAGGATTCCCACTAATTGATAAATTTATGGCCTTGTACAAACCACAAAATACATAAGATTTGAAACAAAACTCACATGGTACTTTGATAATCTCCTCCATCTCAGTAGGATATTTTGGACAATCTAACACAGAAAGCTTCAAACTCTATATTGCAAGAATATTTACAAGCTACAATTTTAAATCTCTCCAATATTGAGCTCGCATACTTTCTCTAGCTTAGCCTAAATATTTATATTATCTTTATCCCCAGAATATTCCTTGTTACACCTAGACCCATTATTTTGTTTTATATTGTCAATCGAGACTTCAAATTTGAAATCACACTTTTACCAGCCTCAATAAAAACATGTCATCTATGTACAATACAATTACAAGACTGTGACTATAATCATATTTATTATAAGCATAATGGTCAAATTTTTGTTACCTACCTTAGGAAATTGCTTAAGAAAATACAAAGACTTTTTCTTATTCATGAATTATCTTAGACGTACATGACAAAATGAATTTTTGTGTGATATATTCTAATGACTGTTAAGACCTCATGATTGGTATGTGGTAGAGAACAATCATAACTAATGAGCATTATTTTACCTTTAATCATGCTTAAAATATAATTATGTGTACTTGCATGCACTCAAGGTACATGGTTGAATATTTTTCTATTACTTACAATGTCCTTGAAATAATGACAAGAGGTTCCATAGGTTTGAAATCTTACCTTGAAATAATAGTGAAAGGTCCCATAGGTTTGAAATCCTACCTACCTTATTAAGGATAAATATATCCACCTTCTTAATTTGAATCATTGGATGTACATGTGGATCCGTGCCCTAATATCAAGTAATATTTTGTGTGAGAGAAAACCCTTTTTGGAAGTTACCATGTTATATTTTAATATTACAATAATTTGAGATAACCAGGAGGTAGGTGAGTTGAACAATGTAAAATGGATAAGAGTATCAAAGTTTATTGTAAGTTGGAGATATTTTGTGACTCTTACCACTAGTTTAATATAAAAGTTCAAGTAGGAGGCATGGCAATAAGGACATGTTTGATACTACACTAAGGAAATGGAAAATAGGGTGGTTCAAAGGAAAATGGCGACACAGTAGAAAACTCTATCAACTCGAAAGGAGAAGGGAATGAAGATAGGGTCATATATGAGATATGTTGGATGAATAAGTTTGACACTTCAACAAGCATAAAGGAAAAATGAATTTTGGAGGAAAGGCACCTCAGGATAGAGAAGTTTGAAAGTTTTTTGGGGACCAAGAAAATATGAAACTTTGACAAGAAAGCATGTTTGGGTGAAGAACCTCAAAATTTTGATGATTATCAAACATTTAAAATATTGGTCATGTGTTGAAACTTAGAGACTTCGAGGACCTTATGCGGACATGGGAGGAAAGAAGATGAAAAACATGGAAACACAATCATACAAAGAGAGATGTKGGAAACAAGAAAGAGACAATTTCRTCCATAGCACAAATTAKTASAAAACATGGGACATGCCAAAGACTTYATGCATTGATGTAATGCACACAAACTCATGTTTATCCAAAGATGCAATTTTTAATCCATAGAAAGACCCTTTAAGTTCAATACTAAGAATGAGCTCGCATGAGAAAAAAAWTTGTTTACACATTTCTAGGAACCATCAAAACAATTATATTTCAAATATAATTAGTCAATCCATGTCCATCATATTTAACGAAAAATGTTATATTGTATTTGTAAATTTTTATTTAATGGTGAGGCTTGAAAATTTGAGTTTATAAGTACATCTACAATATGTAGCAAACAATTATTGTAGATTGAAACTTCATTTTGCACAAAGAAAAATAGATCAATTTAAATTGTTTATGCATAATTTGATTAATGATTTGTGTTTCGTTTAGTAAAATAAATTGAAAACATAATAATCATCACCATATGTAAACCCAAAAATATATGGTTGTATGTGGACTATAAAAGGACCTTTCCTCTCCTTTCCGTTCCTTTCCTTTCCTTTTTCACCATTAAAACTCTGATTTTATTTATTTATTATTTTATTTGTTGCTTTTATCATTATTATGTATTATTTAAATAATAATTATTAACTTCTTTATTATTTTTAAATTATTTTGATAACTCTAAAATTGTTCAAAGCATCTCTTAACTAACTATTTCGAAATATATTATAATTTAATAATTAAAATTAATTATTACATAAAGAAGCGTGACTATATGATAACACCACCATTCTTATCTGTATTAAAAAACAATAAAAGACAAGACTATTGTTTTCTTCTCTATCTAATTAAAATAATAACTTTCCATTTAGAAATGTTAAAGATTTTAAAATTTAATATCTTTTGATATCTTCTACATAAAGTTTATTTATAAAATTTATATATACTAATTTAACTTATGAAACATCACATATTTATTTTTAATAAATGTGATGTGTAATTATTTAGAATTATGTTAACCATTAAAACTAATAATATTTAAGTAAAATGCTCTTTAAACAACGTACTAACAGCTTGGAAACCATGGACCCACATATGCATTGCTCGTATGGCAAGCATGTTGTGCCACGTTGCATCAAATCTGTACGTGTCATTTTATCTCTCACTAAGTATCAATTGTTCTAGAAATGTCGAAAGAGAAAGTTTCAGAATCAGGCCAATTGCATGGAACATTGATTTCACGCCATATCATTCCTACGAAGGATTTTTTTCCACCATTCATCTTTTCATAGGTTGCATGAGTCATAACCACATTTTTGTAGGGATTGCATGAGCCACGTTCTCACTCGATTCATTGGGCCCTCAATAGGATATTTTTATGCCCATTTGTCTTAAATGTATAGAGTATTTTAATATATTCAAAGGTTTTTTTTTTTATGTAGTATTTATTTATGAAATTATTTTAGTTATTCTATATAGAAGTATATGTTTTAAGGGTAATTTCCTCGGCTAAGTGTCAAGGACTAGGGGAAAAGACCCAATTACCGATAGGGAGTTTGATAACCGTTATGCTTTTGTTATAAATACCCCAATTACTTATACTAAAGGAGCCCAAAAAATGAAAAACACATGTACCAATAGTCAATCACACATGTACTAATAGTTGATCAGTTTTTACCTTTTTGGGTTGGTAATTGGCCCATTTGTGCACCACTATTGGAACATTTTGTAACGACTACTACGACATTTGGCCACAAGTACTGCCATTTTTGAGTAAAACAACGATTGGTGTAAGAACATAGCGGGTATCAGGCGAGCATTTTGAAATGACACTTTTGGACCACTTTGTGTTCCACGATCCCTACAGAGAGATCTGTGAATACCCAAAAGCCGAAACCTTAGCTTTAAGCACTTCACTCACCTATGGAGGTACACCCAAAAAATTGACAAAAATTGACTTAGAGTTTAGGAGTTCTAGGTGCATGAAGTTAGCCTGAGCGGCTACTAGGTGTTTTTCCCTAATGGGTATCTATTTCGCCAAATTTGTGGGGCACAATTCCAGCCCCATCCATTATTTCAAAGTCGAAACCTTACACACAAGAACTTGATCCTTGGTGGGCTCATTAAAAATGTTTCAATTTTAATTTTGAATAGATAATAGTTTCTCAATAGAATAATTTTGATGGTCATTTTTTAATGTAATGTAATTTCATTAAAATATGTTTGATGTTCATTTGTCATAAGTAACTAAAGTCTTATTAAAATTGAATATTTAAGATGGTCATTTGTCTTATGTTATTATTCTTTTAACATATTTGAGAGACAATTTTGAATATAAAATAATTTATCAATAGAATAATTTTAATGGTTGCTTGTCATAAATATAATGAGAAAAAATAAAAACAATTTTAATGATTGTTTAACACAAATGTAATAAAAATTTATCATTGTTTCTTATCATAAATGTTATCAAGATTATAATAAAATATGTTTGACATTTGAAGAGTAATTTTTAATATATAATGGAGCTTTAGTACAAGGTACGATAATCTTGACAATCATTTGTCATAAAATAGATTTTTGTTAATATTTAATATTTGAAAGACAATTTTAGATAGGTAATGGTTAATGAGTGGATCATATTTTTGTGATGTATTAAATTATTTAGCGTTTCTCAAAAATTTAATTTTATAGATTAAAAATCAATTTTGTTTATTCATATTTTAAGAATAATAATACATATCTCTAAAGAATACAAATTATATATTTAACATTCAATGTATCTAGATGATACTCATTAAAATGAAGCATGGGACTTCCGAAAGGCCACCCATCCCAATATTACTTTGACTCAAACAGTCACCCATTAAATTTCTCCAAAATAAAATTCACTTCACTTAGATTGCTTGATAAGCAAGGCATCACTTGCATTTAGGCTTGGTTTTATAGCATTTTCAACTTGATACCTCAATTGTATGTTATTGAAGTCTTAGGGAAGAGGATCCATTAGTTGAGCAATCTAACTTCACTCCTCTCAAAAATCCTATGCACCACTTCAAGTCAATTTCAATTCTTCGTAGTTACTTACTTGGCAAGTCCCTCGCTTATAAATACGGTTTTGGGCCACAACAACACCTTTTTTCTCAAGGTGTCCAAAAGGGTCCCTTAAAAAGTTGGATACATAGTTGTACATCAAGTCATGTTTCATTGGTGTGTTGATTTCTCATCAAAAAGTTTGTTATATTTTAGATCTATGGAATGCATTTCATTCAATTGTGAATATTGATGATCAACACCATGAACTTCTGAGTCACAACTAGTTGGTATATTATTAAAATTATGAGACATTAAAGTGAAATGGTTGTAGCTTGATTGGTAAAAAAAAATAGTGAGTATGATGTATGTGAATATAGAAGTCATCCACCAAGGTTTAAACCTTCAAAAGTGTGTTGGACCCAGGTTCAACTCTTGGGTGACTTTGACAGATTGGATCCTCGAGCACGTGGTTGCTTAACTGAGACAATTTCTATAGAATTAGTAAGAGGATTGTGGCTTAATTGACATAGACAAATAGGATCCCTGTGTACGTGGTTGCTTAACTGAGACAATTTCTATAGCATTAGCAAGAGGATTGTAGCTTAATTGACATAGACAAATAGGGTCCCTGTGTACGTGGTTGCTTAACTGAGACAATTTCTATAGCATTAGCAAGAAGATTGTAGCTTAATTGACACAGACAAATAGGATCCCTATGTACGTGGTTGCTTAACTGAAACAATTTCTATAGCATTAGCAAGAGGATTATAGCTTAATTAACCATTCAACCATGCACAACAACTTGAACATTTCCCTACCCTTCCCATCTTTCGTTCAAACATAGAAGTCCACATTAAACCTTCTCCACGCTCACTCATTTAATCGTTCATATTTTCTTTCCCCCCATGGCCGGCACAAGTCGTGGCACGTTCTTTTGAAAGTCGTATTTGGTGATGCTTGCAAACTCCTATAATAAGGCAGTGTGTTAACGGTACTCCCATGCTAAACCTCACTCCATTCTTGACCAACGAAATCTGATCACACAGTTAAGCCGAGGTAGTCGGGAAAGCATGGGCAGCGTAGAGAGAAAAAGGCCCCACATAGTACTGTTGCCCCTCATGGCACAGGGCCACATAATCCCTTTCTTTGAGCTGGCCATATTGCTAGCCAGGAGAGGAGGATTTCTCACTACAATCGTGAACACCCCTCGCAACCTTGTTCGTCTCCAGCCCATGGTTTCATCTGCCTGCATAGCTCATGGAATCGAAATTCGCCTCCAAGAACTCCCCTTTCCAAGAGGCATAGAAGGCCTGCCTTCCGATGTGGAGAATACCGATGCTCTGCCTTACAATCTCATGTTCGTGCTCGTCCGGAGCACCGAGCAGCTCGAGAAGCCATTCGAG
>MU225321.1:696318-744042 GCA_018584345.1 Thuja plicata
TTTTCTTATGCAGATTTGCAGGTTTTCGAACGAAAACTAAAATTTTATCATAGAAATAGATATAAATAAATATAGATTACACTTTCACTATATTTTGAGCAGTTAGGGATTGACAGAACTGCAAGTATGTTTATTTTAATGGTCGACGACCGACATGCTTTTCTGCCATGTAAATTGTACCGAAATGGTAGTGGGCATAGTTATTATTCTAAAGAATATTGCATCTTTAAATTGCTTGGCACCTCATATCAGAGTGGATTTGTCGAGTCACGGATTGCAGATGAGAGTATATGTCGTTGTATATGCTACCCTAACAATTTGTGAATTTGGTTGAGGATACAAGTCGTCGATGGCCGATCAATTAACCTCTGCCTTACGCTAAACTCGCCCCAGAATTCAATTGACATTGCGAAAAACGAACTGATCTTGATTGGTGTCAATTTTGTTTGATGTCACTAACTCTTTGTAGGATGTGCTGTAATCGTATGGCTTGACTAGGGGAAGGGAGGGCCCAATAGTTGTTCATACAATTTTGTAGTACATGCAATATGCATGAAATGTGATATTGATTTGTTTGGGAGTGTTGTTTGGGAGTGTGATTTGCTTGACAATTCGTTATATATGTTAGCATGTATTATTGATGATAAGTTTTAACATATTAGTGACATTTTAAGGTACAAGTTATATATTTGTATATACATTTTATTTTATGGAGGAATCTTGTTGACAAAGTCGTTTTAGCTTTTCAATACGGTTGCATCAGTCTTAGGCTAAAGCCTCTCTAGCTAAGAGCCAAGGATCAAGGATATCCATTCTATTGAATTGACCCAACACACAATCTCATCCTCATCCCTTATCATGTCAGAGCCTTGAACTCAACAAGATCTGATCCTTGGTGGACTCATTAAGAACCAATTAACTACACCTGCAAACCAATTATAAAAAAATATCCATATTAATATTCAATATAATAAACATCCTCCCCCAAAAGTAATTAGAAAAGTAC
Source organism: Thuja plicata (assembly GCA_018584345.1). Taxonomy (NCBI): domain Eukaryota; kingdom Viridiplantae; phylum Streptophyta; class Pinopsida; order Cupressales; family Cupressaceae; genus Thuja; species Thuja plicata. Next base: position 697,325 of record MU225321.1, read on the forward strand.
TTTTAAGTTTAGGTCAATTTTTTACTACCTTTATCTTAACAACTCTCCTCGAATTATTATTTTTTTACGTAAACATTGCTTTACATTACTTTTATTGTATCAAATAAATATATTTTTTGTCTTTTTATTCCATCAACTTGCCTTAATTACTATAAGCAACTCTATGATATTTTTATTTATTATAATTAAGATGTCATTAACCTTGCAAATCCTATGAATATTTTATGTATCTCGAACACTCTTGAAAGGTGTACATGGACTTCTTAGGTGTAATTGGAGAAATAGTTTATAAGTTAATTCTCTTAGAAACTCTGTGTTAGTTGTCATATGTTTTCATAAGGAGGTGCAGCACTAAAATGATTATTATATTTGAATTTAGACTTATTTAAGGCAATTCCCAAATTCTAAATGCTAGAGGAAGTAATAGAAATTCTTGTCATGAAGAATGAAACTCAAATGAGTTAGTAGACTCCAAAATGGAGTTATAGTTGAGGAAGTGGGTCGTTGAAGAGTTATGAATCAAAGCTACCTTTTAAGATGAATTTTTATTTTTGGATACAATGATTGTATTGTATGTAAATTCATTGATCATGTTTACTATTATGAGAAGGTGCTATCAAAGTTGGGTATGGGATTTCTACATGACATCATATTTTTGGTGTCCATATTTTGATCAAACCAGATGTTCTATATTTGCTATAGATTGGAGGTGTGAGATACGGACTTGATATCAAGTTTTATAGGTACAAGGTGGTATTGAAATGCATACTTAAGTGTATTCATATTGTATCATGTTCATCAAAAGATAATATATATATTTCATCTTTCTCTAGTGGAGTTTTCTCTTAAAAGGAGTTCTCCATCTAAATCTAGTGTTGCTATGGTTTGTTAATTTTATTCAAATTGGTTATTTATGTTTCCACATTCAATCTTTGTTGGGTAATCCAATATTAAGAGATTAGTTTTAATTTTGCATACATAATCTAGAGAGCTCTTTTTTTAATGTAATAATTTCACCTTGTTTTTAAATGTCACTGTCTTCTCTTCTAGTGCTCACATAAACTATAATTGATAAATATAACATTTAAGATCATTATAGTCTGAGCACCATTTCAAGTATCAAAAATGGACAAAATATAGATATTTTAGGATATTCCTATTTAATAATAACAAAGTAAATGGTTACATACATCATAACTCTTTATTTTTTATCTGTAATATGCACCAAAGTTGCAAGTATTGTATTAAACATACAACATAACTTTAGTGAAGGCTATTAAGAAACCGTTGGCTATTTTGTCCACCATATCCCATCATAGATATTTGATCTGAGATACTTTTCATGGGTTAAATTCAATATTTTTTCAACACATGCTTCATAAATTCAGTGTGTTTTCGGCACTCTGTCGACAACACTATGTATTTTATACAACAAGTCAATTATAATATAACACTAGTGTTTCTATTAGTGAGACGATCCTTGGTCGGGAAGAGTTATTTTTGTGTCCCTCTTATAGGATTCAAGGAAGTCATCAAGGAGAGATCTTCTAGGTCTTCCTAATGAACATTCAAGTTCAGTGAGATAGGCTTTCCTCGGGTGGACTTCTTCCAATGTCTCTTTGATGGAGGCTGGTAGAAAAGAATTTTTATTTTCCACATTGACAAGACAAATATAGGTCTGCGGGAGTTATGTTTGTCTCTCTCTGATGAAACAAAAGACAAGTATCAGAGAGATATCTTCCTTGTCTCTCCAATGGGCTTTCCAAAATACATAGGGACCACTTTCTTTGTCGGTAAGACATCTAGCTGTCAGAGGGAGTTCTGCTCAGATCTTTCTGACAAACCAATGTGCTCACATTGGGGTGACATTTGTGTTGTCTCTCCAATGAGTGTGATATTTTTTACCAGTGATATGATTTGACTTCTAATGACTATGACATGGCCGCAGGGGTTGAACTTCAATGCTAAACCACTTCTTTGTCCCTGTAGACACCATCCAACTACTACCTCGTGCTTGTTTATGATCTACAAGTGTCATCTTTTTTGGAAGAGACACAAATTCATGCCAAGTTGTTCTAGAAGTAATTTCTTTTTGCCTTTCTGTCACTTCATGATCCAACTATGCACAAGGATCAAATTTTATCTGCTTTATTTTGACCTTCTATTCTGTAACCTAATCAGGGTTTGTTTTGGGTTTGAAATCTTCCAAAATCTCATTTATTCCCAATCTATAAAGGTAATTATTTTTTAAATACATATTATGGGGTTCTATCTTTTTTTTCTCTTGCAGTGGCTATGCTCTGCAATTGGAAGTCAACCTTGCCTTCCATTAAAATAAAAATTCTTGTTTCTACCTCTTATTTGGTTTAGGAACTTTGTATGAAGTATCTCACCTTCTTGTCTAAATGTATTATTTTCTATTTTCAGATTGCTTCTTAATTATTCTTATGGATGTTTCATTAAGAATATTATCTTTCCTTGCAATGTATTATAGGTCCTAACCTTCATGTGTGTCTTTAGGGATAGATTAGGATAGATATCTGTGTGTGTCTTTGGGGTTTTTGAATTTGTGTAATCATGGGTAGGGAGAAACCACAGTTCTAATCCGGTGCATCACCCCCTTTACTTTTCTACAATCCTTCTTCCATTTTCCCTCAAAGTTGTTAGTTTATATTATCATAGGTGCACCCAGATTGGAAGGAAGCTGGCCTTCTCTAAATATTTAGTCTCACATGTAAAAACCTCACACTTGGAGGTTGATTCAATGTTTCATAAGGTTGTTTGAGGGTCATGCCCCAAGCATGGGTAAAAATTTTGTGATGAAATTTTTTGGCAATGCCCGGTGAGATAAATACTTAGACCTGTTGTGGGTCCACAACACACACCCCATTTCTTTGGTCCTCTGACCATGGGGAACCCCCTTCTTTTTTTTGGCTTTGTGTTTGTTTGGTCTAGTTTTCCCCTTTGAGTCCTCGCTTGGTCGGCCTCAGAAGAACAGGTGTCGACATGATCTTAAGAGAAAACACCCATTTTTTGGCCTTTCGGCCCTTTCGGCATTTCTGAGACCTTGGTACTTTGAAACACCAAGATGACCGAAAGGTCGAAGGTCAGTTCTTTCGGTGTTTTTGGCCTCTGAAAACACTGAAAGTCTGAAGGGGCCTACCTCCGAACGTTCGGTGTTTTGGACACCGAAGCTACCAAAGGCGCTGATGTCAGGACCCGTGGGTTACAAGTCAAGGATGCCCCAATTTGTAAACACTTTGCATCCTTGAGTTTGCAACTTCAATTTTTTTCGCCTTCGGCCCTAAGTTTGATCGTTCGTGTGTGCCTCCAGTTTTGTTGTTCCTTTCTCCTCGCTTTTTGCCCCTCCAAGGTTAGTCTCATTTGCGTTCATCTTGTTCTCTTTTCTTCCTAGTTTTCACTTTCATTTTAGGGTTTTTTCTTTCTTTCTTCGCCCTAGCACTTGTCGGGCCTAGGGCATTTTAGTTTTCTTTTCCCCTGGTCTCGAAAGGGACTTGTGGGTGTTTTCATTTTAGGAAGGGGTCTGTCTGTGTTGAGCTGGTCTTTTCTGCCCTCTTGGTTTTTTGTGTTAGGGTTTTTTGGGTCGCAACCTTTGTCGCAGGTCTTTGGCCTCCAAAAGGCCTAAAACCAAGTCTTGGTCATCTGTCGTGTTATCAGAGATATGGACCTTTCAGTGTTTCGGACCTCTGAAATGTCTGAAACCCCGGTAGGTCTGAACCTCCAAAAGTCCTGTCCATCACCGCTATTTTGGAGGTTTGGACTTTTTGGCATTTCAGACCCCTAAAAGGCCTGAAATCCTGACAAGCCTAAGTCTTCAAATCCTGGTCTTCAAAGCTTCAATATTTTTGACATCTACAAAACTTTGAGACTTTTGGATACCAAAACATCTGAAACAAACTCTACGAATGACAACTTTTCACACTTTCAGCCTCTGACACTTTATTCGGTGTCTGAAACCTCGAAAGTGTGAAAAATTTGTAGGCTCGGTGACTTTGGCTTTTTTCGCTCTGTTTTCTTAGTTTAATTTATCTTTCCTTTAGTTTGTTCCTTAAAGTAAGATACTGATACTTGCATGTTCTATCACAGGAATGACTGAGAAAAGGATTACTTCGCCCATGAGGTACCAATACAAGGGGAACACTCCCCCTTCAAAGATCAGGAACAAGCACAGTGAGATCATTGATACTGATAATGGGAATGTAAATTGGATCAATTCCTGACAAGGTGTGCCCAACCATAAGGAAGGTCAAAGGACTATACTTCATTTGTATTAGCAGGACTTGTCAATGCAGTAGCCCACCCCGTGGCGGTAACCTCACCTGAGTTAATCATGACCTTAGCAAATCACTATGATTCAAATAGAAGGGTGGTTCAAAACACAGAGGGCCAAGTAATATTAGATACCAGGACAGATTTCATAGAGGATGTATTCCATCTTCACAAAGGCATAGACAAGTTCTATGACTTCTTCATAGAAAAGGGGAATTTATGGTTCAAGAATAAAGGTGATGAAGCATACGAGATAGTCAATGACCATTACCTTGAACAACCTCTCCCAAAGAATAAGCTAGAAAAATAGACCTAAGGAGGGGATACATGAAGGATGACATCAAAGAAGCCATAACCATGTTGAGACGAGTATACGGGTTACCACAGTCCTCCCAACTGGAGAATTGGATGATTCTCCTGATTGAAAGAATCAAAGGTTGCAGGTCTAGGTTCGACTGAGGAACCATCATTAGCGACAAGTTAGACGAGCAGCTCACGACAGTAAAACATAAACCCAAGTTCTACATGAGCACTTATGTGATATACTTATTGGAAGCCTGGGAAGATTACCCTGGAATCACCAAGAGGGGAAACCTAAATGATCCCAATGCATGGCCTTACATTGTATAACCCCAACTATAGAAGAGGGAAAAAATGTTAGAGGATAGCCCAGACTACAAGATAGTCAATGATGCTTTCATCTTCACAATCATCAGGTCCATCGAAGGTGACTTTGCAAAAAGAATTTCTGAAGAAGCGACCGCCAAGATAAGGGCCATAGGGGCCTATTACATTCAGTTTAGGACTTTCACTTATATCCGGATAGCAGGATCAATGGTACATCCAAAGAAGCTTCCCAGATATCCATCAGACTGGATAATCATTTTGGAGATGGCCCGATAACTCGCCGATGCATATGAGCACATAAATCACAAGAAGCACTGTTGGGATTTTCCCATTTCATTAGGGCCATATACCCTACAAGATATGAAGATCTGCAAGTCCGTGGCCTTTGAATGGGATGACTGCCCCTTATAGCTTTAAAAAATAGTGTGTCCTCGCTTTGATCCTATAGGCACTTACAGCCACATTATTGGCAAATTCTACATTCACGAGCCACACGTGGAAGATCACTGGATGAACTGTGTGGATGATCATGAGGTCAGGATCCAAGATTACTATAGGATGACCCTTTCCTTAGCAAAGGAAGTCATAAAGACCCTTAATCCCCCTAAAGTTTGGGAATGTGATTCAGATGAGGTATTGGAGGAAATTTACACTAATGATAAGATATATGATAGACCCATCATGAACGCAGAGGTGGAAAAATATGAAAATGATGAAATTTATTTCTGGGTGAGGCATGTGATGAGAACGACAGAGGAGTGGATCAAGAGGCCCTTCAAGATGATCCCAATACCTTTAAAGACATTGATGGACCCACCCAAACAGATGGATAAACAATGTAGGGAGAAAAACACACTGCCAAAATATAAGAAAGCACCACTACAGAAGCCAAGCACGGTGTATGGCCATGAACATGCAGTAGAATACGGGTCAAACCCAAGGCCCAAGAATCCCAAGAAAAGAATGAATAGATAGATAGATTCCCCCATAGTCCCATCATAGGTTGCATCAGATGAAGAACCCTCCACTTCAGGACAATCTTTTCCCACTAGGGAGAAGAGCAAGAAGATATACAAGAGAAAGAAATCTTCTCTGTCCCCGCAATTGGAGACTTTGCAAGAAGATTTGCAAGAGGAAGAAGATGAAGATGTCCCTCTTGTCAAAAGAACAAGATCTCACAAGAGGAGAGAAAAGGAAACCAGTTGGAAGCAACAGGACCTAAAGAGCAAGAAAACCCCTTAGATGTTCTTGGATTGGATGAGTTCCAAATATCATACTTTGAAGGTCTAGAAGGTTTCTCAGACTAGGGCCAAGATATGCCAGGGTATGCAACTAGATACGAGGTAGGTGGCCCTTCTCTCTTCCAACCACAGGTAACTTTAACTCTGCCTCCCACTCAATTCACTAACCCAAACCCCGATATACTTGTTATGGGAAAGAGCTCCAAAATGTATGGGAAAGAGCCCACCACAAAAGTCATTCCTGTCACATCACCCCCTCACATTCTTGCTCCATCGATTACTGCTCCACCTTCTATTCCAACTCCCCCACCAATTCTCCAAACCCCACCAACTACTCTTCTACCTCAAATCCTAAATCTCCCAACACCTACTCCACCACCATTGAGCCCTTTGCTCTACCACATCCCAACTCCTGGAGGGTCAATAAATCTAGAGTCTGTGTCACCTTTTCAAACCACCCTGAAGGTCATGATCGGTCCTAATACAGAAGTGATAGCTAGCTCCTCGGGTGATTAAAACAGAGGCCAAGAAGAACAAGAGGAGACATGAGAAGGAAAGCGCATGGCAGAGGATGAAGGGGACAAAGGGGAAGAACACCAAGAGGAGGAGAATAGAAAAGGGGAAAGGAAAGAAAAGGGGAAAGGGCCAAATCAAGAGATGATTCCAGGGTTGCAAAGTTTGGATTCAGTCTTGCAAGTTACCCCATATGAGCTAGTCACCGCCTCTAGTAAGCCCACTTGGTTTACTAGAGAAATCTAGTTAAGGAAGAGAACTTACGCCGATGATGATGAAAAGGAAAATATGGACATAGAATCCTTGGGGCAAGCACTTCAACAGACAAAAGTCATATTACCAATGCATACAATGTCATATGTCACCCAGGACACAAGGGGACGCTGGAAGGAAAAGGTCGCAGTCCCATCCGCCAACACCTCTCAAGCCCAAACTCCTTCAGAAGACTACACATTTAAGGAGGTAGATTTGGGGGAACCCACCAAAGAGGGGAGCAAGACATTAGCAGCCTTGGGACTCAAACATGCTCTAGGTTTCATGAGTAAAAATGAAGAGACCATAAAGGCTTTGACTGAGCAGAATGAAACCTTGAAGAGGTTCATCCATAAAGTGGTTGGTCCTATCGACCTCAATTGCCCAGAGGCCTCACTACATGTGATAATAGATAAAAGAAATGCCCTGGACTTACCCACAGGTCTAACCCCCTCCTTCATCAAAGAAAGTACAGATTGGAAGGTGGATCTTGAGCAATGCAGGGAAGAGGCCATAAAGAAAATATTTAGGCCTTATAGGATTATTCTAGTAGAGGCCACAAATCTGATAGATTTGATGATAGAAGAAGGTGGCCTGGAGTCTGAGACCAAAAAATGGAGAGCCACTCTCCAAGATTTACATATTATTAGAAAACAACACTTCCAAATCTTTGTAAACATATATGAAGGTGAAGAGCTAGATAAATTTGAAGCTTGGGTCAAGCGCATAACTAAGATAGTTAGAATTTATGAGAAATGTCATGTGTCCATATCAGATAAATAGAAAGAGGTCCTAGAATGGGTGGAAGAAATATATATCTTCTTTACAGGGATCGACCTTGATCTATACAGAGATGAAGATAAACATGTCTTATGGCCGTCCAAAGAAGTGGTCCAACAATTCAGGGACATTGTAGCAGGTACAGGGACCAAGGAGGCCCTGCAATAATTATTTTATTCAAAGGAAGCAGGGATAACTTTAAGAAACCCTCCTCTAGAAAAATATATAAAATCCTGGTGAATCTTTCATTTTATTTTTAAAAAAATTAATTCCTGTTGGCGAATCTCTCAATTTTTTGGGAAAACAAATTATTTGTATTGGCGAATATTTTTTAATCACAAATTTTTTGTAGAAAATATTGGTGAATCTCAAGCAATAGCCAAAATTTCATTAATGACCATGGAAAAAAATTATATTTAAAGAAAAAGGAGTTCTTATAGAAAATTATTAGGCTAACTATGAAAATATTTTATGGGTTTAAGGGAACTCTATAGTATCTAGTTGCTACCAGTTATTTTAAATATAATCAAATAATCCTCATTGTATTGTGTGAGATAAATGTATCGTTATTTTTATTATTATAATAGGACCCAAAATTTCTTAAGTGTCATTTATTTATCAATAGTTCAAAGGAAATTTTAGCCTTGATAAGCGTTACAAATAAGATAGTAACATTTTTGCCTCATGGAATATAATGAAGATCACTAGATTATATTTTAAATCAATAATGACAACTAATATTGGTGACACAACCCTACTATAACTAACAATTATGATATATTATTGGTGAATTAATTTAGATTTCTATAATAACTGATAAAATTTAGGCGAATTGAATCTAACCATCTATCAAATATTAGGTGAATATTTGAGTTCAAATTTTTAATAAAATAAATTATTTGGCAATTTAAATATTTCTAGAATAAATTTTTGGCAATTTAGGTTGCCTTAAATCTTGAATTATTAGCCAAATTTGGATTCTCAAATTTCAAAAATTAGCCAATTGGCGAATATTAGCCACTAAAAAAATCAGTTAAAGGAAGAAACGATGAAGATGGCTAATCACGTAGAAGAGAGTCAATTCTTCACTTCCAAGCTGACGACCTTCAAGAAAAAGCAAGAATGGAAACTCAATAGGGCTAAAAGGAAGGAGGTAAACTATGAAGAAGTCCAAGAGATCATACAAAGGCTCTGGGCTGCACATCCTGAAGTATTCTCGAATTGACCCGTTAGGTCACATAATAGTTTTGAAGATTTTCCTAAGGATGGTTTCCAAATTTTTGGCCTTTCGGCCTTTTGGCATTTTTGGCTCCGTCAAAACAATTGAGCCTTTTGGCCCTCCAAGTCTTCGGCCTTTCGGCCTTCCAGTATTTTTGGTCTTTTCAGCCCCATCAGATTTTCGGCCTTTCGGTCCGCCAAGTTTTTGGCCTTTTCGGTCTTCTGGGTATTTCAACCTTTTCAGCCTCTGACAAGTCCAAACTCTGAGCCAAGGTTTCAATAATAAACACTTGAAAGATTCTGACACTAGAAAAGTTTCAGAGTTGAGGTTGAGGTCCAAAAAACTGGGTGTTTCTAGCGAGATCACTTTTTTCCACACCACTTGAACTCTAGATCTAATTGATGGTCAAATTGAGTTTGTTATGAAAGAACTAAAGGTTCCCTATCAGTCTCCACCGTCAGATGAGCTTCCAGATGAAGATTCCAAGAGAGACTTCTAGAAATAAGAAGAACACTCCAAGTTTGCTGAAGAAACCCCCTCTTCTTTTTTCTTTCTTCTTGGCGAGTTTGACCCTCCTTGTACGGGAAAACTAATTGTAAATGGTTTCATAGATCCATGCAAGTTTATCTAGTGTCAGTTAAGAATAGTTTCCCTGCCAGTAAAGTTTTAGTTTAAATTATTTTTTTCTCTGATGCCCTAAATTCAGAATTCAGAGTTGTGAATCAAGTTCTATATATTGTAATCACAAAAGAAATGTAACGGTCGGATTCTTAATGCAATAAAGATATACATTTGGTGCTTCATTCATGGTGTGTGAATTGCTACTACCTATACAAAATTACTGAATGTATTCTTGCATTGTTCATTATTTTTAGAGAGCCTCTTGTTTATTGTGCTTCGAATTCGCGTTTCTTTTAGTTGGAGTTTGCTGTTGTTTGATTTGCCTTGTTGTGACGAATGTGTGGAAGAGATCATCTTTGGGCTTAACAATAAATCTATCTCATGGGTGCACACATCTTGGTGGCTTCACGATTTGATCAATTTTGAATATCTTGCATGAGTGAATACATCTTCTCTCCAAACGCTTGCATCCGTAGGGTAGTGAATTGTGACTTGGTCTGATTTATGCCCCGTGGGTTTACACAAAATCTCTCCCATCAATCAATTTGAAAGGAAGGGTTTACAAACATTTTATGTCTGTAGGACTTCATTTTCAGTCATTTGCTTATTTCTCGTTACTCTACTCCCTACTCTCTTCTGTCTCTTAAAATTCTGAAAATCTAAACATCTCAAAAATACCCAAAAATTGCATTCTATTTACAACACCCATATGTTAAAATGGAAAATACCTAAAGTGTTTTGCAGTTTGATGTCTTGAACGAACTAGCAAAATCCTCCCCGTGAATAATCACATTTATCTTCAACTGAGTAACCAAGCAGGTTGTGACCCAACCCTGGAGAACCTTGGGAATAACCCTGTTATTCTTTCAAGAGAGGAAATTGAATCTCGAGATCTTAGCAAGTTGGCTTGTGTCAAAACAATGCTCAACAAGACCAATTCAAGAACATCCTCTGGTGGACCAATATAAATTTCATTCCCTGATAATTTGACAATTTTTCTTAGTCCTAATAACCTTTGGAGGAAGTTTCACTAAACACAAATATTCAAGAATTGGTAAGCCAAGAAACCCCTTCCCCAAAAAATTTCATCGCAAGTTTCAAAAGGTCTTCCCCATTACAGGAATATGAACAAAGAGATGGAGGCTAAAAAGAGATGGTTTGAAGAGAAACTTGCAAAGAAAGTTGCTGCAGTAGATGAACAAATGATGCTCAAGTTAGCTCATTTATAGAACTAGGAAGTAGAGACAACCCCTTCCCCCAATTTGTTCATTCCAAGATTCAAGAAGCCCCCTCCATTACAAGATCCCGCTGCTACTAGTCCTCTACTCCATATGCAAGAAACTTCATGTATTCAACTCTTTATGCCTAATACCGTTTCACTCTTTAATGATGGACCAGTTGTATGGACTGCTGATGGTCCCAACATGAAATCTTGGGAGGATAAAACTAAGCCAAATATGCTATGGGAGGATTTGCATCCTACTATTCACGAGTCTTCACATGTTGTAGAAAGGGAAGAATCAGAGCCTCAACACAAAAAGGAGATGTAACAAGAGGATATACAAAAGGTTGTCCCCATAAAAACCTCTCTTCAAATAGAGACTAAGAAGGAAGAAGAGGATCCAATCCTCTTATTTTAAGAGCTTCCCTCTTTTTTTGAGGAAGAAAGGAACAATGAAGTTGTCCATGCCCTTGAGGAACAAATATTGGCTAATGAGCCTTTACAAGAACTAGAGGGCTTGGTTCAAGAAGAATTACAAAATCAGTTGCTGCAACAAGAGATCTCTCATGATATGGAGGATGGTCAAGATGATTTCAAGGATACCCTTTCCCTTGAGGAAGAACATGCTAATATGCATGAAGTTTCCCCTCAACCTATGCATGTTTTTGTAGTAGGCATGGAGGAGATTGATGATGATGGTGAATTTTTGGATGAGCTTGATGTCATCTTCTCTTCCATTTATTTTGATTTGTCATTTCCTACATATAAGAACATGAGTTACAATAGCAACAAAAGGAGATATACACACTACCACCCATACCATCAGATCCATATTCAAGCCAAAAGGATACCAAAATTGTAGGGAACTACAACAACAAGGTTGTGGATGATTGATTTGATACTGTGTCATCATGAGGATGCCCCATAAGGCAACTAGCTTTGTAATAGATCAAAAATCTTCCCCTGGTCATGATTACAGTTGAGCATGAGGGTGAGTATCACAGGGAGCAATTTTTTCTTAATAAAAAGAGAGTGTTCCAATCCCAGAGAGCTTCTTTTTTCTCAGCATTGGGAATACATTCCAATAAGTTATGGTATGTTGTTATTTTTTCTACCCTAATTGGTTTCCCATATGCATGAAAGGAACAAGAAACTTGTCAAGAAGGGAAACTACTTCAACAAGCTAGTTAATGGCTTTGTTTGATGTTTTTAATTTTGTAAAAAAATATACATAGTAGAATGTGTGTTTTTGCTTTGCAAGAAGTGCACAAGAACAGGTTGTTTCCTCCTGGAGATAGCAAGTTTTTTTTTTCTCAGGTTGCAGAGTTGCAAATTTATGGTTGTTGCAGGAATGAAAAATTCTATGTGTTTTTCACATTTGTGGAAAATGTGTCATACTTTTGACTCTGGTGACTCCATGCCCAATGGAACTAATCCCCTCTAAGTCACTAGAAATGTTGGCTATTGTTTCCATCATTAACTTATCATAGATATCCAATTGGAGACACTTTTCATGGGCTAAATTCAGTATGTTTTCAACACAAGCTTCACAAATTCAGTGTGCAGTTGGTACTATATAAAAAATACTATGTTTTTTCTATACCAATTCAATTATAATACAATTTCATTATTTCCATTGGTGAGATGATCCTTGGTCGGGAAGAGTTATTTTTGTGTCTCTCTGATAGGATTCAAGGCATTCATCAGAGAGAGATCTTCTAGGTTTCCCTGATGAAAATTCAAGTTTGAAAAGGTAGTCTTCCATCAGGTGGGCTTCTTCTAGTGTCTCTCTAATGGAAGTTGGTAGAAAATAATGTGTATTTTTTTCATCAGTAAGACGATCACAGGTAGATAGGATTTATGTTTGGCTCTCTTTGATGGAACAAAAGATATTCATTAGAGAGAGATCTTCCTTGTCTCTTCGATGGGATTTCCAAAAGATAAAAAGACCAATTTCTTGGTCGATAATACACCTAGCTATCAGAGGGAGTTATTCTTGAGTCTTTTCCACAAACCAACGTGTTCACATCAAGGTGACATTTTTTTGTCTCCCCAATGAGTAAATTTTATGTTTTCTTCACCTGACAAAATTTTTTACCAGCGACCCAATTTGACTTCTCATGACTATGACATGGTCGTAGGGGCTGAACTTTTGTCCCTTTAGACACCACTTAGTTGTTTCCCCATACCTGTTATGACCTACACATGTCATCCTTTCTAGCAGAAACACAAATTCATGCCAACTTGTTGTAGAAGTGCTTTCTTTTGGCCTTTCTGTCACTTCATGGTCCAAATATGTAGAGAGATTATATTTTATCCTATTATTTTGACCTTTTTTTTCTATAACCTAACAATGGTTTGTTCTAAGTTTTAATTCTTGCTAAATCTCAGTTATGCCTTATCTATTATAAAGGCAATTCTTTTTTACATATTATGGGTTCTCTCTTTTGGTTATTTATTGTGGCTATGCTCTACAATTGGAATTCATCTTTGCCTTCCATTAATAAATTACTATTTTTACCTCTTCTCTAGTTTAGGCACATTGTGGCATGTATCTCACCTTCTTGTTTAAATGTAATCTTTTCTCTTTTCAGATTACTTGTTGTGTTAACTATACTTATGGATATTACATTGTGAATATTATATTTGCTTGCAATGTCATATGGATCATAACCTTCACGTGTTTCTTTGGGGATAGATTATTATATAGATCTATGTATTTATTTGAGGGGTTTTTGTTGATGTTTATGAAGTCATGGGCAGAGAGAAACCATAGTTCTAATTTGGTGCATCACCCTCTTTATTTTTTTGCAATCCTTCTTCCCTTTTCCCACAAAGTTTCTAGTTTAGATTATCATAGGTGTACCCTAATTAGGAAGGAAGTTAGCCTTCTCCAAAGATTCAACCTCACATGCATAAGTCCCACACTTGGAGGTTTATTCAATGTTTCACAAGGTTTCTTGGGGCTCATACCCCAATCATGGGTGTAAACTTTTGTGACAACTAAAACTTGTCTCTATAAACAATGTTATCTATGAGCATCTAGGGTGTATGAGAACTCTTCCATCACCTCCAAAAAATGATTCCCATTTTGTATTGTACGTTTCTTTAGTTATTTTGGAGGCCATGACAACACTTATGAAATAAAGGAATTTCATAAATCAATATAACTCACTCAAAACTGTTGATTTGAACTAGAGTCTTTCAATCATAAGATCCTTAGATGATCCCTAAACTTCAATAAAATAAGTGTGGAAAACAAATGTACATGCTTCATGTTTGAGAGATATGATGGAATCTTTGAAAACCATAGAGTTTTCTCTTCAACTTTATCTACGCAAGGTTAGGCTTCAATTGTTTTTAAGAAAACAAGATAAGGTTAGAAAAAACTTCAAATACATAGATCAAACACAAATGTGGCTTACAATGGGCAATGAAAAAATATGAATGATGAAAATTTAAATCAAATAAGATGGAAACAATGGATTGCAAGATACAAATAAACATTCACAAAATTACTCAATAAAGCCTAATATCTATGCATAAACAAATGATAACAATAATACCATGTAAAATAACTTATATTGCTCTATTGTTTCTTGATAAACACTTTAATACTTGATGTATAATTTTTCTCATATTTTATAGGGAAACTTTGATACCTGGTAATAGATGCTTGATAATTATAAGGATAAATGCTTGTTCAAAATGAGAGTAGTGCTCTTGATCTCATGTAGTGCTTGCTAGGGGGAAATGAATGAATGAAGGTCTAATTTATATGTCTCATATAACATTTGATCTATGATGGAGATTAATTAGAAAGATCAATGAAAGAAAAAAATTGAAAGAGGGGAGTGTTGACCACATTATTAGCACAATGCAATGGTACAGATTCCAACATCAGAATCCCTCTCTTGAAAAAGTGAGATGAATTAATCCTAAGGTTTTGAGAGGCTGGGTCACATCCATGTGGCATAGGTCTTAGAAGATAATGTGAAATTTCGTAGGGTATGCCTTTGATAGTTCAATTTGAGATAGTTGGAAAGAATTTTAATGGAACCTTACTAACAGTCATCTATGACCAATATTTTTTTTATTTTGTGATCTACATAAAATAATTGCAAAATAGTTAATGATATAACAACTAATCATAATCCAAAAAATACTATAATAATTCTAGATTATAAAAAAACTCAAAATAATAAGGTTGCGAGAGATTTGAATAAGATAAATAATTAAATAGTACAATTGTGTACATCAACCACTTAAATACTGAACTTGCAAAAGGAAGGTTTGGTTAGACTACATTAACTATGAAAATATAAATCATGCATGCATAATTCATAATAACATAATGAAATAATCGATGGAAATAAATAATGAATAATTTTTCAAAACTCCTCAAATTGCAAGCCATACCATCCATGTGCATATGCAAGAAAAAATTACCATTCAAAACACTTCTTAGATTGATCCAACCAATTTATCCATCACAGAAAATTTGTATTCAACATCTAACACCAATTAACAAGATCAATTGATAAAATCCAGTGAACACACAAATGGTTCTTGAATTTAAAATTGTACAAATTCATAGAGTTAGCAGATTAATACACTAAGAATAGTTCAATCACATTGTTGGACATCAATTAATAGGCTAAGAAAATGCAAATTTTATAATCTTATAAATGAAGTATATATTGAGCCTTAACAAATAGTAATAATGGATCTGGGTGGGAAGAGGAGTGGCGAAGGTTTTTTAAAATCTAAATTTGTAGAGGGGGAATATTTCAAGGATCATGATGATTCTGGTGGCTTTTGGCAAGTTTTTTTTCTGTGGTTGGGGTTTGTTTTCACCCATTTGGGACTCTATGTATGGGCATTGGATATTCATGTGTGGTTGGGGATACTTTGGTCCTTGCAGATATAGGGTTTTAACTATTCTTGATTTGGGCATTCCAAATGGTTACATATTGGCTATGGTAGTTTTGGACCATCTTCATCTAGAAGTCGATATTTTTTAAAAGGATGGGTTTGGGATTCTTTTCAGTACCCTCTCTACATTTTCCAATGGTACCATTTTGGTTTCATCTTTTATGTCAAAGGGTTTGTGGGCTACAGAAACCTTTTTTCAAATCCTTGTCATTGTTATGAAGGATTCTTCCTTTTTTGAAGTTTCTATGTCTTGGTGGGTTTAGGGATTTAAAAACCCCTCTGTTCGTGGTAGATCTGTGCATGTATGGTTCTTTTAGGGAGGGATGTGACTATCCTATGGTCAATGACTACTTTGTGGCCACTAATTCAAAGTGTGGATTCTTGCATTTTATTCTCTATCTTCTTCATGTGGATACCAATATTACCTTGTCATGGATCTGGCTTTATACGGCTTGTTTTGCTATTGAGATGAATGGAGTGGTTGGGAATCAAACTGTCTAGGATACCCTATAATTTTTGTAGCCTAATTTTTATTTTTAATCTTCTATCTATTCATATTTCCCCTACAATGAGCCAATTATTTAGTTTTACATATGTGGGACCATGCTTTGCAATTGCAACCACTATGGGAAATGGGCCTTTTACCCTTTGGTTTGGGGATTCTATGAGGGTGAATCATTTTCTTATCCCCGTGCCTATTTTTCTTTGTTGTCTTGAGAATGGTCTTTAGGTTTTAGGATTCCTTTGTATGGAGGATACCTCATGAGTTGATTTGGAGGGGTCTCTATTCTAATTTTCTCATTTTTTCCATATTGTTGATGTGGTAGCCTATGCAGGGATTTTTTCCTGAGGAGGGTCATGGTTGTGGTTTCATGTTCTTTTGTAAGGAGTTTTCTTTCCCAATCTTAGTTCTTGTGCAATATATCTAGCTCTCTGTTCTACATGAGAGAAGGGGTAGTTCATTTTCCTTTAGTGAGGTTGTGCCTAGTTTTTGGATTTTTAACCATGTTCTTTCTTACCCCCTATCTTGGGGGTTTTAGAAGTTGTGGAGATATTGTCTTTGTACATTTTTTTTTGGATACCTCCTTTAATTTTATGGCACTACTCTTCCTTATGGTGTGACCAATGGGGTTTGGTGTTTCCTATGTTTTTGGAAGTGTTGAAGTGTTGCTAGAGGGGTGTGGTGCTTCTTGCACTTACAATGTTAATCCTATGTAGATTTTCTTTGGCTTCTATCAAGGTCATTTGGGATCTTCTACTGATGAAAATAATGCTCCTGTGATGACTGGAGGTATGGTAGGTTATTTTCTAATTGATGGAAATGCAAGTTTTTAGCTTATTAAGGGGTTGGGGGATGTTTACGAGTCTTCTATAATTCTCCCTTTGACTACCTTGGGTTATGGGTTGAGTTTCTTTATCCTTTGTAGTTGGATCATGATCGATGTTTCTATTAATATCAGTTTTCTTTTTCTTTTTTTTGTATATTTATTTGTCTACATTGTCCATCCTAGCAAGTATGGACAATGGTCTTGTTTCTTATGGTGGCCAGTTGATTGCTATTAGTTTTCAAGGGCGTATCCTAGTATTTGATTGCTTTTGGTTGAAATTTTTAGCTAAAAATGGGGCTATCCAGGACCTAGTTGTGGTGGGGTATTTTTTGGTGGTCATAGTAAGGAGTTTGTGCACTAATATTGTTTCTTCCTCTGTCATTGTTCCTATCGAGGTGGTAGAATCTCCTATGATGGTAGGGATTTTCTGCGTGGAGGAGGAGTTTTGTAACTTTGGGAATTAATCTCCTTTCTATGTCTACTTGGATTTGGAATAGATTTCTAGTTGCCTCTCCAATGTATTATTCTCTTTCTTTTCTACACCTATTGAGGTAGGCTCCTAGTCTGCTGTTGTGGAAAGGAGTTTTGCAGATGGAAGGAAGTTCTCCAGTTGGAGAGGAGTTGTTGTTTAGTATAGGATGATTTCTAATATTATTTTTCTACACTTTGTGAGCCATTCAAAATCCCTCAGTTATTTTTTCCCACCTATCTAGGTGTTGGTTGTCTGTTGTTAATGGTCTCTTTTGGCCATTGTGTTGTAAGTGTGCTATTAATGGCTTCTATGTTGCAAGTGTGCTACAATTTATGTAAGTAGCCACTGTATTTTAAGTGGCACTTTTTTCTACAAAGGATTTTTAAGGAGTGTGACTAATTTAATGGGAATATGCCATTATGGCCTTGACTTGTAATAACCAACACCATTTGTATCATGCTACTGATCACTCGACAACCCTCTTGATTTCATTCTATAAGGGTCATCCCCCTTGTTTTGGCTATTGGTTAATATAAAAAATACAATAAGAATGAAAAACCTTATGTATTTTTCCTCAAATGAAGAAATCCCAGCCCTTTTTACATAACAAATTTGATTTTAAATAGAAAATTCAAATTCAAACTCAAACTCAAAAATCCTATAACTAGGGTTTCTGGGTGTAACAACTTAAAAAAAAAAAACTACTTCTAAATGCCCCTAAAATATTACATATTGATTAAAAAATGTCTTGCATGATTTTTCAACATAAAAAGGCATACATATGACCCCCAATCTCACTTGAAAATATTTGATTTAACTGCATTTTGACTAGCAAGTTCATGAACTCGCCTAGATCTAATTTTTGTTTCATTTATTGAGTTTTAATTTCAATTAAACCACCCTTTAACTTATGCACAACCCTATAGACATTGGGAGACACAAAAATGAATGTTTTGGAGAAGATTCCTCATCCAAAAATCTGCCATATCAGAAAAAAATGTGGCAGCTTTTACTTCTACATTTTTCTTTCTCTTTCGAAGAAAAAGTTCAAAAAAAATATTTCAAACTCTCCTTTCATCTTCAAGGATTAATTGTTGCATCTAGGAATGCTTGTGTGAAATCATTAGCCACTTTAACCACTTCATTAATGTTTGGATTTTGAGAAAATTTTATTTGTTCTTACTAGTGTTTTTTATTATCTTCAATTTCTTGGTTGCAAACTTGAATTGTGGATGTTAGTATTATTAAATCCAAGATTACTGGGAGGGGAGCTGAATCAACAATCTAACAAATCAAAATTTTCATCAACCATTCAACAACTTGAATCAATTAACATCTATTACATTAATGAAAAAACCAATGAAGATAAAACATCCACAACCATGCAACACAATAACACCAATAGTTTTCTCGTCAAAACCCACTTGGGAAAAACCACATGTGGGGATGACACCTATAAATAAATTTTCACTCTTCTGAAGTACACCTAATTAAGAGCTTAGCCCTGTTAGGAGCTTACAAATGCCCGATTAAGAGAAAGACCTTGTTAGGAGCCACCCAATCAAGGGATTTACCTCTAGCCCTGTTAGGAGCTTTACCATATTAGGAGTAACCTTGTTAAGGGATTTCAAACCCTAATCAAGGAGTCACTTGGTTAAAGGATTTATAAATCAGACCTATTAGGGTCTACCTAGTTAAGGGATTTTTCTTGATGAAACTTAAGTGAAAGTGATATGAGAAAATAGTACTCCTCTTCTACTTGTATAGATCTGGTTTAAGCTCAATTGATGCTTCACCATGAAGACTATACAAACCCTAAAATCACACAACTACATTCATGATCTTTCTCTTCTACACTCTTCTCATAATACATCATTTTACTTATAAGTACTTTTCAAGCTCATTAGGTGGACACCTCCTAAAACATGACCTAATAGATCATTAAAAATATTCTCACTCAATCCTTAAACCCTAAAATGTATTACCAATTTGCAATTACAATTTTAAGTCTAGGCCAGCCTCCAGATTCATTGCACATTGATTTGATGAAGAAAAGTCAAAACATGACACTCTTTCCAATGTTATTGCACAACTTCAAGAAATTTGATCATAACGATCATAGAAATGCCAACTCATTAATCCACATCGATCTGCAATGTCACGATAGTCCCTAGAACACATAACCACTTATCACAACACTATACATCATCACTGCTTGAGGACCTGACTGATTATTCTAAGAACTCCTTTTAGTTTACACTAAATGATCTTCTGTCCATTGAAACTCAGTTTCCAATCACCAAAACATGATGTGGTCCCAACAAAAATATCATAATATGTTGTGAACCACAACACCTGGATCCAAATCTATTTGACACAAACATCAAAATATTCTTCCTTGGCTACATCCTCTTCTTCCTGTTGACCTTTCAACCTTCAATTGATCATAACTGACACCATACATATGATAAACCTATACGGTCAAAGATATAGCATCTAGAGACATCACTTGTATTCCTTTACAATCGCACACACCAACTCTTACCACAACTCTAGATCCAACCTCTTGAACATACATTAGCATAACATGCACACTATCAACCAACAAACACAAAGTTGCCATTAATGACAATATTATAACTGATGAACCTATCATCAAATGTGCATCACACACATATATCATAACATACTCAACTTATCCTTGAATCAGTTATGCCAAAAATCTCCCCCTTTGGCATTCATGGAAACACTAACAATACCAAGCCAATATCTAGAAAGAAAAAATGCTCCTCTTAGTTGATACATCTTTGTAGTTCTTTGTTCCTAATCTCTGGTTCTCTCTTCCTTTGACTGTCATAGTTTATCTTTCCCTTTACCGATTCTTCTCCTCCTTTGACAATGATGCAAAAGATGCAATATGCCCAAGTCTTCATCTATTGATACTATCTGCATCTCTTTATGACTACTCCCCCTAAGGATTAATCCCCTGAACATCAATCCACATTGAAAGATATGGCAATAGATCCACTATATTGATGCACAAACAACAAATTAGTTCTATTTAGGTAGGAGCATAACCCCTAGCTTACCTCTAAGGTACTCAAAAGTATCCTTAGGTAGTGGCTTTGTGAAGATATATTCTATCTGCTACTTTGTTGATACATATTCCAACTTCACCTCCTTCTCCTACACTTTCTCTCTTAGAAATGATACTTTGTTACAATGTACATAGTCTTGGAATGCATTACTAGATTCTTGGAAATATTTTTTGCACTTGTATTTTTACAAAAAAATAGTTACTAGTTTAGTCACCTTTTCTTTTATACCTTAAATATTCTTCTTCATCCATGCAATATGTGTACAATTTATAACTACTATTACATACTCTGCTTCTACAATGGATTGTGAAATACAATTTTACTTCTTGCTTGTCCAAGTGACAATCCTTTCACCTAGAAAGTATGTACCACCACTTGTGCCCTTTCTATCATCAACATTTCCTTCCCAATCAACATCAATAAACACACTCAAAGAGAAATCACCATCATGAGCATACCATAGACCATAGTCAACTGTCCCTTTAAAATACATGAATATCCTCTTAACTGCAACCATATGAGATTCCTTGGGATTTTCTTGAAACATGACCACTATTCCAACTACTTGAGCAATATCTGGTCTGCTATGAAGAACATATTACAACTTACCGATCATAAATTTGTACAAAGTAGAATCTATCACATCATATTCATCATCCTTAGACAATTTACATCATGTTACCATGGGGGTACCAAACAGTTTGGAGTCATCAATAGCAAAAGTCTTGAGTACTTCTTTCACATATTTGGATTGGCTGATATATATACCATTCTTTAGGTGTGAAACCTACAATCCAATAAAGATTTAATCTCCCCTATCGTTGACATATCAAACTCCTTCATCTCTTCAGTAAATGCCAAACTCATTTCATCATTTCCTCCAAAGATTATAACATCAAAAAATACTTTAGCTATCAACAACTTATCTCCTTCAAATTTTAGGTATACATTACTATCATCACTTGTTCTATTAAAACCAAATAGAATAAGATAAGAATGTAACCTTTCATACCATGCCCTTGGAGCTTGTTTCAGACCATATAGTTCATTTTGTAGCTTGCATACTATGTCCTTTTCCTTTTTCAATTCAAACCCATCAGGTTGTTTTATGTATACCTCTTCTTCAAGAATTCCATTCAATAAAGCTGACTTAACATCCATTTGAAAAACATTGAACTTCTTATAAGAAGCATAAGCAAGTAGAATTCTTACCCCTTATAATCTTTCCACTAGAGAAAAATTTTCTCCATAGTCTATTTCTTCTTCTTGTGCATAACCCTTACATATAAGCCTTTCCTTATTTCTGGTCACATCTCCATCTTCATTCAATTTTTTCTTGAAAACCCATTTGCTATCAATCACATTTTTATTTGTAGGTCTAGGAACAAGTGTCCATGTATCATTCTTATCAATTTGATCAAGTTATTCCTCCATATATTTTACCTAATCTTGATCCTTGCTTGCTTCCTTCACTATCATGGGCTCATACTTGGAAATCAAACAATTACTTTCTCTGAGATTTCTTCTATTTAGAACACCTACATTCTTATCACCTATAATCTTATCAGTAGAGTGATTCATCTTCACATACCTAGGTATTACTTGTTTAGGTCTAGGAGCTTCTTCTTCTGTCGGTTGAACCACTTCTTCTACATTATTTTGTTATGCTGGTCCATGCACTTCTTGTTCAATATACATAATCTGTTGATCATCCTCTGTCACTTTCTTTCTTGAATCAGTTGATTTCTCAGGGTATTCATCCACCTTTACATTTGTACTCTCAATAATTTTTTAAATTCTCTTTTTGAAATACTTAGATTCTTTTCTTTTAGTAGAATAACCCAAGAAAATACCTTCATCACTTTTAGGATCCAATTTTCCTATGAAATTATCCCTCTTAATGTAACATCTACTTCAAAATAATTTGAAATATTTAACATTAGGCGAGTGACCATACCATATCTCATAAGGTGTCTTATCGGTTCCTTTCTTTACTTGCACCCAGTTCAATGTGTAGACAGTAGTATTAATTGCTTCTTTCCAATACATTTTCGGTACATCACCTTGAATCAGCATTGTCCTTGCAACATCCACTATAGTTCTATTCTTCCTCTCTACAACACTATTATGTTGTGGGTTCCTTGGTGTAGACATTTGTCTCTTGATTCCATTATCTTCACAATACTTAACAAATTTTGTAGAAGTAAACTTACCTCCTTTATCAAACCTTAAACACTTCAAATTCTTACCTGATTCCTTCTCAACCAGTGCCTTGAATGTTTTGAATTTATGGAATGCATCAGACTTCTCCTTCAATAAATTTACCCACATCATTCTAGAATAGTCATCAATAAAAAAATATGAAATATCTATCACTGAGATAATTTCTCTATCTCATAAGCCCACAAATTTGACTATGCAACAAATCAAGTATGCTCTTAGATGAAAAAGAATTGGTTTTTAAATTAGAACTAGTTAACTTACCTAGTTAACATTCTTTACACAATAGGTTGTCTGGCTTGACTAATTGTGGAAATCCCCTAAATACATTTGTCTTACTCACTTTGATCAAACTACCAAAATTTACATGACAAAACCTTATATTCCATACCCAACTATCTTCAACCTTTTTAACTAAAAAATTGTTCACAATATTATTCAGATGGAAGAAATTACCTCAAGTCTTCCTACCGGTAGCAATCTCATCACCCAAGGTTCCAATTATTCAGCATATACCTCCTTTAAATTCCAATCTATAACCTTTATCATTTAGTTGAACCACACTCAATAGATTATGTATTAGACCATCCACAAAATAAACATAATCTATATTACTCTTACCATTCAAATAAATAGTGTCTTTTCCTTTGACCAAACAAGGTGTACCATTTCCAAACCTTACCACATCACCATCAAACTCATCAAGATTAATGAGCTTATTCTTGTCGCCAGTCATGTAATGTGAGCACCCATTGTCTATAATCTATTCATCATTGTGTCCCATGTGAGAATCTAGTCCCTTTTCACCTTCTGATGGATCTTCTTTGACTGCAACAAATACAATCTCCTCTTCCTCATTTTCTTCTAATTCTTCATTGGTAACTCATTCATTAACTGCAACATAGCATTGTTCCTTCCTATTTCCCTTAAACTTTCTGAACTTGTCCTTTTGCTCACCATTAGGACATCTAGAAGGAATGTGTCCAATCTTATTACATGAAAAAAATTTCAATGGAAGCTTGCCTTTGTACTTACCTATCCCTCTAGGCTATCTCTTTGCTAGTAGTGCTTCAAGCTTTCCTTGTTTCCTTTCATTTTCCAAGATAGCTTCAAGTTCTCTGGTGTAACTTGACATGTTATCATAATTATGACTTTTTTTTTACGTTTTCTTATTTTTACATTAGTCACCTATGTCTTGAAGGCTTCCTCAACTCTTGGAATACTATTATCAAATTTATTTAACTCAAATGCAGTAAGCTTACCGATTAGTCCATCTATAGTAAAACTATCAAAAGTTCTCAACTCATTTATAGCAGACACTCTAATAGCGTAAGAAGGTAGTAAATTTCTCAACATTTTACTTACTACAAAATCTTCCTCAATAGTTCCACTAAAACCTCTGATAGCACCAACAACTTCTTTTATTCTTTGACCATATTGTGCAATGTTCTCTCCTTCTACCATATTTATGTCATCATACTTTCTTCTAAGACTATCTTCCTTATCTTTTTGCACATGAATATCTCCTCCATAGACTATTTTCAACTTTTACAAAACATCATAGGCATTATCAAGTCCACGAACACCAACATATTCAATATTAGATAAGGTACTTACAATAGCTTCTTGTGCTTGTGTATTCTCTTGTTGTTCCTTCACATCATCTGTAGTGAAAGTGTTAGAATAATTGAGAGGGGGGGGGTGAATCAGTTCTCTCCCAAATATCCTATAGTCCCAAATTCTTCCAGATGTATATAACAATAATTTCAAACATATATATCAACTCGGTGAAATGTAAATTGTAACTTCAAAATTTTGTCATATAGTGTTTACCAAGTAGCAGTAAATTAATATTGTGATTATCGATCAATGTAGATAAAGTAATGTGTAAAGAAAAATAATCAATCCATAACAATCATACACATTGACACATAGATTTTTAACATGGAAACCTTGCTAAGGGAAAAACCACCTGGGACCGGTAACCCAAAATATTTCACTCTTCTGAAGTGAGCTCGGTTAAGAGCTAACCCTGTTAAAGGTTACAATGCACATTGTTAAATGTGACCTTGTCAGAGGATTTAAAACTAAAATTTATCTCTTGAAAATGCATTCACTATGGGGTCAACAAGAAAATAGTCAACATTCATTAGAATTTCATAATAAAGACTTTCACGTCCTACTCAGTTAAGAGATTTATCTGTAACAATGGTTAAACTGATTCAAATACAAATTTGTTTTGCATATTTTTAGATCTACGCTAAGTACATAATACCTCTTATCAATTTTTTCACTTTAGTTCATCTGATTCTTCATACTCTGTTCTGCTCAAAAAATGTTCTTTCCTTTGTCACTTGATAATGTCTGCAGAAAATACTTGGTTCTGTCTTTAACTAGTTTGATCAGTCATGCATAAACTTCGCATGTGTACATCATAGCATCATGTATGATTCAAAATGAATCTCTTGTCTCTTATATAGACATCATAACTCATTTAATTTCCATCCTTTAGATTTTTCCACTTAATCTCCATCGTTGATTTTGCCGCTTAAACCATTCTCGATAGTTGTGTTAAAAACACGTTTCAATCTTTGTCGTCTGATCTTCCTTGCATTTTCATAACTATTTGATATTCATAAAAAATCTTATCATTTACCTTGGAATCATCAATTTCCAGCTCAACATTCTAGTTGGCCTTGTTTTGATTTAACTGCTTGGTCAATACCATGTTGTATCGGTGATCCCTAGCTCGGTTATCACTGTGCTCGGTATACACTGTGTTTTACTCGGTGTTCACTGTTTCTCGATGTATATAGAAAACTTCATTTACCAAAAACATAAAATTTTTTTTTCTAGATCTTCAATCCATAGTAGTTGTTTGTGACCATTATGATACTCATATAAGTTGACATCAATGACAATACATCAACCGATAATGTTTATCATCACATCTGTAACTTGGTTGACTATCAACAAATGACTTCAAACATACAATCAGTTATAGTTAATCAATCTCTCCCTCAGGTATTGATGGAAACACAATATGAAATATGCAATATGAAAATGCCATAGAAATACCAAACTTCTATTCTAAAACTGCAATAATTCTATAGGTCTCCCTAACTTGAATATAGAAAATGTGTTAGCATTAAATAAAAACTCACCATGCAGACTCTCCCTGCAGATTTGACTCTTCTATTCTTGATCTCTTCATAGATAGATATTTCAGTTCTCTCCCTTTCTCATTCTCTCTCCCTTTGAAAACAATGCCAGAAAGAAATATCCAACTCTTCAGTAGCCAAAAAAAATATCTCTGGTTTTCGGTGCAGTAAGTACCTTGTAGTGTATTGATATGTCTGTGTCAGTCCAGTTCATCTTTGCATCAACATGATTGATATTATAATTTTATGTAGGTTGATGCAACCTCCTAGTAAGATTAGTGACCAATAGACAAGGGCTGAACCCCTAGTCTACCTCTCAAGTGCTCAAATGTATCCTTTGGTAAGGGTTTAGTGAATATGTCTACAAGTTATTCTTTTGATTGTACATATTCCAGTATCACTTGTTTATCTTGTACTTGTTCCCTCAAGTAGTGATATTTGATAGATATATGCTTTGTCTTTGCATGCATCACAGGGTTCTTAGAAATATTTATTGCACTAGTATTATCACAATAAATTATCATTGGGTCAGTGATCTCTTCATTCATACCTTTCAAACGTTGTTTTATCCATGCAATATTTGAACAATTTGCAGCAATAGCAACATATTCTACTTCTGTAGTTGACTGAGATATGCATCCTTGCTTTTTACTTATCTAAGTAACTAATATTTATCCTATAAAGAATGCTCCACTAGTAGTGCTCTTTCTATCATCAACGTTCCCAGCCCAATCAACATCAGTATAAACTTCAAGTTCAAACTTGCCATCTCTTTTATACCATAATCCATAGTCTTCAGTGTTCTTCAATTATCTAAAATTTCTTTTTACAACAGTCATATGTGATTCTCTGGTGTTAGTAGAAAATCTTGCAACAATTCCAACTGCATGTGCTATGCCTGGTCTTGTGTGAACACCATACATCAACTTTCCAATCATAGATCTATCAAAGTCTAATTTGGCTCAAGTGTCTTATCTTCTTTTGTCATTTTCCATCATGTCACCATAGGTGTTCCAACAGGTTTTGATTCCTCCATTCTGAATATTTTTCAGTACTTCCTTGATGTATTTTAATTAAGTAATGTAGACACCTTCAGTCTGTTGTAACATTTGCAAGCCAAGAAAAAATTTGATCTCTCCAAACATTGACATTTCAAATGATTTCCTCATTTCATCAGCAAATGATGTGCATAGGTTATCATTTCCTCCAAATATAATATCATCAACAAAAATTTTAGCAATAAGAGTTTTATTATCTTTTCCTCCTTTCAAATATAAATTTTTGTTATCACTTATTTAGATAAAACCAATACTAATAAGATAAGAATGTATTCTTTCATACCATGCTCTCAGTGCTTGCTTCAAACCATATAAAGCTTTGTGTAACTTACATACCATGTTTGTTTGATTAGGATCAACAAACCCCTCAGGTTGTTCAATGTATACGTCTTCTTCTAGTATTCCATTTAAAAATGCAGATTTAACATCCATTTGATATACTTTGAATCCTTTATATGTTGCGTATGCAAGTAATATTATAACTCCTTCAAGTCTAGTAACAGGTGTAAAATTTTCTCCATAGTCAATACATTCTACTTGTGCATACCCTTTGCACACTAATCTTGCTTTATTTCTGGTTACATCTCCATTCTCATTCAATTTGTTTCTGAATATCCATTTGGTGCCAATGAAATTCTTATCACTCGGTCTTGGTACTAATGTTCATGTTTTCTTTCTGTATCTGCTCACTTTATTCATTCATTGCATTGATCCATTCTTTATTTTCAAGTGTATTTCTAACATTTTTAGACTCAAATTCACAAATTAAACATGTGTTGTCTTTCAACTTACTTTGTGTCATCATACTAGCTCATTTATCTCCAATAATCTTATTTTGTGGATGATATCTCGTCACATATTTTGCAAGTATAGGTTCAATTCTTTGTTCTTCATCATGTTCTCCATTTGGTTCATTTTGATCTTGATCGTGATCTTCAATTGTATTATTTTCCTGATTCACGGTTTGTGCTTCATATTGCTCGGTAACATTACCCTATTGCACGGTAATGTTAGGTGTCTGTTCAGTCATAGTGTCAGGTTCTTCCATGTAGACAAATCTACTGTAATCTTCAGGTTCTTTCATGTTGTCCTCATCATTCTTCTCAGCAAATTCATCAACTTTTACATTTGCACTTTCAATGATTTTGTTAGAAGTCTTGTTCAAACATTTGTAAGCTTTAATCTTAGTAGAATATCCAAGAAATATTCCTTCATCACTTTTTGAATCAAATTTACCATTTTGATCATCTTTTAGAATATAACAACGACTTCCAAATATTCTAAAATAACTCACATTAGGTGTATAACCATATCATGGCTCATAAGGTGTTTTGTTTGTATCTTTCTTCAATTTTACTTGGTTCAATGTGTATACAATAGTACTAACAACTTCTCTCTAGTATGTTTATGCAACATTCTTTTCAATCATCAGTGTTCTAGCACAATCTACAATTGATCTATTTATCCTTTCAACAATCCCATTCTGCTATAGTGTCCTCGGTGCAAAAACTTGTCTTTTATTTCCATACTCATTACAAAAGTTAGTGAACTCATATGAAATAAATTCACCTCCTCTATCAAATCTCAAACACTTCATCTCTCTTCCAATTTCTTTTTCCACTTTATCTTTGTACCATTTGAACATCTTAAATGCTTCAAATTTTTCTTTTAGGAACATAACAGTCATCATTCTAGAGTAGTCATCAACAAATAAAATAAAATATATGTCCCCATAATAACTCAATGTTCTCATTGGTCCACATAGGTCTGTATGAACTAACTCCAAAATATCATTAGATGAAAAAATTCTCTCTTAAAACTAGATTTTGATATCTTTCCCATTTGACAATTCTTGCACATTACATGGTTTGGTTTAGATTATCTCGGTAAGCCTCTAACTTTTCTTTTCTTACTTATCTTAACCATGTTGTCAAAATTTACATGACAAATCCTTTTATGCCATAACCATACATGTTCATTCTTATCCAATAAGCAAGTAGTTTCAGCAGTGTCAAGATAGAATAGATTACTTTTTGATTGTTCACTAGTGTCGATCAATTTTCCAGTTCCATCATATATTCTAGCTTTTCTGTTCTCAAAAGAAACTCGGTGACCTGTGTTATTCAACTGTGAAACATCAATAGATTATAATTAAGTCCTTTCACCCAATATGAATTCTCACATTTGATTTGATTGTCCAATATTATAGTTCCTTTCCCTTTCACTTGACAAGGTGTATCATTTCCAATCTAACAGATCCACCAACATAATGTTCAAGAAATTCAAATTTTCCTATATCTCCAGTCATGTGATGTGTACAACCACTATCAATAACCTAAATGTCATGTTTACTAACTTTAGAAATAAGTGTTGTCTCAATATACCTCTCATCTTCTTCAGAATCTTCTTTCAAAGCTACAAATACTGTCTCAATATCTTCATCACTGTCAGAATGAGTATCATTATATTTATCTTTAGCAATGTAACAAGCCTTCTTGCCTTTGTCTTTGTAATCTCAGTTATTCCTTCTTTCATACTATCGATTATTTCTGTAATCTCAGTCATCTTTTCTGTCATTAGATCTTTCATTTCTTTCATCATTCTTTCTATTAGGGCATCTTGCAACAAAATGGTCAATTTCTTTACAGTTAAAACATTTCAAAGGTGGTTTACCTTTATATCTTTCTTTTCCTTTGCATGATCTTCTAACCATCAATGCTCCAAGTTCATCAAGCTCTTTATCATCACTGTCACTATCACTATTATTTCTAATCATGTGTTTGGTACCAAATTTATTGATTTTCAGTGAAGGCATAAATGCAGATTCCATAGTAGGCACAACACTGTTGTCAAAGTTATTCAGCTCAAAAGAAATCAATCTTCCAACAAGACTATCAACAGTAATATTGTTTCCAGGTGAAGCTCTCATTTCATGTATTGCAGAGACTCTTATAAAATATTAAATAGGCAGTAAAGTTCTAAGAATATTACTGTTAGACACCTAGATTTGCACCCTTACCCAAGCTCTCACAGTCTTGCTAATCTAGTGTAACATGGGAATTGTCTCAAGGTTGTGGGACCTTTTGCTAATCAAGACAAGACCTCTGGATTCTAGGCCGGTTCCTCTTGATATGTCACCTAAGTTTGCTTGAAAGTAAATTCTTGAGGGAAAAGGGATAGAAGGAATACATGAAAGGAAAAAACTGAAAGCAAACTATCCTACTAGGTGATACATTGAAGATCACTTGAATCATAACACATTAAGTAACCTCAACATGAAACCTTGAAACCAATAGAACACAACTTTCTAGATAGGATTGCAAAAGTATTTCATAGGGAGGCCTGAGATAAACAGAGGCTATTCAAGGAAAGAAGTAATTTCACAAACAATAGCGTATTCACTATAAGTAGACACAGACTATGACCTGCAAACAAACATCCATTTCTGCAACTAGGTACATGAATGAGACAAAATGACAGGGGATTGAAAAATATCCACAAACTCATCTAAATCAAATCATCCATAGAAGTACATGAAATTGCAGAAAGAAAGAGGGCTCAGGAACTCCAATATTTCTCTGAAAATCATTCAATATATTCTAATTTAGTAAGAGAAATTCAGACAAGAAAGCCCAGGGATAGAGAAAATGTCACAAAAAGCTTTGCAATATCTAAATATCAATGAAATATTATAGACTGTAAAAGTCAAAGGGCAGAAAAAATGCTACATATAACTTCTAAGGAAAACTCTGAGCTCTAAAGCTCCCAAAACTGATATATACTCCCCAGAACACAGGCTTGAAGTCAATATGATCACATTAGGGTTACAATTGATTGCAATAGAATAATCAGAAACCCTAACAGTGTCAGTTTTGTTCATAAATGCATCATAAAAATATCTTTGATCAATTAGATATATCTCTGAAATCTTTCCTACCACCATAGCCGTGCCTCTACAAAGTCGGCTAATCCATCTACTTCTCTGCAAGTCATTTTTGTCATAACTTCTAAGATTAGATATTTGAATTTCCTTTGAATATTTAAATTAAGGTCTTTCCTATAGGCTGGGCTCAACCCTCATGGGAGCCTCATTTTACTCCACCTGTAGCCAAAAAATTTATCATGGGAAAATTTTGGGTAACATTTTGGTGATTTCTATGGGATGTCTACCTGCTAGACATTGAGAACCAGTAGCCTTTGACATCCATTGGGCATAGAATCATCACTTGATCAAAAATAGAAACTTGGAAGCAGATTGAAACTAGAAGGGGAAACAACTAACTACGCACGAGCACTTTAAGGAAAGCGGGAAATTAATCTAGAATGCAGGAACAGAGAGAAAGGAAATTATCTACAATAATCACAAGGAAGGATACACCTCAAAACATGGCTTCAAATGGAATCCATTTATAGAAATGGGAAAAGGATCTCCTCCCACAGTTGATAGTTGAAAAGAATTATGTTCTTTGCATTCTATGATGATAAATGGACCCCCCAGAAGGAGTCAAATTTAGTATGTCTACCAGGTTTTGATTTGAATTCATCCCATTTGAGGACTACATCCCCAATCTTGAAGTTCCTGGCCCTGGCCCTCCTATCAAAGATTTTCTTTGTTTACATCTAATGGAATTCCATATATTTCATGGACTTGTCTCTGTGTTCTTCTAATTCCATAATCTGAGCATTCCTAATCTGTAGACGATCCCCTTCTTCAAACAAGACATACTAGGTAGCTAAGTCTAGGGCTGATAATTCAGTTACAATAGACAACTTAGCTTTTGTTCCATATACTAACACGTAAGGAGAATTCACAATGATCTTTTTTGGAGTGATTGTGTCTAACCATAAGGCAAATTTTAGTTTGGTGTGCCAATCTCTTTGGTTGTCTTGTAGGGTCTTCTTGATTATTCTAATCAAGTTCTTATTGGTTGATTCTACCAAACCATTACCCTAAGGGTAGTAGTTTGAACTTGTGTTTAGATAAACACCATGTTTGACTGCCCATCCAGTCACTCTTAGGCCTGTAAATGCTAATGCATTATCTAAAATAATGAAGTCAGGGACACCAAATCTGTGAATTATATCATCATAAAGGCCTAGGACAACACTCTCATTTTCTTCTTTCAATGCAACGGCCTCTGTCCATCTGGTAAAATAATCTATTGTAGTAATTATCCACTTGTGGCCTGCACTAGATGGAGGATTGATCATGCCAATGAAATCTATTCTGCACTAGTTGAAATCTATTCTTTCCTGCAAACATGGCACGTTTGATGCATTTTCTAACGTAATCATGACTATCCTTGAAGATAGATGGCCAGTAGTACCCGACCCTCATGATCTTAAAAGCAGTAGTCCTAGGAGAGAAATGACCTCCAGAAGGTCCATCATGAAATTCAAATAGGATGTTCGCTATATTTTTTGAACCTATGCATCTTAAAAGGACACCGTTGTGATCCTTTCTAAAAAGAATTTCATCTATTAGTACAAAAGGAACAGATTGCAGTTTGTAGTATCTTCTTTTCGCTGAATCTAGATCTACAGGGAATTCCCCTGGTTTTAAAAAATGAATCATGTTAGGCAACCAACCTGCTACTTTGGCATGATCTTCTATTGAATGTATAACTAGAGATGCATCCATTTGGTTTGGTTTCTCTGAACTTTCATCCTCTGTCAAATGCTCGCAAAGACCTCTTCCTCTTACTAACTTGGTAACTTGGATATCAATGTCATATTCCATCACTCTAGTGATCCAACCGGCCCTTTTTTCATTCAGGTCCTTAGAAAGAAAGAATTCTTTGACACTTGGATGAGTAATATTTAAATGCACCTTGCTATGGGTTAGCAGATATATAAAATTTTTAAGGCCTTTTACCATAGCAAGTACATATTTCTCCACAAAAGAATATCTTTGTTCATATTCTTCCAAAACTTTGCTAAAGAAAGAAATAGGTTGCTCGGATCCTTCAGAATTTTCTTGAGTTAATATTGCAGAAATAGTATCAGAACCTCCATAAGCATAAAGGGTGAAGTCCTTATTGAAATCAAGATTCAATAGGGAGGAATCCTCTATCAGTGCCTCTTTTATGGCTTGGAAACTAGCTTTCTCTTCCTTGCTCCAATAGAAAGATGTATTCTTCTTCAACATTGCTATCAAAGGCTTTAGTACATCTGCAATATTAGGTAAGAAACACCTAACAAAGTTAATCCTTCCTATGAAGGATTGAAGGCTTTTTTTGTGATGTGGTAGGGTTAGCTCTAGAATAGCTGCAATCCTCTCATGGTCTACTGTAATTCCTTTCTTGGACACTATATATCCCAATAGTTTTCCTTCATGGATTGCAAACACATATTTATTGGGATTAAGGGATATCCCAAATTCTCTACACCTTTCAAATATCTTCCTCGGATGTTTGATATGGTCTATTGCATGTTTAGAATAAATAGTTATGTCATCTAAATAGACCAGTACAAATTTGTACATGAGGCTTTTAAAGGCCATATCCATTGCCTTTTGAAAAGTAGCACTTGCATTAGAGAAACCAAAGGGCATCTTTTGGTAAGCCATGGTTCCCCACTTGGTTGTGAATGCAATCTTAAATTGATCTTCTTTATTGACTAGGATTTGATTATATCCTGAATAGCCATCCAATAATGAAAATCTCTCAGATCCAAAGGCACATTGTAGGATTTTCTCCATAGAATGTAATGGATGGCATTCCTTTAGGGATGCCCTATTAAGGTCCCTGAAGTCAACACATAGCTTGAGTTCCCCAATCTTCTTCCTAATAGGAATGAGGTTGGAAATCCAACTAGCGTGCTTAATGGGGTAAATGATGCCACTCTCAATTAGTTTGAGTACTTCTTTGCGCATGAGAGGTTCAAGCTTGGGATTGACATGCCTTTGCTTCTACATGAATATCTTGGCATTAGGCTCTAATTCAATGGTATACTGAGAAAGGGAAGGATTAAATCCCTTGAGGTCCTCGTATTTCCATGTAAATACATCACTAAATTCTTGGAATAATTGAGTGTAAGCTTTCTTTTCTGAACTAGTATTTACCTTTCCAAATTGCAATCTTTTACCTGGCTCCAATTCTAGCTCAGCACAATGTTCTTGTTGGACTACCAGGCCAAATTTACTCTTCTATGTTTGGTTATCCCTATTGAAGATAGATTCAAGGGTGACAAGCCCCTTAGGCATCTTATTAGATCTGAGTTGCACCACTTGGTCACCATAGTTCTACAATAGTCTTTCTTGGTTGTGTTCTGAGAAAATGTCCTCTTCAAATAAGAACTGCAGAATTTGCTCATCATTGTCAAACACTTGCCAATATATATTATAATCAGGGATAGAAGGTCTGACAATCACTTTGATATGCTGCTGATCTCCTTCTTTTAAAACACTATTAGGAATGTCGTACTGAGATCCAACAGCAGCCAATCTATCTACATTCTAATTTAATTTCCTAGGAATCACAACAATATTGAAAGCATAGAAATCTTCAATTGCATCCCAAACTCGGTGCTTGTATGCTCTCATTATATCACTTTTGGTTGCGCTTATCCCTCTTACTTGGCTGAAAAATAACTCACTGTCACTGTAAACTATTAGGGCTTTGACCCCTATCTTCCTAGCCCATTCCAATCCATTCACTAGGCTCTCATATTCAGCAGTGTTGCTAGTGCAAGAGAAAATAAACCTAAAGGTTGCATAATACTTCTCCCCTTTTGGAGAAATGAGCATTGCACCACCATTGGCCCTGCGTTTGCTTCTAGCACCATTGAAGAATAGCTTCCACACATTGTAGTGATCTTCTAATTCGGTGTTTTCCTTGGAAAGATTCGATTCTGCGAGTCCACCTTCTTGTATCAAATAGCTTCCCAAACCAGCATCCCAAATGACATTAGCTTGGGCCTCGAAAGCCCTTTGAGATTATAATTCATCTAGATATATATCTGGGATACCTTCTAATTTTGTGTTTGTCTCTTTGGTGATCAAGAAGTCATCATCATCAAGTGCAAGACAACTTGTGTTAAGTACATTGGACACATAAGGTTCTACATGGTGTGCTGCCAATGATTCGGACTTGATAGTGACCTTGGTTCCATACCTTGTATGGAAAAGCATGTGAGACCAGTCAGAAGA
Source organism: Thuja plicata (assembly GCA_018584345.1). Lineage (NCBI taxonomy): Eukaryota > Viridiplantae > Streptophyta > Pinopsida > Cupressales > Cupressaceae > Thuja > Thuja plicata. The sequence goes on from MU225321.1 coordinate 732,511, forward strand.
AAGATATCCTCCTATCTTGGCTGTAAAATCCCTTGATAGGAATATGGAAAATAAGGCAGGGAGATCTATGATGTATATGTCAAGTAAATTAGAGAAATTGGGGCTTGCATGAAGGACTAGGCTGGTATCTTTAGCTACACCTATCATGTTCACTGAGGAACCATCAAGCTAGGTAACTTTCTTTTGGAAGGGCTCATATTTCAGTCTCAATTGATCAACCACCTTCTTAGGCATGACAGTGCTAGTATCCCCACTATCTGCTAGTATCCCCACTATCTACCATACAATTATGCATTAAATATTTTCCGATAATTAAAGATACATAAAAGGGTGGGGTTTCAAGTTCCTACCTTGAATGATGTCTTCTCTAAGGTTACTGCTTGGAGTCTCCTTTCCTTGATCAGTGTTGACCAACACTGGCTTCATCATATCTTTTATGGGTTGAGGAGTCGATAATTCACCCATAGCCTTCTTTAAGATCTCCGGTTGTCCTGGGATAGTTAAAGAATCCCACATAGACATAGTAAAATTTGCTTTCTTCATGTTGTCCATGATGTTGAAAGGCATTGTTGTGTATACTTTTTGATGTGTTTTCACTATGATAGGCTCAACCTCGTTTGAAGGTTGATTTTCTTTGATTAGAATGGTGGGAACCTTCCTCAGTATGATAGGAGTAAATGGTTGTGAAGATTCTGCCGATGTAGAAACCTTGGCCCTATCTCCTGTCTGCTCCATGTCTTGGGCTCTTCTTTTAGACCTGGTGTTAGCAACAATCGGGGCTTCATCATTAACTCCATTGAAATCTTGTCGCTCCCAATTGAAAAGAGCAGTCTCACCATGTTGTGCTTCTTGCTGAGGAGTTACCCCACTAGAAGGGGCATCAGATTGAGTATGTGAGGTATTTTGAACCATTAGTGCCTGGTTCATCCACCCATTTGAGCACGTAGCCTAATTATGTGGTTTGTTACAAGGGAAACACCATTCATTGTCCAAGACCAAATTGTTTTGGCCTAGGACCATATCTCTGGTTGGGTTTGCAGAGCTAAGAGGTATATAATTATAGGGTTTGAAAGGCCTTTGGTTAAATTTTTGCCTCTAGCTTTGATAGTTTCCTTGGTTAGGTGGTATATTCTGTTGATAGGATTGTCCTTGATTTTGATATTGTTGGTTGGGACTTAGATTTTGTGGCTGAAAGGGTGGTCTACCTCCCTGGTTTTGCTTCCTTAAGTTGGTTAGCTCCTTGATTAGGGTCTGCACTAAGTTGGTCATTTCTTGTTGATTATTTTGCATTTCTTGTTGACTGCTTCTTAAATCAAGCAACTCTTGAGAAGGGGTTGTTTTGGATTCCTCATAGCTTTCACTTACTTGAGGGGATACTATAGTGGGTATGGGAGTGTATGGGGGAATAGACAAGGGCATACTAGGCTGAACATTGGGAAAAATAGGCATGGGTGGCCTTGGGGCTATCATGCCTGCTAGGATTAAACAATTTTCAGCTCTGACTGCTATGTCAAAGGCCTGAGGTAATGAGGTACCTCCCATATATTGGATCATGATAGAGATATTTCTATTTAAGCTTTTTAAAAAATATAGGAAAGCATGGTCTGTAGAAGGTCTTACAGAGACAAGGATCCTTTTCCATGTTTTAAGGAACCTATTATTAAAATCTGTCATCTTCTCTTGAGGGGCCTTCTTAATGGTTGTCAAGTGCTCAACCAGAGATAAATAGTCTGACTTATCTTCAAAGAATTTTCTCAATGATTCTCCTAGTCTATCCCATGAATCAATGGAACCAACAACCAATGTTCTAAACCATTCCAAGGCCTTTCCTTTGAAAGAGGCTACTAAAAGCTTGGTAGCCACATCTTCTTCTTTAATATGATGCACACTACAGATGGTGGCTACATCTCTTATATGCTCACAAGTTGTTGTGTGTCCTTCACCTGTGAAATCAGGTAGAATTTTGAGTTCTGCTAAGGGCACATTATGATTTTGAGAAAAGTTCAAGGGAATCCCTTGATTGAAGGGTACAAAGGAAAATTTTCTAGCCATGGTGGGTATTGTAACTCACTGGGTGGCAACTGAACAAGTTGTGTTAGGGCTAGGTAGTGGAGTTGAATCTTCTTGTAGCTCTCTAGTTAGAGACCTCCCCCTTGGTTTGAAGTGAAAAGGCCAAGGTTCCCTCTCTAAAGTATCAGGTGGTGTAGAATGTACCCTCCTGGTAGGGGGTGTTCTTTGAGATGGTCTTCTATAGTTCCTCTTTAAAGGCAACTGTGTGAACTCTGAAGACTTTGAGCTTCTTGTTTCAAATTTTCTCATAAACTTTGAATAGGGCTGGATCTTTTGTTCTTTGCCAATGGAGTCACTAGATATACAGTAAAATGACCTCTTCTAGGCCTAGATCATGTCATTAGTATATCAGTGATATCATGACTTGCAAGACAAAAAAATTTTATGGTGTCTCACCGAGTGTGCCATGACTATTATTTCATAGACAAGGTGGGGTATGTTGAAAATGACCACTTCCTGGTCTGTATTTGATCCTGAAAACTAGTATGCTCTTAGAGAGATGAACTTATTTCTTTTATCTCTGGTCCCACCAGGCATGCCAGAATTGTTAGACACCTAGATTTGCACCCTTACCCAAGCTGTCATAGTCTTGGTAATCTAGTGTGACATGGGAATTGTTTCATGCTGAGGTTACTTAATGTGTTATGATTCAGGTCATCTTCAGTGTATCACCTATTAGGATAGTTTTCTTTTAGTTTTTCCCTTTCATGTATTCCTTCTATCCCTTTTCCCTCAAGAATTTACTTTCAAGAAAACTTAGGTGACATATCAAGAGGAACTGGCCTAGAATCTGGAGGTCTTGTCTCAGTTAGCAAAAGGTCCCACAACATTGAGACAATTCCCATGTTACACTAGATTACCAAAACTATGAGAGCTTGGGTAAGGGTGCAAATCTAGGTGTCTAACAATTACTCACAATAGTGTCTTCATCAATAGTTTCACCCGCTCCTTGAATAGCACTTATAACCTCCTTAAGTTGGTTATTGTACTGTATTATGTTCTCTCCTTCTTTCATTCTCATGACATCTTAGAGACTTTCAGCTTTAGCTCTTAGTACATTTTCATCTCCTCCATAAACTAATGTAATCTTGTCCCACATCTACTTGGATGATGTACATTATAATGTTGTGTTCATGTTTCTCTTTCATCTAATTAACATTCAAGGGTCTAGTCAGTAGAATGAATTCAAATTCCACGTATATTGCAATGTCATCTCAAATCCCTAATAGGTATAGTCTCATTCTTCTTTTCCATGTCGAGAAGTTCTCCTTGTTCAGCTTCGGTGTGTCTCTCTTATACATCGTGATCTTTAGCTGAAGTCCTTCAAAACTTTCCTTCTAAGCATTGTATGCTCTGATACCAATGGTTAGAATAACTGAGAGGGGGGGTGAATCAGTTGTCTCCCAATTATCCTACAGTCCTAAATTCTTCCATATGTATATAACAACGATTTCAAACATATATATCAACTCGGTGAAATGTAAACTATAGCTTCAAACTTTAGTCATATAGTGTTTACCGAGTAGCAGTAAATTAATACTGTGATTACCAATCAATGTAGATAAAGTAATATGTAAAGAAAAATAATCAATCCATAACAATTATACACATTGAAACATATTTTTAACATGGAAACCCTACTAAGGGAAAAACCACCTGGGACCGGTAACCAAAAATATTTCACTCTTCTGAAGTGAGCTCGGTTAAGAGCCAACCCTGTTAAAGGTTACAATGCACACTATTAAATGTGACCTTGTTAGAGGATTTAAAACTAGCTGATCTCTCTTAACCATGTATTCACTATGGGGTCAACAAGAAAATACTTATTATTCATTAGAATGTCATAATAAAGACTTTCACGTCCTACTCGGTTAAGAGATTTATCTGTAATAATGGTTAAACTGATACTATAATGATCTGATTCAAATACAACTCTATTTTGTAGATTTTTAGATCTATGCTAAGTACATAATACTTCTGATCAATTCGTTCACTTTAGTTCATCTAATTCTTCATACTCTATTCTTCTTGGTAATGCTCTTTCCTCTGTCGCTCGGTAATGTCTGTAGAAAATGATCAGTTCTGTCTTTAACTAGTTTGATTTGTCATGGAAAATCTTCATATGTGCACATCATAGCATCATCTATGATTCAAAATGAATCTATTTCTTCTTATATAAACATCATAACTCATTTAATTTCCATCCTTTATATTTTTCCGCTTAATCTCCATCGTTGATTTTTTTGCTTAAACCATCCTTGATAGTTGTATTAAAAACAAGTTTCAATCTTCATCATCCAATCTTCCTTGAATTTTTATAACCATTTGATCTTCATAAAAAATCTTATCATTTACCTTGGAATCATCAATTTCCATCTCATCATTCTAGTAGGCCTCTGTTTGATTTAACTACTCGGTCAATACCATGTTGTGTCGGGGATCCCTAGCTCGGTTATCACTGCTCTCAGTATACACTGTGGTTTACTCGGTGTTCACTATTTCTCTATCTATATAGAACTCTTCATTTACTGACCACATAAATTTTTTTTGTTCTAGATCTTCAATTCATAGTATATGTTTGTTACCATTATGATACTCAAATAAGTTGACATCAATGACAATAAATCAAATGATAATGTTTATCATCACATCTGTAACTCGGTTGACTATCAACAAATGACTTCAAACATACAATCAATTGTAGTTCATCAGAGAGTTTTAGTAGGAGTGGTATACTTGTGTGTGACATGCATCTAGTATTGTGATCCCATACCTTTGAGATATAACTTCATTCTGTCACTCCATACTAGGTTGTTATCTTTAGATAACTTGGGAGGTTCCTTCCTCATCATTGGATATTTTACTCAAGCTATTAGGATTTACACAAAGAGGACCAAATCTCTAATACCAATGGTTTGTATCATTAAATCCAAGATTACTGAGAGGGGGGTGAATCAGTAATCTAACAAATCAAACTTTTCATCAAGCATTCAACAACTTGTATTATTTAACATCTATTACATGAATAAACAAACCAATGAAGATAAAACATCCAGAAAAATGCAACATAATAACACCAATATTTTTCTCGTGAAAACCCAACTAGAAAAAATCACATGTGGGGATGGCACCCACAAATAATTTTTCACTCTTCTGAAGTACGCCCAATTAAGAGCTTAGCCCTATTAGGAGCTTGCAAATGCTCAATTAAGAGCAAGACCCTATTAGGATCCACCCAGTCAAGGGATTTACCTATATCCCTATTAGGAGCTTTACCTTATTAGGAGTAACCCTGTTAAGGGATTTCAAACCCTAATCAAAGAGTCACCTAGTTAAAGGATTTAAAAATTAGACCTATCAGGGTCTACCTAGTTAAGGGATTTATCTTGATGAAACACAAGTGAAAGTGATTGGATGAAATAACACTCTTCCTCTGTTGGTACATATCTAGTTCAAGCTCAATATATGCTTCAAATGTAGACTATCCAAACCCTCTGATCACACAACTGCATTCACGATCTTTCTCTTATTCACTCTTCTCATAATACATCATTTTACATGTAAATACATTTCAAGCTCATTAGGTGACCACCACCTAAAACATGACCTAATACATCATCAAAAACATTCCTGCTTAATCCTTAAACCCTAAAATGTATTACCAATTTCCAATTACAATTTCAAGTCCACGTCGGCCTCTAGATTCATCGCACATCTTATTAACAAAGAAAAGTCAAACCTCAAAAATCCTTCCAATGTTCTTGCACAACTTCAAGAAATTTTATGATAACAATCATAGAAATTCCAAATCATCAATCCACGTTGATCTGCAATGTCACTATGATCCCTTAAACACATAACCACTTATTGCAACATGATACATCATCATTGGTTGAGGATCTGACTGATTGTTCTAGTAAATCCTTTTACTTTACACTAAATGATCTTATGTCCATTGAAAATCAATCTTCTAATCACCAAAACATGATGTGGTCACAACAAAAACCTCATAACATAGTCAGGATAACATATCCTAAACACAACACCTAGATCCAAATCTATTTGACACAAATATCAAAACATTCCTGCTTGGCTACATCTTATTCTTCATGTTGACATTTCAACCTTCAATTCATCATAACTCACACCATACATATGATAAACCTATGTGGTCATAGATGTAGCATCTAGATATATCACTTAGTATTCCTTTATGATCGCACACATAAACTCTTATTACTTCTTTGGATCCAACCTCTTGAACATACATCAGCATAATAGGCACACTTTCAACTGACAAACACTAATTTGACATCAATGAAAACATCATACTGATCAACCTATCATCATATCTGCATCACATACATATCATAACATACTCAACTTATCCCTGCATCAGTTATGCCAATAGTGGAGATCCATCTGCATATTTCAAATTTTATGCTTTATCCTTATTAACCAATCCATTGACTCTTTTTGATCAATGACCTATATAATATTCTTTAAATCGAACACACTACTAGAAATTTTGTTCATAACTCTATTTTCCTCATCCTGCCAAAATGCACATGAGAGCTTTGTAATAAAGTCTTCAACTCTACTTAGTTAATCCACTTATTGACTCACCCTTTGTCAAAGTTTAGTTCCACTTTTTCTTAAAATACTTAATGTTTATCTTTATTTATCTTGACCATATGGCTAGGAGATTGATGGTTTCGGCCTCCAAGACCATTGTTGCTAATAGCTTGTCCACATTAGTCTTTTTAATCTTTCACAAAATTGGAAGGAAATCCTCCCACAAATGAATCACTTGATCAATACCCATATGCTCCTCATTTTCCACCATCTCATAAAAAATGGTCAACTCTTTATAGATATCCAAGTAAAGAGTCAAAATATTCTTATCACCACTTCCCCATTTTGTTCTATATCATCTCTTTATTTTTTATAGGATTTTGCAAATGGGTCTACCTAGGGAACTTTCTTCCTTGCATCTATTTCCCCCTAAATTCTAGGATTTGGGTTATTTGGGTCAATAAAATCTGTTAGTTGGTCAATGGTAGACCTTAATTCTTCATTTTTAGTTTTGAGATCCTTACCTTTTTTCTAATATTTTGAAATTCATGTGCCTGCAAATCCCATCAAATCCATCTCTCCTCCAAGGGTAGGAAATACAAAATCTAATTCTTCCACCTCATAAGCTTTTGGAACTAATTCTTTTATGGGTTTATCTACTATAGGTGTTCCTACTTGGGCCTTGAATCTCTCTTGCCTATTCATCATCACATTAGATATCCTTTGCGCTTTCTTTTGGCTTGACTTCCCTTGTTGGAAATCTTTCCCCACTAATGAAATCTATTGTATCTTAATTTATTTATAATTCATCTTCATTGGTTGTATATATTTGGCCAACCAAGTAAGAGTGGATGTGGCAGTCAGAGGTTGATAAGTCTCAATCTAGAGCAAATCCTTAGAGACCTTACCTTCTTCCATTTGAACTAAGGGGGATACCTATTGCAAGAGAGGACTAGTGTCATGCTGTGAAGGAGAATAAGTGCATTGTTATTTCTCTTCTCATTGAGGAGATGTAATTCTTTATTTACGAGGAGGAGTATTTCCTCATGTACATGTTCTTCTTCAACCTGTTTCTTATCACCCTCATTTACCTCTTCTTTATTTATTTATTCTTGTTCTAATTCTACATGCTTATTCTCCTCTACCTTCATCTATACCAGTTATCCCTTCCACTTCTTCATCTTGTAATATTTTCTTCTCCTTCTCATTCATCCCTTCCAACTCTACCAAATTACAAATATATAATTCATCCAGACCTAATGGGTCCCCTTTCTCTAGCTCTTGCAAAAAAATTGTCTCTGCTGACAGAATGAGTTGTTTATGCTATAGTTGAGGAGGATTTGACAAATTTTCCTTTGAGGAAGGCTCTTCTAAATATATAAATAAAAAAGAAAAAATGGTAGATATAGTTCTCCTTATATTGGTAACCATTTGCAGTCCAATATATTCATGTTCCTTGGTTTCTTTAGGAACCTTTATGACCTGTTCCATTTCAAGAGCTAGTTTTCTTAATCTCTTATATACTTTCCCTTTCACCAAGGAAGATATATTTTTGTTTGGGATCTTTAGTATAAATGGGGGAATCCTTGGCCTAGACAAAGGAGATAGAGCCTCTATCACGATGTTAGAAGAAGTTCTTTGCATTGTAGAAATTGAAGGAGAAGAAGGCAATGCAAAAACACTTGCATCTGCTAATGAATGTGGTCTACTAGAAACCACATGTGTGGAATAAGAAGCAATATCTTGTAATTTCTTGTGGGCCCCTCTTTTCCTCAATATTTTCAAGGGTACTTTGTTCACTATAGGTCAAGCATGAATTGTGACTGTCCTTGGAGTTATAGTGGATGAAACTTATTTAAATGTTAGGTCTTTTTGACCTTTTGAGCCTCTAGACTTCTCCTTACGAATCTTATCCATCCCTTCAACCATGGGAACTAGTTACAATCTGTATGGCCTATTGATCCATCCTTGGGTTCACTTTACCACATGTCTATCCATGTGTGTAATTTCCTCTAATTATTCTTCTGGCATATTAACATTGAAAATGGGCCTATTGTAAATTTTATCCTCATTATATAGGGGTGTAAGCCTCTCATTAGAATCCAACTGCCTATTTGCATTTGAAAAGTACCTTCTCTAGAAATCCCTCACCAAATAAGGATCAATTCTATAGTAATCCTTAACTCAAACTTCATAATCATCTATTTAGTTAACCAAATGGTCTTCAATGTGGGGTTCACACTATAAATGAGCCCCCATGATATGGCTAAATGTATCAATTAGATAATACTTTCCCCTTTCAATAGATATTTCATCCAGTAGAAAATCTCTCCATAAAGGTCCCACAACCTTAGCAATATTCATATCTAGGGAAAAATGAGTCCCAATTTTGATGGAAACATGGTTACAAGGTTTGTTTTCTCATAATTAACATGTGAGAATTATATATCCATCTACATAAATCCATGAGCACAAACCTATGAAATAGATATCTAGGAAGTTTTGTAGGTTGTAATGTAAAACCTACTATCTCAAACTTCTTCATTTGGGAGGCTGACTCAACTGAAATGTATTAGTTCCCAAATGATAATGTATTAGTTCCCAAACTTCTTCATTTGGGAGGCTGACTCAACTGAAATCCAATTTGCAAAATCTCTCTATATGGTCTTGATGAGTGCAAAAATGAATGCATCATTAACGACTCTATAATTTATCTTCTTAGGTTTCTATTTGCAGACCAACTATAGATAATGTGCATGGATATGACTCCTTTCATCTACTAATGGATTTATAACCCTAATCCCTAGAAACGTTCCTTGTGCTGCCAACAAGTAGACTGTGTATGATGTCATATAGAAATATGGGTCGGTATTTACTTGCTGCAAATACTCATCTAGACTATCACCTATGATAGTGCTCTAGTCAATTTTCTCTTGCCTCTTCTGAATGGTTTTGATAAACAACACCATCTAAGGTTCCAGCTATTTGGTCTAGGGGAAACTAAAGACTCTACTCAAAAGAGTGATATAATTCTTGATATCCTCTCAAAGGAAGACCCTATGTAGATCCATCTTGTCTAGCTGACGAGGCTTCCTTGGCCTCTCTATGTAGTTATTATTGATATATGTTCTAATCTCGGGCTCATCCTCATAAAACATTTTGATATTTTCCCTTGATATGTGACTATATTAATTGTAGTGAGGAATTGTGAAAACCATCTCAATGTTATCATGTCTAATATCTATTACAAATTCTCCTAACTTCCCAAAGATCATTCTCTCCTCAAGCTTTTAATTTTCAACACAAGCCATGATCAAATCAATTGACTACACAAAAACTAGGTACAATGTGCATGTAAAACCCAAGACAAGAATAGTGAAGTAGCATCTAGTGTCCTCCCATTTTGATTGTTTATTGTTTTGATGAAATCCTTTGAGTCCGTATGACCTATATATGTGTCTAATATTTTCAAGTGGTATTTCCCCATATTGAGGGTGTATTATATTTGAGTAATTTGTACTTCATTGATACAACTGGAGTCATATCTTGTCTTACATGTGAAGAAACACTTATTGAGACATTATCAATTTTATTTAAAATGAACTACCACTTAACATATTAAAGAAAACTAATTGAAGGAAAGGAAATACTACATCCCCTGATGAACTATAACTGATTGAATGTTTGAAGATGACAATGCTGATGATCACCGAGCTATATAAAGTAAATGCAAGACATTAAATCAGTTAATGTATTGTATTTTCATTGATGTCAACTCGAGATGGTATGATTTCTCATACACATATTGTAACAACACTTGAAGAGTTTAAAAGACAAATTTTTTGTCATCGGTAATCATGTACACTGAGTGACAATAAACCCTGACAGACAGTGAGCCCCAAGCATAGAATTTCACAGTGTTACCTGAAAGATAGTGTTACCCAAGCAAGCATTACCGAGATAACTATAGTTGTCACCAAACAAAACTAAAGTTGATTTCCAAGCTATTTGCAGTAGTCACCGCGCATAAATGAAGTGTTGATTGATGATAATTGAAGTTAGGAAATGACAAAAAACTTAGTTGGCAGGAGATATATTTAGAGTTAACTGATTGATTACTTTGTTTTCATCGATAAGATAAAATCCAAAGATAAAAAAGGAGATTTAAAGCATGTTTTATTCCAGAAAATAAGGAGAGATTTATGGAATAAAACTAAAGCAAGCATGGCAAGATTTACAGATCAAGAAGTGACCAATGAAGAAAACAAGAAGGACAATAAATGGTGAAATCATGTCTATATAAAGAGACAAGTAATTCATAAAGAAGATAGGAATGCTGAAGAGAATTCTGGTGAAGATAAGAAGTATTCATCCAAATCTGATCATACAAGCTGAAGAACATAGCTAAGAATTCTGCAGACACCAAAAAATAGAGAAGCAACAACATTCACCAAGCATAAAGAAGTAGAGAAAAGGAATTGAAGAGAACATTGATCAGAAGAGGTATTATGGACTTAATATAAATCTAAAAATATGTAATTCAAAGTTGTATTAATGAACAGATAATCTACTGATTTAGTTTAACCATTGATTCAGAAAATCTCTTAGCAAAGTGGGATTTAACCATCCTTAATATATTGAGATACATCCCAAGGAGTATCAAAAGGTTTTCATGTTGACAACATAGTGAATTCTAGGTCAAGTGATAAACTTTTAGTTTTAAATCCTCTAACAAGGTCACACTTAATAGTGTGTTTGTAACCTTGTTTCTTGCATTTGTGACATCTGCCTTCAAATTTTGGTTTCTCCTTGCATTCATTAGCTTTGTGACCATGCTGATTACAGTTGTAGCATTTGCCATTGAATCTTGCCTTTCCATTGCTCCAA
>MU225321.1:751524-761826 GCA_018584345.1 Thuja plicata
ACTGTAGTATAAAGTTGGCCGGTTAAGGCTTACATTGATCACTTCTGATGATCTGCCCTGTTAGAAGCAATTAGGACTGCTAGGTCCACCTTGTTAGAGGATTTACAAATATACAATGAAGTATGCAATCTGTTAGGAGATTTATGAAAGACTGTTAAGTCTACCCTGTTAAAGGATTTACAAACTGATTCAACTGTTAGGATGAAACAGTAGATCTTGACTTACAACATTATTTCTGATAAGATCCTTTGAGTACTAATCACCTTCTATGATAGATATGGCTATTCTGCTCCTTTACTGACCTTGCGAAAATGCTCTGCTCTGCTGCTGTTTTTGCCTTGTTGCAGTCTCTGCTGATTACTCTTTCTAATTTTTTACTTCGCATTTTAGATGGTATATTACATTACATATATATACCATTCCCATAATTACAATTTACAAGGTTGGCCAAATAAAAATAAACAAAATAAACTTATTCCTGAGTCGGCCTTCATAAGTAAACAAAATATTACTAAGTCGGTAGAAGCTCGGGTTCCTCAAGCTGGCTCGGTGATCTTCTGATACTCAGCATCCACTACAATACTCAACATTGTCATGCTCTCGGTAAGAGTATAATCTCAATCCATACTAGTCCTGAAGTGTAGCTTGGAACTCGGTAGCCATTGGTGACTTGGTAGATATAGTGTCACTCGGTAACCGCTGGTGACTTGGTGGAAACTGACTTCTCGGTTGGCTTGAACTGATGGCTCGGTAGTTACGGTGAAGCTCGGTGACTACCGTCTGCTCGGTACATGTTGCTCTTCTCGGTAAACACTGTTGTACTGTTCATATGCTTGGTGACCACTGTTCTGCTCAGTTTGAACTGTTTAACCGCTGAGATTTACAAGGTGATTACTGAATTCTCGGTATAAGCTGTGGACTGGGTGATGAGCTTGGTAAGCATTCAGAATCGAATAAGTGTTTTCACTGATGACAAATATAACATAATTCCAACAGTATATTCACCAAGCAGTATATAAATGTTAGATTCACACAAGGAATACATCTTGTAGGACTAAAGATAACTAGAGGTTTTATATGTGGTATAAACTTTTGTTTGAATTATTGGATTAATTTTTGAGGCCACTGATCCACCCCCCCCCTCAGTTATTCTAATAATTGGTATCAAATCTTATGTGCTTGGAAGAGAGTTTTAAGAATCAAGCTATAAATCACAAGATGAGAAAAAAGAGATGTGCCTAAGTTGAACAAGTACTACTTTGCATCATGGAAAAGTAGGATAAGACTCCACCTATCAGGTATTGGAAATGATATCACACAATACTTGGATACTGAATTCGTTTTACCTACTAGACCTCTGACAGTTGATCAATTGAGAGAAAAGCATGAACATAATTTTATGATGATAGAACTTGCTTCCTCACTCTCCAATTTTGAATTTGAAGATGTCAAATCATGCACCACTGTAAAAAAAATGTGGGACAAACTCAAGCTAGTACATGGAGTAGATAAGAATGTGCTAATAGCTAAGGATGAAAGCCTAAGAGGAAAGTTTGATGACCTAAGAATGAAGGAAGGAGAAAACATCACTCAGTACAGTAGAAAAATCAAAGAGGTTGTTAATTCTATTTGAGCAGTATGAGGTGTACTTGAAGAATAAATAGTGGTAAGTAAAATTCTGATAACCTTACTGCATGTTTATGCTATTAGAATATCTTCTATACAAGAAATAAGAACAGTAGAAAATAACAATGTTACTCTAGATAGTTTGATTGGTAGACTTATTTCATTTGAGATGAATAACTTTGACAATAGTGTCTTACCAACTATTGAGTCTACATTCAAATCTTCTTTGAAAATAAGTAAATCAATTCATAAACACACTATGAGAAATGATAGTGAAAGTGATAGTGATGAAAAAGAACTTGATGAGATTGAATCAATAATGGATAGAAGATTGTAGAGAGGCAAAGGTAGATACAAAGGTAAATTACCATTGGTATTTTTTAATTTTAAAGAGATTGGACACTTTGTTGCTAGATAACCTAGCAAGAGAAAAGAAGACAAAAACAATGATAGATCTTATGAAAAGAAGTTTGATAGAGATGATGACCAAGATTACCAAAAAAACTGACAATTTGATAGAAGAGATAACCGAGACTACAAGGACAAATGGAAGAAGGCTTGTTACCTGGCTAGGAACAAAGTTGAGAATACTGGCATCGAATCTGATGAAGATATTGAGGTGGTATTTGTTGCAATGAAGGATGATTCAGAAGAAGAAGAAAGGTATGTTGAGACTACACTCATATCTAAGGTTAGTAAAAATGATGTTTGGATTATTGATAGTGAATGTACTCACCACATGACTGGAGATAAGGAAAAGTTTGAAACTTTTGAATATTATAATGGTGGATCAGTAAGAATGGGTAATGACTCACCTTGTCCAATTGAAGGTAAAGGAACAATCATGTTGAATAATCTGATCAGATGTGAAAATGAATATTGGGTGAAAGGACTTAACTATAATCTATTGAGTGTTTCACAACTAAATAAAATAGGACACTGAGTTAAATTTGAGAGCAAAAGGCAAAGATCTTTAATGAATCAGGAAGATTGATCGGTATTGGCGAACAAACAAAAAGTAACCTATTCTATCTTGATAAGATTAAGACCACTTGTTTATTGGATAAAAATGAAGACACGTGGTTGTGACATAAAAGGTTATGTCATGTGAACTTTGACAACGTGGTTAGGATAAGCAATAAAAGGAAAGTAAGAGGCTTACCGAGCATGTCAAAACCCGACCATGTCATGTGTAAGAATTGTCAAAAAAGGTAAAATGACAAAGTCTAGTTTCAAAAGAAAAACCTACACATCTAATGCTATTCTATAATTAGTCCATACTGACTTATGTGGACCAATGAGAACAAAGATCTATTATGGTGATAGATACTTCATTATACTTGTTGATGATTATTCTAGAATGATGACTGTTATGTTCTTAAAAGAGAAGTCAGAAGCATTTAAGATGTTTAAATGGTGTAAAGACATATTTGAAAAAAAAAGTGGAAAGGAACTAAAATTTCTAAGATCAGATAGAGGAGGAGAATTTATTTCTAATGAATTCACTAACTTTTTTCATGAGCATGGAATTCAAAGGTAGGTTTTTGCACCGAGAACACCACAACAAAATGGGATTGTTGAAAGAAGAAATAGATCCATTTTTTATTGTGAAAGAAAATAGATGATTGAGAAAGGAATCACACAAACATTCTGCAGAGAAGCTATTAGTACTACTATCTATACATTAAACTGAGTTCAATTGAAGAAAGACACCAATAAGACACCTTATGAGCTCTGGTATAGATACACACCCAATGTAAGTTACTTTAGAATTTTTGGAATTCAATGTTATATATTGAAAGATGATAGAAATGGAAATCTTGAATCCAAAGGTGATGAAGGAATATTTCTAGGTTATTCTACCAAAAGCAAGGCTTATAAATGTCTTAACAAGTCCTCTAACAAAATCATTGAAAGTGCAAATGTCAAAGTGGATGAGTTTGCTGAGAAAAATGATGAGGAAAGAAGAAAAGAACCAGAAAACTACAACAAATTTTTCTACAGTGAATAACGTGACACTCTTCACGAGAAAGAGTGTATCTCTATTTAGCGACATAACAATGCACCTGAGCATGAGGCTGCAAACACCAAAATCAGGAAATTGCTCACAATAATGTACCGAGTGATGAAGATCACAATGAAGGTTAAGATGATGATTAGAATGATGAACAGAGGTTAGAATCGGTACTTTCCAAGTATGTCAGAAGACACCATCGACATAACTAGATCATAGGAGACAAAAAGGCTAAAATGAGAACAAGAAGTAAGTCACTAAACACTAGATGTTTGATTTGTGATTTTGAGCCTAAATTTGTTAATACTGCACTTGAGAATCAAGAATGGGTTAGTGCTATGAATGAAGAAATAGAAAAAATTGAGAAGAATAGAACATGGACATTAGTACCTAGACCAAATGCCAAAAATTTCATTGGTAACAAATGGATATTCAAAAACAAACTGAATGAGAATGGATAAGTCACAAGGAACAAAGAAAGATTAGTATGCAAAGGGTATGCAAAAGAAGAAGGTATTGACTATGGAGAAAACTTTACACCCGTTACTAGACTAGAAGGAGTATGAATTCAACTTTATTATGGTGCATTCAAAGGATTCAAGGTATACTAGATGGATGTCAAATCTGCATTCCTAAATGGAATACTAGAAGAAGAGGTATACATTAAACAACCTAAAGGGTTTGATGATCCTAACAAGAGGAACATGGTTTGTAGACTACACAAAGCCTTGTATGGATTGAAAAAAGCATCGAGACCATGGTATGAAAGACTTCACTCCTATCTCATAAGAATTGGATTTGTAATAACAAGTGATAACAACAACCTGTATTTAAAACAAGATACTGATGATAACATTTTGATTTCTGAGATATTTGTTGATGATATCATATTTGGAGGTAATGATATGTTATGCAAATCATTTGCTGATGAAATGAGAAAAAAGTTTGAGATGTCAATGTTTGGGGAGATCAAATTTTTTCTTGGTCTACAGATTCTACAACACGATGAAGGCATCTACATTACACAATCCAAATACATCAAGGAAGTTCTGAAGATATTCAAGATGGAGGACTCCAAGCCAGTAGGAACACCTATGGAAACTAGATGCAAACTAACAAAGGAAGACAAGTCAACAGAGGTATATTAGACCCTATATAGATCTATGATTGGCAAACTCATGTATGTTGTACATACTAGACCAGATATAGCACATGTAGTTGGAATAGTTTCAAGATTCTCTGCTAATCCTAAGGAATCACACATGACTACTGTCAAAAGAATTTTGAGATATCTAAAGAATACCAAAGACTATGGTCTATGGTATAATAAAGAAGGAAAATTAGAGCTTCAATTCTATACAGATGTTGATTGAGCTGGAAACATAGATGACAGAAAGAGAACAATAGGAGGAGCATTCTTTACGGGCGATAGACTTGTCACATTGATAAGTAAAAAGCAAGGATGCATCTCTCAATCTACTGCAGAAGCAGAATATATGGCTACTACTGCAAATTTCTCTAACATTGCATAGATCAAGCAATTGTTGAAAGCTATAAATATGGAAATCCTTGATCCAGTGATTATCTATTGTGATAATACAAGTGTAATAAACATTTCAAAGAACCCTGTCATGCATGCTAAGACAAAGCACATTTCTATTAAGTATCATTACTTAAGGGAACAAGTAAAAGAGAAAGAAGTGATACTTGAATATGTACAATCCAAGGAACAATTAGTAGACATATTCACAAAGCCATTTCTTAAAGATATATCTGAGTACCTAAGGAAGAGACTAGGGGTCTGACCCTTTTCTACTAGTCACTAAGATGACTAGGAGGCTGCATTAGCCTACACATTATCTGAAGATCATTCATGTTGATGCAAGCAAAGAGATGGACTGCAATGATATATCAGTACAAGAAGGTACTTATCTACACCAAACACCACAGTTATTGTCTTGATGATGGAGAGGAAATTCAAGGAATATATTAGGGAGAGAGATATTATATGTTTGGAATTGCTGTCAAAGGGAGAGATGAACTAAATGAATAATATCCATATGAAATATCCATAAATAAGGGAGAGAAGATCCAA
The DNA here is from genome assembly GCA_018584345.1 of Thuja plicata. Classification (NCBI taxonomy): domain Eukaryota; kingdom Viridiplantae; phylum Streptophyta; class Pinopsida; order Cupressales; family Cupressaceae; genus Thuja; species Thuja plicata. The sequence goes on from MU225321.1 coordinate 757,260, forward strand.
GAGAAAAATCCATCAAGGAGAGGAACAATCAAAGGGAGAGAAAACATCAGAGAAAGATTCAAAGAAACATCCATCTAAGGGAGAGAATTGAAAAAGTTAACACTGCATATCTAGCTAGAAAAGGGAGAAGAGATTCTACATCAAAGGGAGAGACAAAATCAAAAGTTTCTACATCTATCTAGTGAAGGGAATGAAGAATGAAGATAGTACTCTACAAGAATCAAATCTAAGCTAGAAGAGCTTACCAAGAGTCAGATATTTTAATTGGTTATAGAACAATAAGTTTGGGAGATTTTGATGAAATACAACTTATATATTTCATATTGTAATAGTAGTATGTTTTCATTTGTTAGTATTCTTAAATTTTGAAGAAATTTGGAGTTACTAGGTGAAATTTTCCTTTAAGAGCTTGTGGAGAAGGCCTACTTTGAATACATGCAGAAAGAGGCTTGTTGTTTTTTTATGAAAAATCAGTTGGGAGATATGTTCCTCATCTTTCATTAAGCACATATAATAGGTCCTAGCTCTCAAATCAAAATTTTGACATGATTTGGAGATAGCCATTTGGAGGCGCTTACCCAAATCTGCATATTGCATATTCCACAGTTTTATCAAATGACCTACTTTGCAGATTTATATCTTTGGCCAAATGGATAGGCATGACATTATGGAGTGTTCTAGGATGTTGTAGAAATGAAAGTGAACCTCTATGCCTATTTTCATAACACTGTGAGTTTGCTTGCATAGTTTCCCAAAGTCATTCAGTTTCTCAGAATGTAATTTGTGGAATTACTAAGTAGCATACTTTGAGCTTCTGGAAGTTGTGCCCAATTGAATACCCTAAATAATTGAGTGTTCCCCTGCATTGAAAACATAGAGATGTACCTTCTTGAGGATTTTTATACTCAGACCAATCTAGTTGACCACTTTTCTCAGCCCATTCCAAAGCCAATTTCTGCATGTTTTTTGTTTCATTTTCAAGAAGTTAGTAAAGGACTGACTTTGCAATTTAATGATGGTTGGCCTATTAACTATCAGAGAAATCCAATTGGAATTTCATGATCTCTGTGTGAAAATGCATCCATGTTCATAGGTTCAGACTGTAAGACTCTTTTAATAGGTTTGTGGAATCAAAACCAAAAGTGATTTATTCAGACTAACATTATTGACAGAATTGATTTCACGGGATGCTCATTTTCAAAAGGTCATAACTTCTTGTCATATGATTGTTTTGAGGTTTGAATTGTTTCCTTAAACTCCTTGTAGCTGGATGTATTACCTAGATTAGGGGTTGGGCCTCAAGGCATGGATTCCTATTTTTGTGAAGGCCAATCCAATTGAAATTTATGTTGTTTTTACATCTGCATATACACAATTTTTTAGAATTGTGAGAATGACTGTGTTTGATCAGTTATATCTCACACATGGGGTTGAATCAGTTGAATCCCTTTTGCATGTATACTTATTGTGTTGAATTGAATCATTCTACCAAGTGTTGGGGACCCTTGATGTAATTCATTTAATTTCTAAAGCCAGTTCTAGAGGCTAAATGCCATTAATGAGATCAGTTGGTAGAAATGTTAAAAGTGATTGAAAAGGTCGCTAGTTCCATACTTCATGGACAAGTTGCACGATGTTTTATACATAGAGTGATGGGATAAGAAAAGAAACTCAAGGCACACGATGTTTAAAGTTTTTCTTAAACATGGAAGGGGATTCACCCTTTTCCAATCAACTCTTTGATGTAACTGCTAGTCATTGTTTACCTGTTGTTATAAGCAATGAGATTGAACTCCCTCTTAAAGAGATAAAAGTGTGTAAGAAGAAACAGGGCATAAATTTCATGTTCAATGGGGAAACAAAAGGGAATTTCAACAAAGAAAATGAAAAGAAAGTGGATTTGGTCTCCTTTTGATAAAAACATGTGATCCTTGTGTACACCTTCCATTAAAGGCTTTAAAGAAAAGGTTACAAAATACTAGTGGTAGAAAGCAAAAGTTAAAGATAAAATTCAATCTAGAGGTAGTAGTAGAAGATGGTCAACGGATGTATGTCATTGGATCTGTAATCTCCCTTGGAACATAGGACCATGAGTTAATTATTCCCATGTCTCCATTTTAAAGAAAAAACTAATCTTTGGCAAGTTGAAATGTAGGATGCTCGTGGTACAGTTCTAGAGTACAACTATTTTGTGCAAAGAAGTAAAATATCTTCTGATGATATTAAAAGGAGGAATGCGCAATATCATTTAAAGATTTTTAAAACTTGAAAATTTCAAACAAAAGGGAAATGCGCAGGAGGTTTTAAAAAGAACAAACTAAAATCATAGCTTCCAAGATGAAGATGTTCAACAACAACATGCGATAGAAGAGGATGCATTGTTTTTTTCATTGTGAAATACAAAGGTGTGTAAGTTTAGTAAACATTGTATAAGTTGTGACAAATGCATTGATGGTTTTGATCACCACTATCGGTGGTTGAATAAATGTGTTGGAAAGAAGAACTACGCAACATTTGTCTCACTTATGGCTACCAGCCTCACATGGCTTGTGCTTGAATGTGGAATAGGTATTATTGTTCTAGTATGCTATCTTATTGATAAAAGAGGTATTGAGAATCACATGGTAGAAAAGCTTGGTGATGTTTTTCATTGGCCCCAAATGCTGCTATTGTGGCTGTATATATTAGAGTGTTCTTTGTACTACTATGGTAGCTTACAGTACTATGGCACTGGCTGTATCGATGCACTGTGATTGATCCAGTAGATCCTAGCATTTTATCAAATTTTGGTCACACATTATTTTCCCATATAATACAAAACTTTATAAACCTCCCTTGCAAACATGAGGCCTGCGCTGGTTTGTGAAATGGAGAGTCTGCGTAGGAGGAATACTTGATAGCTCACGCCTAAAACAAAGAAGTTTTACAGGGGAATTTTGCGCAGACATGGAAGCTTAGGAATTAAAAATAGTTGAATGCCAATATGTCTAGTCCTACGCAACATTTTAAAGGAGGGGCTATGCACAAAATGTGAAGCATGAGCAAGGTCTATTGCCAGAAACCAGTGAAAGATAGAAAGATTTTAGAGTTCCCAAGAAAATTGAAAGCCATCATAGATGTTTTAAGCATGGCTCGCACAATATATACATGAGGTAAATGCCAAGTATTAATAAGAAAATTTCCAAAGTGAAAGGGAGCAGGCACATATTTAAGGAGTTTTTAAAAAAATTGTCGAATAAACAAATGGCAATTGGAAGGTTCAATGCCAAGTTCTGTAAACTGTTCCTTTTGCACAATGCATAAGAGGATCACACAATGTTGAAATGGAGGCCAACATGGAGATGAAAAAGGGATATGTTTTAAAACATTCAGACTAATAGCAAGTGCCAAGGTCTCCGCAATGCAGAGATTACAGTTTGCACAATGTGGAAGATTGGAGGTTTCCAATGCATGAGGAAGAAAGAAATAAATTTTAAAAAAATCTTCCAACCAATGCAAATGTCATGTGCCCAAGGTCTGCGCAGAGCTACATGCAAACAAAGAAGAGTAATGGCCAATGTGTGAAGGATTTGCTAAAGATGTTAACATTCTATGCAAATATATTTGCCAGGCAATTGTGTAATGGTATTTATCCCACTTGCATGGGATTTGAATGTTTTATGCTCTTTTTATATGCCAACACACAAAGTATAGTTTGAATTAGAAGCTACGAGGCTCCCAGGCGGGTCCCTTGGCAAGTGGATTGTTGTCACTGGTCGGCCCTAGCGTTTTGAGTGAAAAAGCTAAAGGCTTTAAACACTTTCAAAAATATAGTCCCACATGGATCCCAAAATGGATTTTAGTAGTGTATAAATGGAAAAACTCAAACATACTAAAATGTGAAGTGAAGAGGAGGCTCTACACACGCAGGCACATGAGGTGCCTTGAAATGCGTGCCAGGTGGTTGATGAATCTGATGACATCTAAATTTTGTAGGTGAGGTGGCAATGAGTTGATGCTGATGTGGTAGACATGTGGTAGATGGTCGCACACTCGCAGGGGAGAAAGGAGATCGCATAAATGGCTTGTGAGTGAGTGACCGAGCTCATCGCACAATCGCACAGGATGCAGTTATAACCACCTGAATTTGGCCTATTCCAACTATGGACCCTATTTTCCCTAAGTGTGATCATACCCCCAATTATGTCATGACAATGTTACTTTGGCATAATTCATTTTTAAATCAAATTTATTGTCCTAGGTGATTTTTATCACTAAATTATATTAATTATTATAGCCATACAATTCAAATCAATTCAAACCAATAAATCAAATCAAATGCAAACATGGCTATAATATTTAATTATAAAGGAATTAAATAAATCCCTAAATCAATTGACCACTTGCAAATAACCCATTCCCCTAGCCTATTTAATTTAATTAAAATGGCTATAGTCCCATTAATTATTAAAAAGCAATAAAATGCTTAAATAATTAAATTCCTATATTTTAAATGAATTAAATAAGTTTAATTCATTTCATTTATATTCCCTTAAACCCTAACCTAACCTATCTCAACCACTTCTAC
>MU225321.1:762226-785106 GCA_018584345.1 Thuja plicata
GCTACCCATTCCTTCCTAGCTTCATACACACTCCATTAGTCACTTTCTCATATGTTTATAATGTCCATTTTAGAGTAATATGCATGCTAAATAGTTGAATAGTTATTTTTAAACTAAATCTTTCATGTTAGGTTGTTTATGTCGCTGGTATTTAGCATAATCTGAGGGCTTTTATGTTATTTTCTATGCTCATCCTAGTTAGAAAGCAATAGGTCGATGTTAGGGTTTTATATGCTCATTAACCCTTGTTTCTCACTAACAGAATAACTTATTGAAGTGTTGTGTTGCAGATAACAGGTGCACAAATATACACACACATTTCTGGCGCTCACCGTGGGGCTTGATTTCCAACTTGGCCTCATTTTATATCACTTTTTCACTAATTTGCATGCCCAAAATTCTATTACAGGGTCATTTTTGGCCATTCAGGATCGCATCTGGGATATGCCCTCGCACCGCGGTAAACAAGGCTCGCATCTGGGATCTCCCAGATCATTTCTAGTTTAGGCTCGCATCTAGTAAACATTGAATTGCATCTGGTAAGGAAGGTCATATCCAGTTTTGTGTCATTTTATGTCTTTTTGGATCGCATCTGGTAAAATTTTTAGTGAACTACATTGCTTAACCACTAATGTTTGTTTGTCTAATTTCTTTGGTCTTTTGGATAGCTTAACGATTGTTTGCAGGTTGATATTGACAGTCTTTCATAGGATTTTCTACATAATAGATGCTAACTCAAATTTTCAGGTTGCCAGCCCCCATCTTGACCTCTATTTACTTGCTTTAAAAACTAAGATACATTTTCCAATCTATCACTAAACTGACTAGAGGACTATGCTCTTTTCCTTTTTAAGGAAAATCAAAAGCTCACACATCAGTTTATGGGTTGAACAGAATTTGGGGTTAATTGAACAAGAAATCAAACTGTATAATTCTTTTGGAATCAGTAAATGAACAACACAAATCACTAAATCTTGTGGATCAAAGAACTAGCTCAACTGTATAATTTATTTTTGGGACACAGAAATTGAACAAGCAAACTCACTAAATATTGTGGCTAATTGAACAAGGAAAATCTCTTTTTCAAGCAATCTTGTTTTCATTAAAATAGGAACATCTAAATCAGGCACAACATTGCTTGAGGGCAAGAACCACTTTGTTTGACTCTATTTTGGGAGAAAATGGTTTAGATTAGGAGAGTATGCTCTTCTTCTTCGGAAGAATCAAAAATCCAGACATCCAAAGCTCGCCAATACGTGGTACACATATTTAAATAGTAGAGGGCCTGCCGGTTGAGGAAAAAATCTCCCGGGAATGACCCAAATGAGGACAGGTTTTACGCCAACCCTTCCAACTCACTATAAATAGTTTCTTCCTCATAGGCTAAAGCCTTAGAAGATAGAGCCGGTTTTGTTCATGAAATTTTGACATCATTCCTTGAACATGCATGGGTATATGTAGAGTGAAGCCGCTTGAATCTTGCTTGCGAGACTACATATATTCAGGTAATCATACGGATATACACCTAAATTTTGCCTTGCACAATTCTATGGGGGATGGTTTCAAATGGATTGCCCAATAATCTACAACAACTTCAACTAAAAGAATTCTTGATTCATCCCTGAAAGGGTGATAATCTTTGTGCAAGGCAAAAAGTAATTGCCCCAAGAAACTCATCATATTGTGCCCTCACTTGTGTTTGGAGTAGGCTAATACAACATCATGAATGGATCCATTGTGTGCTTGGTGATGATTTTATTTTGATTAGCATTTGAGTGTGTACCTAAGTCATTGAGAAAATATTTCCATCCTCCACCTAGAGAATAGGAAAAAGATGAGTGTTTGTTCCACCCTCCTAACATTGCAAATCTATTTGACGTGCTTGAAAGATCACTAAAAAGATAAATTCCTTCAAAAAAGAAACAATATTCAAACCTTCAGATACATATATTCTTCATTGGCAAGTCTCCAAACACGATCACAGATTAGACAAACTACACAAACTTCCAGAACACAAATTTCAAAACTGGCAAAAAACTAACAAATTCATCATAAGATCGCATCCTAGATTTCCCAAATCGCATTTGGTATTTGGGATCGCATCTTGTATGCTAGCTTGCATTTGGTCAGCACATAGTTGCATCTAGAATTTAGGCTCGCATCTGGTGTCATCAGAGGCTCACATCTGGGAGCTTGCATCCAGGATAGAGGGTACTTGTAGAGGTCTTTCCTAGAAAATCTCAGTTGATTAGGATACCCTTTTGGCTCCTTAGCTGGTTCCTATTGTCTTTTTTGGTCTCCCTGTTGAAATTTCAAAACTCTTTCGAAATGTCTACCTTGCATGCTTAGTCAGTCTTTTGCGATCAGTTCAATACATGTGGTCTACCCACTTTCTACCAACAACTTGGTTCCCAGCTCACTATCAGGGCATTCTAACCCTCTGACACTTGAATCATTTACATCCACCAACAACAAACAGTTACTTTTACCTAGACACACCCACTTGAATGGTCTGAAACTCTCACTTGCACTATTGGGAAATGTTGACAAAGTTGAGAAAAAACTTCATGGTTAACATAAGATGCAACAATTACACGTCTAAAGGATCAAAAGTTCCTCCTAAAACACCACACTTTCAAGGATAAACTTCTCATAGTTCCCTTCTCAATCTAGAATCCCCACAAATGGATAGCGACACTCGTAGATGGAGTGAGGCTTTTGAGGAGTATAACAATGGAAAACACCAAAAACCCAAAGATACAGATGAAGAGGAGGGACCCAAATTTGAACATGGCCCATTTGGATAGGACAGTGAAGGGGAGATCCCCAAAGATGAATACAAAAAACTCAAATAGAGTAAGAGGTTCCACAAGATATTGGAATGGATAATTGATGATGATAAAGAAAAGTACTTCCTCCATCTAGCATCCATGGGTGTCAAATTACCAAAGGATTATGATGTAGAAAAACTCAAAGAAAAGGAGGTACAAAATCCTATATCTATTCTCACCAAACAACTCAATTTGATGCAAACAGAACTCATAAACCTCAAACAAGAGAAGGAGAAACCCAAAACAAAATACTCTTTGGCTGCCATTTGTCCATTCCCTTTTGACAAAAGTATCACCATGGTCCCATTTCCTCCCAATGTGGCAAGACCAAAGTATGACAAGTACATAGGAGAAACCAACCCACATGACCATGTAAGGGAATTCTATGCTCTTAGCATAGAATACATGCATGAACCTACATACCTCATGCAACTGTTTCCAGGAAGTCTAGGAGGTAATGCCATGGAGTGGTTCTCAAAACTGAACCCTAAGGTCAAAACATTTGAGGAGTTAATCCAACAATTCATCCAAAATTACTCCTACAACATCCAACATGATGTAACTATGATGGACCTATGTAATACCAAACAAAGAACTGGTGAATCATTTACACACTTCCTACAAAGATGGAGGAAGATTTTTGCACGATATTCAAGGGCCATTCCCAAAATAGAAAAGATGGAGACCTTCATTAATAATCTAGTGCCTAAATTAAACTATGCTTTACAAATGCAAGACTCTCCAAGCTTCGACAGAATGATTAAAAATACCCTCCGTATTGAGGAAGTCATGGTCAAAAGGGGAGATACCACCCTTCAAAATGAAAACAAGACCAACAACCCCAACTCCAAGCCTAAATGGTGGAAACAGAACAAGAATGTTGTTAATGATGGAGTAGTTTACACCTCTAACATTAATCCTAAACCTGAGGTGTTCAATCTAACTAGTAGCATGCAATCAAGCATGGATGCTAAGGTAACAGCTCCTGTACCTAGCAAGGGTAGGACATGGACATCAAAACCCCAAAGAATTTTCACTCCTTTGGGAGAGCCTCTTGAGACTGTTTTAAAAACACTATTGGATAACAAATTTCTAACAATCCCAAATTCCAAACTATGGGAACCAATGGTCAAACCCAAGTGGTGGGATGATAATTCCTACCGTGTCTTCCACAAAAACAAAGGACACAAGACTAATAATTGCCTCAAGCTTAAACATGTCATCCAAGACCTCATTGAAGGAGGAAAGATCAAAGTAGATGGACACACTACCAATGAGGATCATACAACATTCAACAAACCCTTTCCTAATTATGATCAAGGAGAAACATCTAAAGGGAAGAGTAATGAGCTAAACTACACCTATTCCAAAAATGACAATGTGATCAATATGCTAGACATTAAAATTGAATCCATCAATATGGTCACAATCAAAGGTGTCTCATTCTACTCAAATTCTGTAACATGGAGCCAAGCATAGGTCATGATCAAAGGACCTCCAAAACCAACATTGACATCCAAGGTTTCTGATGTAACTATTCCTAAACCAGCATCAAAACATGTGGCTACTATTCTAGGAGCAAAATATCATTTGGTAGACCAATTACAATGAACCTCTGCCAAAATTTCCATTTTTGAGTTGCTCAAGATATCCACCATGCATAGGGAAATCCTAGAATAGGCTCTACATGCTGCTAATGTCCCAAAGGATATCAATTTAGACAAATTCCAAGTGATGGCCAATCACATCTCCACACCACATTACCTCTCCTTTTTTGAAGAGGATGATAAATCATTGACCCATCCACATAATCAACCCCTCCATATTGAAGTCCTTATTCATAAGTCCTGTGTTAGACGTGTGTTGATAGATGGAGGCGCAGGATTGAATATCTGTACACTTGATCTAATCAAGAGACTGGGTCTCCTAGAACAAACAATTGACTCTAGAAGTAAGATAACCATCAAAGCTTATGATTAGGAAGAAAGATCCTCCAAAGATCTTATTTTTCTACCTATCAGAGTCAGGCCGATTGAGAGGAATGTCACATGTCAAGTATTGGATCTACCATTGGCCTACAATATCATGTTAGGGAGACCACGGATTCATGAAATGCAAGTTGTACCATCTACTTGCCACCAATGCATAAAATTCCCACATAATGGGGTGGAAGTGACGATTCCTACAGATGCTAACTACACTTGTAATAATATCAAAGTAGGTAGCATGATCCTGCACAACAAAGAGGCTATGGATGCCATGGCTCCTAAAACTACCAAGGACATGGTTATGAAGAGTTTTAGAAAAACCTTAAAACTTGAATAAATAGGTATGGGAGAGTACAAGCTGGACCTAACTCCCTCACTGACAGAAATTACGGTATCACCAAGATCTTATGGAAAACCTTCATCAATATTCACACCTACAACATCCAAGGAGCCACAAGTACACAAAGAAACTGGCATGGTAAAGGCATCCACATCTTCTTTAGATAACACAGAAGAACAAGCAGTCTTGGACTGGCTTTACAAAGGAGAACCGATGGATACTAAAGTCAAACATGTGAAGATATCCCTAGAATAGTATGGAAAGGGATATGATTTCCTCAAATAGATGGGATACAAAGGAAAAGGAGCTCTGAATGACATAGGATGAGGGCATATTAAACCTATACCCATGGAGTTCCAGAATACCAGAGATAAAATAGGATTGGGTTTTAATACCAAAACTGATAAACCCGCTTCAAAAGAGAGTCCACACTCAGATAAGGGGAGTGATGAAAAAACAAACTAGATTAGTGGTCCTATGAGAGATTGTTACATGTTGGTACACAGGACCCCAACTACCAAGGAGAACACTATGTACCTAGCTTTGAGGTACCACAAGATCTTCACACCCCTTTCCTAGCACAACCTCCCATTCAAGAGGTAGGCGACACCATAGCAACAATTACTCAAGAGACACCCTGACAATAGGATTTACATCCTAACTGGGGGCAATTGGTTACAGTTTCACATGTCTTTGATCTACCCCACTTTGATCCACACGAAGCTAACTGGGTACATCAAATAACCATTGCTGAATACTTAAACAAATCCGATGATGAGGTCACTGACTCTCATGACTATGAATGGGAAGAGCTATCTGTCACCACTAAAGATATTGGAATAGATACAATTCACATGTTTGTGACACCCTCAGCTCCTCATAAATAGTCTGACACTCCTCCCAATGACACTAATAATCTTGAAGCTAAAGAAGAGTTCCTCTGATCATTGATGAAGAAACTGGTGAATACATAAGTCTAGAAGAATTTCATAGGCTACAAGCAAGAAGCCTCCTTTTAAGGAGAGATGATGATGAGATTTCTACTGATGATTCGCTAGAGTTTGGTCTGCATATAACTAACAATGACCCTTTTAATGACGATCTCACTCGTATTGATCTAAATATCAAATAAATTAACTTAATAGATCATGTCATGTCGATTAATGGTCTTGATGCTAACACGATGATGTCCTTCCCAGAGTCTGACTCCCTAACATTGGTACTTCTAGACCTAATTGATTGGACTGAAACATATCCTACTCCTATCCTCGACTTTCCCAATGAACACACTCTAGCTTGTTATCTCAATGCTTGTGAGCCATACCCTTCTTCCACCAATGCAAGGAGCGAGAACATGTCACAGGACGATATCAGGTTTCTTAGTCAAAAAATAAAAAATAAAAAGAAAAAGTGGACTAATGGTGAAAACCACTCTATGGCAGTATTAGATCCCAAAATAGTAAAAAAAAAAAAGACGTATCCAATGGTGAAAACCTCTTAGAGGCGCTAAAGGATGAGACTCTTGATATCCTCCCTAAACACTTTCAGGAAAGGTCTTTAGTACTGATTGAACCAACACAGCCAGTAAACTTGGGCACTGTTGAAAATCCTCAAATAGTCCACCTTGCACAATCTTTATCAGAAGAAGAGAAGCCATAGTTCACAGAGTTCCTGAAAGAGAAGAAGATCAACTTTGCATGGTCTTATACATATATGCCTGGATTGGATCCTAATCTGATCATGCACCACCTAGCTATAACTCCCAGGATCAAGCCCGTAAAACAAAAACTTAGAAAGATGCATTCACATGTTGCATTATTGGTAAAAGTAGAGCTAGAAAAGTTGTTATAAGCTAGATTTATTCGAGTCATTGCCTATGCAGGGTGGATCTCTAATGCGGTCCCCGTATCTAAATCTGATAAATCTATCAAGATCTGTACTGACTTCAGGGACTTGAATAAAGCATGTCCAAAAGATGACTTCCCTCTACCTAACATTGACATGATCATAGACGTTACAACAGGCTTCCAGATGTATTCATTAATGGATAGATTCTTGAGCTATAATCAAATCAAGATCGCCCTTGAGGAGCAAGAGAAAACTGCATTCACATGCACATGGGGCATCTTTTGCTAGAATTTCATGCCTTTTGGGTTAAAGAATGTTAGCGCAACATATCAAAGAGCCATGACAACTATATTCCATGATATGATGCACAAGAACATGGAGGACTATGTAGATGACACATTGGCTAAATCCAAAGAGGTACTTGCATTGCTGACCTAAGAAAGATATTGGATCAAATGGAGTAGTTTCAACTTAGGCTCAACCCAAAGAAATGTTCCTTTGGAGTCCAATCAGGGAAGCTCCTAGGATTCATTATTTCAGTGAAAGGCATTGAGGTAGACCCTGCTAAAGTTAAGACTATACTAAAGATGGCTCCTCCATGCAACATCAGTCAAATGAGGACACTACAAGGGAGACTCCAGTCCATCAGGAGATTCATGTCCCAACTTGCAGATAGGGCACAACCCTTTACTAAGTTACTACATAAAGGGGTTACCTTCAAATGGGATGAACACTGTGAAGCAAACTTCAAAGAATTGAAGGGATACATGGCTACCCCTCCTATTCTTATGGAACCTATTCATGGAAAGCCCCTACTCCTATATATTTTAGCTACAACTACATCCCTAGGAGTATTACTGGCATAAGAGGATGAAACCAAGAAAGAAAGAGCTATCTACTACATTAGTAGAACACTGGTTGCCTATGAGCTCAATTATAGCATTATTGAAAAAGCATGCTTAGCAATCATCTTTGCATCACAAAAATTGATGCACTACATTCTCTCTCATATAGTGAAGCTCATTGATAAAATTGATCCTCTAAAGTAACTTTTGAGTAGAACAACATTAATAGGATGTTTAGCAAAATGGGACCTGAGTCTAAGTGAGTTTGACATTAAATATGTAGAACAGAGAGCTATCAAAGGACAGGTCCTTGCAGATCAATTGGCTGAGTCACCACTCCAGGATGATGAACCTTTACTAATTGAATTTCCTGATGAAACAATCATGCATCTAACTAAATATCCATGGAAGATGTACTTTGATGGTTCATTCACTCAACAAGGATCTGGAGCAGTGGTCCTATTCATAACTTCTCAAGGCTACAAGATTCCCAAATCTTACAAAGTAATGTTCCCATGCACCAACAATATTTCAGAATATGAAGCATTGGTGAACAACCTTAATCTAGCTATGGAGTGGATTATTGTAGAGCTACATGTGTATGGTGGCTCCCAACTAATTATCAATAAGGTCAATGGGGAGTATCAAACGAAAGATGAGAAGTTGATGCCCTACAAGCAACTAGTTGATGACCTAAAGAAATACTGTGTATCATCACATTCCAGCAGATACCAAGATCAGATAACAAAGCTGCCAATGCTATGGCTACCTTGGCATCCATGTTACAACTAGAAGAACATCAATTCCACTATGACTTCTTGGTGGAAGAACTATCCTATCTTGCATTTGATACCCCTAAATACTAGGTAATATGTGAACTATCCTATCCTGCATTTGATACCCTTGAATACTAGGTAATATGTGCTTTGAATACCCTAGACCAATCTCGGTATGCCAATATCATTGCTTACCTTTCTAACCAAACCATCCCTCATAATCTATCCAGAAATGAGAAAAGATCCCTGATATGGATAGCATTACATTACGTCCTCATAACTAACAACCTATATTGACGTGGTCTCAAAGGTACACTTCTTAGGTGTTTAGAACTCAAAGAGTCTGATCTAGCATTAAAAGAAGTCCACAAAGGTGTATTTGGATCACACTCGAATAGATTTTCATTAGCCAAGAAACTGCTTAGAGTAGGCTATTATTGGCCTACCATGGAGAGAGATGCTATTAATTTTTCAAAAGCATGTCTTAAATGCTAGACACGTGGAAATATTATCCATGCTCCTACCAGAGAACTTGTACCCTTCATAACACATTGGCCATTTTAGCAATGGGCCTTTGACTTGGTTGGACAAATATATCCCAACTCTTCAAAAGGACACAAGTTCATCATTACAGCCACTGAGTATTTCACAAAGTGGGTCGAGGTCGTGCCACTAATCAAAGCCACTAGAAAATAGGTGGCTATGTTCATTCTGAACTACATTATTTGTAGATATGGGATACCCTCTTCAATTGTAATAGACAATGGGGGCCAATTTAAAAATCAAGACATTGATGACCTTTGTGAACAGTTCCATATCACTCAACATTGTTCCTCAATCTATTATCCTCAAGGTAATGGATAAGCTGAGGCATCCAACAAGAAATTCTCAAGATCCTACACTGAACTGTAAGTAAGTCTGGTAGAGACTGGCATTTACAACTAAATATGGCACTATGGGCCTACAAAACAAGCATCTGAACACCAACTGGAGCCACGCCATTTGCTCTGGTCTATGGTGCTGAAGTAGTACTACCTATTGAGGTTGAAATCCCATCTTTGTGGATATCTTTATAAGGTCTTGTTACTGATGAGCAGTACCACATAGATAGGGTGAATTCTCTGGACCTACTAGATGAGCGCAGACAACAAGTGTTCGATCACCTCAAAGTGTATCAAGAATGTATGTCCAAAGGTTACAATAAGAAGGACAAACCATGCAAATTTGAAGTAGGAGATCTTGTCTTAAAAGAGAATCCTAAAAACCAGCCTAACATAGAGCAGAAAGGAAAATTTCAACCTAACTAGCTAGGACCTTATGTTATCACTGCCACTTTTGGGACTAGAGCTTATCAACTGGCTACACCTGAAGGGGATGTTCTTTCAGATCCTATCAACACTCTACATTTGAAGCGGTTCTACACTTGATGTTTGGCTAGCAGAGCCTCTACAACAAATTTTTTTTACAAAATACCAAAAACATTCAGAAAATTGATCCTGAAGAAATCTAAAAATAGTGGAAAAGATCCTATAGAAATGGTATCCTTGGTGAAAACTTGTTAAACAGGTGCCTTTATACTACAAAAAAATTCAAAAAAGGAAAAATAGGAAAAAATTGAAAAAGAGAAAAGTGCCTTGATGAGCACCTAGTAAAACAGGCATCTTGGTAGCAAAAAGAAAAGAAAATATCTTTCCAAGTGGTGAAAACCTGGCAATTAGGTGTCACTTGTGTTCTACACTCCATCTATCAAAGCATTACTGATACCGAGCCTTCATAATTATACCCGTGCTCAAACGTTGACTTCATTTCCTAAATGGCTATCTTATCCTCACTGGGGATTTGTCTACATTTATGTCTTAGGAATAAGTCATTCTATACTGGGGTCATCTTTGCTAGTATGGTAGGTTATGGTTGCTAGGTTGCTCTAGGATGGTTTGCCTCACAAACACAATGTTTCTTGATACATGCAAAACAAATTTCAATTTCCAAAACAAGGGTATCTTTTCAAACATCACATATCCAGACATGACATTTACATTAACGGAGTTCCTACAAGGCTATATTGGATCACAAGCATGAACGAATTATCCTATTAATGCATGGACATGGAACACCATATTGCTTATATTCCAATTTTATGATTGATGAATCTTTACTGTGTTTGAAATATGCATGAACAAGTACTACTTAACCACACAGTTTCATATTTGTTTGATTATGATTCTTTGACTGTCCTGATGATGTATTCAACTAGGGGCATCTAAGTAATTATAAATTTTATTAGATTGATTCACAATTGATGATTTATTATAAATTCTTAGTTACTCAATGATGTCTGTGCAAAGACAAAGAGTCACAGGGATAGGGGGAATAATGTTTTCTTGGCTTTATGCATATGGTGATTGTTTCCAAGGATCCTATAAATTTCACCTAACTCAAATGTTTATGATAAGAGTTGCCACTATGCGTGGATAGACACATATATCTCGATCTTCATTATGTGTAAACTACGGTGAGGTTGAAATGATTTCCTTGTCGATTTTCTGATCCAGATTCTCACTAAGGTATACGAATCATAATGTACCCAAGGATATGAATTTTCAAAGTCATTGCGGGTCCAATATCTTGCCTTAATCAGAATCTGGTATATTAAAAGGAAGGTGACTATTTTTGTTATCCTAGCTTTTATGCCTTGATGCCTAAGTCTATTTCCAACATTTCAATAAAACATAGTATTCATACTTTCATCATATCAGTGGGTATTAGTGATGGTTGTACTATCAGGTGGTATCTATTATGAAAGAGTGCCCAATGAGGATAAAAAGATATACATTTACATACAAGTGACAAAGTCCTAAAAGTCTGCATATCATTACATTTTTGACATT
Source organism: Thuja plicata (assembly GCA_018584345.1). Lineage (NCBI taxonomy): Eukaryota > Viridiplantae > Streptophyta > Pinopsida > Cupressales > Cupressaceae > Thuja > Thuja plicata. The sequence continues at coordinate 773,743 of MU225321.1, forward strand.
TTTTTGCATGGAATATAAACAAGAAAGGAAAAACATTAAAAGCATTTTGAGCTCTAAATTAATTCAATTTTATTCTTCAAAATCAAGTTAATTACATCATCTATATTACTGATATATCTATCATTGCATATCCACAACATACATTTTTCATTCATGAAAAGAAGCAACAGGAAAACACTAAAACAAAGCATCCATGTATTGCATTTTTACTTTCTTATAAAGTGCATCCATACATCTATATTGCATGAAAGGAAAATCAAAAGAAACATACATTTGAATCTTCACATAAATATCATTTCAAACATATCTACATCAATAATCAAAATCAAATCATCAAATGATGTCATCATCTAAATCTAACTCATCAAAGAGACCAAGATATCATCACATGTGCTAATTTCATCTATCAAATCTATCAACGGAAAGAGAACCCATGCAACATATCAATATCAGGAAGCTACATCAGATATATATATGGTACAGATCAAAATATGGAACAAAATGCATAAAGAGTATCAGAGTATCAGTGAGACAGAATGAATTAGATATACATGTATGAATGTCATTTACAAAAGTGGATCTCAGTAGGATCTAGATATACAATGTGAACTCAGATATACAAAAATATGACAAAATAATCATCTCTGGCTCCCCCCCTCTCCCTAATCTGGTGGAGGAGAAGGAGGAGGCATCGCCTCCTCAGACTGTTGGGCTAACCGTGAAAAAGATACTACCCTCTACCCCTCTAGCACTGTTGCATGGTAAAGAGCATAATAATACATAGCCCTCTATCCTTGATGGGTAGCTATCTGGGCCTGTACATCTCACTCTATGTGGAGTCTCTCCATCTGCCTATTATTGATGGGACTTTATGACCGGGTCTGCCAACAGAGGTAAGTTGTCACCGAGTACTGGCCAACTTCACCTGTAAAGGTTGTCTGGGGAAATGAGATTCCCCGGGCCTCCAAGCACGTGAGATTTGGGTCTCAACAGTCTAGGGCTCGGTTGGGAGATGTGACTATTTTGTTTGAGGGAGATAGCTGGTTATCTTCAACTCATCCACTCTGGGGATTTAGGTAAGTGGGGTTTCCTTCGAGCGTGCTTTCACTTAGAAAATAAACTTAAAAAGATATTATAGAGTTAGAATTATTTCGTCTACCTATAGTTATGCTAAACATTCAAAACATCAACAATGCTCTAACACACTACACTAAATACCGAGGAAATATAAAACCATCAGTTCATATTTTATCAGTAGCAAAGGAAAGGAGGTCGTTAATCTACTTTAAGTATCAGAGAAAAGGACATGAAGAACACAAAGCATAAAATACCGTTAACCCAAAAGACAGAGTGCCAACAACATCATTGAGAGAACCCTTCCTTCTTCATTAACATCTTTCCAGAAAGCACTGGTGTGTAATACAGTGATAACTCCCAGGGAGCATTTAACTACTGAAAGCTTAAAACTATGGAGCATTGAGATCTCCAACTAAGAAATGAGAAAACCAGATTTTTATTAGCTATGGACTACAAAATAATCAATTTTGTCAGCCCTTGGAATGAGGTCGAACTTATTATTTATACACATAACTTGACCTAAACCTAACCCTAGCTTATTTTACACTTTACAATATAATATAATATCTGGTGGCTGGTACTACTTGCACCACACTAAAAAAGACCTCAAGAAAAAAAAGGCTTGACATGTCAGAAGAATATGACAAGAAAGGTGGAGTGGAAGAATTGGCCTCGAGAAGAGATCTGAAAGAAGAGAGAAGAAATCTGATCCCCTGGGGATCGAGGCTACATGCCTCATAAATGGGAAAGTGGCACCCTGTCTCTGATGCACCAGCTGTATCTTTGAAGTGGTGCCTTGGGAAAACCACCTGTTAGAAACCTCCTATCGAGCTGACGTGCCTTGTTGCAGTTACCCATCTTCTAACAACCTTCATTAACTGCTCACAGGTCACGTAAAGAATTCAAAAATATGGTATTTGGAACTTCGGGATCTGGGAACTTGTGTTCCAAAAGAATAAAGAATACAAAACATGGTGTTGGTTGGATTCTCTAGAATCTAGAGAATTTTATTACTTTATGATTTTTCCCAAGCTTCCAACACTTGGCTTAGGCTTTCCTCATCTACACCCTGGATGTTCTCCCACTGGCTGCAGACAGCCTCAAACACATCCTCAACCTCTCTGGCCCAGCTCTAGAATTTGTACACTATTATGATGGAATCATGTGATCAGATCATGGTCTTTGACAATCTGGACATCTGGCCCTGGTCAAAATCTTTGGCTGGTAGATACAGGGACTCCATCCGCTTGTCAAACTTGCTGAGGACATAGTCCTCTTGGGTACATGTTTCGGTGGTGAAGGGATCAACTTGTGATACCCCAACTATGAATGTCTTGAATAAACCCAAGGGATATTGGGCAACTGTCAACTTCTCTTTTAAGGTCTTAACCAGTTCCTTGCAAACCTCAATTTTGAGGGAAAGTCTAGAGTACTAGACCTAGAGGGAATCATATGATTCTTCTCCCAAAATACCAGACTCTGTTGCAACCTCCTCACCTAGGCTGCGGATCTCTTCCAACCCGGCCTTCCACTTCTCATATTTTTCCAAATCTTGCTCCCATATCTGAGCCAAACTTTTCACGTGGTTGAGGATGAGATCAACCCTATAGAGGTCCGGGAGGGACACCACTAGAAAATATCTCATCATTGTTATTTGTTCAGTTTCCCACCCATCCATTGCTTGCACTTTCTTCTTCATTATGCGTAGAGAGTCCACATCACCCTGTGCAAGTGGAAATCTGGAAGAGGGGGTTCTGGGGTGGACTTTAGCTAAAGGTCATGTTAGTTCTACCAGAATTGTGAGGAGATTGGAATTCATTTCTCTTTCCTCTTGAAGCTTTTGGCCCTGCTTCATGTACCGGGCCTCTATCACCTTGGTAGCCTCTTTCAGCAAGTCCAATTTGCCTTGCTTGTCTCTCTTCCCCAATTCTAGCTATGTTATATTGTAGTCTTCAGGCCTTATGGCCACTGCATTTATGTTTGCTGGGGGTGTTGTAATAACTGCAATGGTATTACCTACTGGGTTGGTCCAAAGAGTATGGACAACCCACACCTTCTTGGGCTTCTTTACCTTGGCATTCCTGGCCATTATCTCGGCCAATGAAAGTGCAGCACTTGTGGCCACCATCGGGGCATTCCTTTTCTTAGATTCTACTAGCCATTGGGGTGGCTGGGATGGCCTTGCTACCAATATCTATTCATTTGGATCCCTTTCAGAATCTGGTGGTGCATTCCTGGAGTGGGTGTTATCTTCAGGCTCCTTTTCTTGTTCCTGTTTTGGTTCTATTTATTCTTGTTCTTTACTTGTTTCCTATTCCCCAAAACCCTTGACATTTTTTGCCATGTTGGTGTCTTTTATAGTATCACCTAGGATATTTTCTCCGGTCTCAGTCTCTATATTTTTAGGAACTTCATATTCCCTGGTGGTATCAACAGCTTCTTCATTTTCCTCATATGAGACCTCTTGGTCCATTTGCTACTACTGTTCCTGGGCCTTATTGGCCTCATCTACTACCATATTCTCCTCTGGACATCTTCTGCAGGTGGGTGAGGTCGCAAACCAAAGTTTAACAAGGTGGCTGCCATTACTACCTCACTGAAAGTGCTCCAGAGTAGTTGGTCACTTGGAGTTACCAAAGGCACCTTAAGCATGATGGTTGGAGGTACAATTGTTCCCTTGGGTTTGGGTTCTCTAACCATCAGTTTCTCATTTGTGTGCTACCTTGGTATATGCTTAGTCTCCTGGGCTGGTATTCTTTCCTACTCAGGTTCTGTTTGGGTTTCTTCCCAAGCCTCTTTCTTTGATGTATCCTTTTCTATGGGAATTTCTTCTTCTGTAGGAACTTCTTTATCCTCAGGTTCAATTACTTCCACTGCATGACTAACACCCTACTAAATCTCTAGAAGATCCTCCACCGAGAAGGTATCATCAAAATTGTCATGTGGCAGAGAGGAGTCTGAAATATCCTCCGGTTCAGGAGAGTCCAAACTTGCATCTACTAGGGGCTACTCTGGCATACCAAGGGCAGCGCTTGGTATAGGGGTCACAGTTTTTTTCTTTCTCCTTGTGAGTGAAGCCCTGGTATCTAGAATTTTGGTAGACTCTACCTCAGTGAAAGTCTGTCTGTTCATCATTATTTCCAATGAAGGGGGCCCTATCGGGCGAGCAGATGTCATTGGAGTGATTGGGAGGCCGGAAAATACTCGCATGTTGATTTGCTGGCTAGCTAGCTTTGCCACCTCCATTTTCTCATGCAGCTAGGCCATCAAAAGAGTGGAAATTTGAGGAGGCACCTTAGGCACCTAGACTCCCTCCTTTTCTTTCCCTTTACTTACACTTGCTTCAGTGACTGCGGCAGATGAAGAAGGTCTGACGCAGGCTGAAGAGGAAATGGTCTTCTTGACTGTTGATTTCTTTCGAGTGCTCTTGGGGCACACTCAGGAAAAGTATCTATGAATTTCCTCTATGATGGGGTGGCATACCCCTTTAATCATTAAATCCTTTGGAGTGGCCCAATCCACTGGAGGGAGATCCAATTTATCCAGCCCCTGTCCTTTGTATGTTGGATCTTCTAGTGGCCTGCCATCTTTGAAACCCTTCAGAAAAGTCTGAAGGTCTAGTGTTTCCATGAGCCCTTTGCTCATCCTTATATATTGTCAGGCCCGGAGGTCAAAACTATCCTGGCAGTCCACCCAGAAGTCTTCAATATCCTCTTTATGTGGTGGGGACACCCAAGGTAGTGATTTTGCAATCTTGCCGCGGGGATCATAATTTCTCTGGGCATGGTTGAATTCAACCAGCCCCAAGCTTTTCAATTCGTTGTCTACCTCCTAAGTCGCGGTGAGGCTGCATGTGTAATTCTCACAAGAGAAATGGAATGGGATGTTGAAAACCTTCTTCAATGTGAAGAAGGCGTGTAGATCCATCATCTACCTACAAAATTCTAAGAGAATAATCCTATCCCCACAATACTGAGGAAGAAGATAGGGCTTCCCATTGAAGCTTGTCACCCTGATGTAGGTGTGATGTCAGAACTGAATGAAGAACTAGTCATAGGAGTTAACCAGCATCATTGCCACCTGTGAGAGGTGGTACCTGGAATCTCGAGTAAGTGTTAGAATATTATGTTAAATGAAGGCGTCAATTACCTGACAGAAGTTCAAGAAACTGAACTCCCACTGCAGTTGGGGATAATGATCCCATGGTGTGACTTGGCCCAAACTATTCTCAAGCTCCCTAGCTATTCCCAGACCTTGAAAAGCCAGCCTTTTTTGTGCTAATTCCCACAGCACATATGATGTCATATAAAATTGGGAATTCTAGGTGATGGTCCTCATTTGTGTATCCACATGGTTAGATATAAGAGCCACCTAGTTGAAGGTCCTATTGTGTGTTGTGATGCAATACAAGAAGTAATAAATCCACACCAAGAATTCCTGGGTGTGGGGCCATCAGAAGATCCCGCATAAAAATATGATACTCGCTTGAATGGGCTCCTTGAAATGCCCATGGGGAATTTCCAACTTCATTCTTTGTAGTCTTGCTTTGGAGACTTCAACCAATGACTGTTGAGGTGTTGCTGGGAAATAATTTCAGCATCACCAAACTCTTTTAATGATTTGGCCCTAGTGATGATGGCGGACCCTTTGAACTAAGGAATTCCCAACTTGGAAGCAAATGTGGGAGCATCCAATATGACAATTGTGGTGGGATATTGTAGTGGCCAGGGATCCAGAAGCAGAACTGAGTGGGTGGATGCATTGTATAGTATCACTAGCTGCATTATTAGTTTTGATGACTACACCGCATATGGAAATTTTGTGGCCTTTATGATGTCAGAGGCAGTTAAGCAAGTGGCCATCTTATCTCCTTTGGCCTTTAACCTGTAAATGGCCTGGATTAAACTTTGTAATTTGGCCCAAGTCCTAGGATTTGGATCCATTATTTCATGAACTTTGGAGTCTATTTTGGACCCTGCAACACCTCCGTCCTTTAGATACTTGGAGGTCAAAGGCAGCTTCACTATCATCCTTTCAATCTTTGAGTTTGTAGCTACCTGGGTAGAGGTGGTAGGTAGTTCCAGACTATCAGGAGGAGCAAAATTGTCAGACATCTTCAATCAATCTATCTGTAACCTGCAAAACTGGAAAACCGTCAGGACATATATAAATATAAATCATAACTCTGGGAGATTCTTCACCAACCCACACCTGTCAAACAAGTGTTAGTACACATATCAAAATTTCTAGAGTATCTAGAATGAACATGACTCATCATTCTAGAGCGTACTGACAAGGTGGCAAGGAGAAGTAGAAGACAAGGTCCCGCTGGAGGTCCAGAGTCTGGACAAACTAGTCGTTGCCAATGTGACTGGTGAAAAGTTGTACTTTGGTCAACATGTGCTGGCACGTGGTAAGATGTCAGGTGGTGTGAAGACATTTATGGCATTAATTAAGACAAGTGGGCAAACACGAGGAAAAAATGAATGCTAGACTAGACACATTTAAATGCTCAAACGTGGGAAATTAATCCCGCCATCAATGCAATGAGACAGAAGAGAGAGAAAGCCGCCATGGTTCAAACCAGCAAGGTGCCAAGTTTGAACCATGGTGACTCCATCTCGACGAGCTCAACCTTAGGAAGCCAAAATGCACGATAGAGTGCAAAGAACTCGTGAGCTTAGAGGGATATACAAAACATATATATATATATATATATATATATATATATATATATATATAAAATACAGGAGGGCCAAGGGCTGAAGCATATACACATAATATACAAAAAAATACATCATTCACAGCATAAACAAAATAGGCACAATGTATAGCAGTGACCCTAAGACCCAAAATACAAAATGTACATTATCCTACAGCTACATAGAGGGCGAACAACCCTCTGGCAGAGCCAACCCACCAACGGGTGGCAAACCAAAAGCAGGAAACACAAAAACCAAAACGTGAACAAACCAAGAAAAACAAAGCCAAAACAAAAATATGAGGGAAAGAACTAGAAGACCTACCTAGAAATCCAAAGAATAGCAAAGAGAAGAGGCACTAGGATCACTCTATAATAGCTTCGACCTCAAACACTCAGGAATAGCTACCAAAAATCAACTCATAGTTATCCACTAAGCTTAGAGTGATTCACACTTAATCGCACTTCAAATCATCAAGGAATCGCTCTGAAAACTCTAAGTGTTTTAATCGTGGTAACTACAAAAGTGACATGTAAATCTTATTTATACCTTAGGTAAAAAGTAAGTTACCCTCTTTCCCACAAAATTTGGAACAGGCAATCCTCCGGACTCCGGGCCCAGGGATTCCAAACAACCATGTCTCCTTACGAGAAGGAGACAACATGGCAGAGAATCCCAGAGTTTGGAATCCAGCTCTGGAAAGGAAACAACCAACTCTGGGACCCGGTCTCAGAGACACGAAAGACAAAAGTGAAAACAAAGTAAACCTTGTGGAAAGGAAAACCCAGAGAAGAAAATAAAAGAAACAAAGGCAAAGAAAATAGGGCAAGAGCCAAAAGAAAAAATATGGGACCCAACATTTTGCACACGAAATGCAGGGACGGGTATGCAGGGCATAACACCTATCTCTGTCTATAAGAAAAGCATCTGATATAGCCAATCTTGACTCTACTATTGTAGCCCTAGCCTCTACTACTGCTGCTCTAGCCTCTAAATCTGTAACCTAAGCTCTCAATTTCTCCCTCTCCTGCTCACATCTAGAAAGAGTATCTCTGTCTCTACCTATATCCTGATCTTGATACCTGTCCTATCCCCTATCCTATGGTCTATCTTGTGACCTCTGATGCCTCTATCTCTATTGATCCCTAGTAAGTAGCAGACCCAAATCTCTCTATGGGGCTACAAATCTAAATTGGGTACGCCGACCCTCCCCACTCCCATTGTCAACCTCAGCTTGGCCACCCACTGCACCACCACCCCTATCATCTCTACCATCATCCTCATCAGGAGGAGGAAGCCTGCCATCTCTGCCATCTCGGCCACCATCCTGACCTCCATGTCTACCCAGGGCCTTGTCTCTCTATGCTCCTCCTCTCCCCCTGGCTGGGCGATCCTTAGGATCATAATCCAAAGGCTCCTCTATGCGAGGAATGATCTCCTCTGGTACTATAAAATGAGGAAATGGGTACTGAAGCATCTCCGCAGAATACCCATCAGAGACACTTGCATTAGCAACATCAAGGCGGAGATCCCAGTCTACTCTAACCATATCATGGATCTCCTGGTGAGCTGTCTCATACTATAACTGAGCACCCCACAATGGTGCCTCATCTCAGATCTATGCATACACAGTAACATCCTGTATCCTTCCCTGCCGACGGTCATACTGTCTCAGCACCTGAGTGTGAATAAACTGCTCTATGACGTATCTGGTCCTCCCAATAAGATACTGGCTCTAAAATAAGTAGGGTACATGTTGTGCATCCGAGGTCCACTCCTTGTAGTCTAAATATGGTTTCCAAATGACCTCAGTCATATCATCAAAAAGATGGCGCCAGTACTTGACCTTCCCCAAATGGTGTTGCTGAATAAGGCCGACATACATGTATACATAAGGCTTCTCTGGTACCCTCTGTCTATCTAAAATCAGCCATGTAATAGGGATGTGCTCCCAAGCCCAGATCTAAAGAATCAAAATCCCAATGGTCATGCTCTGAGTGTAATGGTATACTATCTCGTGCAACTCTCAATACATATGGGCTAAAATACAACTGCCCCATGCAAATCTTTGTCTCTGGGTAACCATCTTCTCTAACATACCTACCCAGCCAACTATAAATCCATGCTGACCTCTATCTCACATCAGGATGCCACCTATCAGACCTGCTAAGTACACGGATAAGCGATCATAATTATCGACCATATAGTCCCATGACAGGTATCTCTGATCGATGGTGTCATCCTGGAAATATCTACGTGTAGCACCGATGGCCACGCCACCTCTTGACTCAAAGTATACCTCATGGCCCATAGTCAACATATGCAGTATCCACCATATGTACTCTTGAGTCACTGTGATCTCCCCGATCAGAAGATGAAAGGTGTTGTGCTCTGAGTGCCATCTCTCAGCTAGAGCAGTCAACAACCCTCAGTTTACCCCTATCTCGGGTAAACCTATTAATGACCATAATCCACATCGGATCACTATGGACTACTCAGCATCAGAAATTAGTCCAGATAACACAAGCACATGACTTGGATATGTGCCTCTAAAGGTGACTACCTCAAAATCTACCTGTTTTTAACACATACAAAGGTGAAATCAGTTTTCTATCTACCAAGGAGATGCAGTATCCTAATCAACTAAGTGATTCAAGGTCCACAACACACAACTAGATCAAAAGGATAAAAATCCTAACTCTAAAAACTAGATACGATCCTAAACCAATAGGGTGTGATTTTTTTTACAAGATGTAATCCGGGGTATATCGGATGTGAAGGAGAATATTGTGTGCGATCCTCGACATACGGGATACAACCCTAAAAATAGGGTACAAGCCTAAAATAACTAGGTATGAAACAAAGTCAAAATAGCATACAAAACAAGACAAAAACAAGAAAATAGGATTCGATCCATAGTACCTTGGATGCGACACAGAAATTTGGAGAAACCAGATGTGATCCAGGATATCCCAGATGCAACACGGGCTTCACAGGTTGTGATCCAGAATCCTGGATGTGATTCAAAATTGAAGGGGCTGTAAAAGCTACAAAAATGCATGAAATTGAAATTTGCAAAATTTATGAGGTATTTTTACAAGCACTTACCAGCGGTGGGTAATTGGCTGGGCGCTGATGTCAATGTCTCATCTTGAAATGATGTTTCCTCATAGGGACTACCATCTCTGCGGAGCTCTTAGAATTACTATGGATGAAAGTGAAAATAAATAGTAAAATGGTAAATTTTGAGGCGTATATTGGTCTTTTGAGCCATTTAGGAGTTTTGAAACTCCTCTCAGACAACTACAACTACATTTTTGTTCTCTTTTTTATCAATCGGGAACCAAATCGAAGGTGTCTAGAAGGTTTTCAACAGCACAGTACCATTTTTATGACAGTTTCAAAAATTGCAGATTTGCTTCATTTGTTCCATGAATCTATCAATACTACACATTTTATCATAAATCTTGGTCTAACATCATTTTATCAGTCTTATCACTCACATTTTCATGTAATTAACTTGGAAATCATGTGTTTATTATTAAATATACTATCTTTTTCCACTTCTTCTACTCCTTTCTTTCTTTGCCTACCCGCTTCCTGCAAGTGATACATCATTTCAAACTGAGGGATTTATTCTTTTCCTTCAATTTCGTTCTTGAGGGGGCATGATCACACTATCATCAATTAAATTTTTTCTCAAAATAGCATTAAAGTGACTTCCTTATCAAACAAACTAGGGGCATAATAATTTCCTTGCCTAAGTCAGAACTGTTGGATAGAAATCTTTGGTTCTCATAAGCTGGATATCTTCTGTTTCCTCATTTTAAAAGATTCTTATTAAGCTCCTGGCAGCTTCTTACTCACTTTTGGACGACAATCAAGTTTAGAATCAGTATTATCAATCTTTGGACGACAACCAAGTTCAGAATTGGTATCTTTAAAATATTTTATTGATTTTTGGACGACAACCAAATTCAAAATCAATTCTATCAGTTTTGTTCGATCAATTGTGAGACTGATCTCATCAACATTTCGTTTGACAACCAAGAACGGAATTCTCAATCTTTCTAAAGTCAAAATCAAAAACTTTCTTTGAATCAATGTGTTGCTCACACATCAATTCAAAGAGAAGCAAATGTAACCACCTAAATTTGGTCTATTCCAACTATGGACCCTATTTTCCCTAAGTATGATCATACCCCCAATTATGTCATGACAATGTTACTTTGGCATAATTCATTTTTAAATCAAATTTAATGTCCTAGGTGATTTTTATCACTAAATTATATTAATTATATAGCCATACAATTCAAATCAATTCAAACTAATTAAATCAAATCAAATGCAAACATGGCTATAATATTTAATTATAAAGGAATTAAATAAATCCCTAAATCAATTAACCACTTGCAAATAACTCATTCCCCTAGCCTATTTAATTTAATTAAAATGGCGATAGTCCCCTTAATTATTAAAAAGCAATAAAATGCTTAAATAATTAAATTCCTATATTTTAAATGAATTAAATAAGTTTAATTCATTTCATTTATATTCCCTTAAACCCCAACCTAACCTATCTCAA
>MU225321.1:797998-824312 GCA_018584345.1 Thuja plicata
AATTTTAGATATGAGAGTTGTTTCTACATACCTTTCTTCATCATCATCTGAATCATCCTTTATAGCCACAAACACCATCTCAATATCTTCATCAGATTCGGTGTCAGTATCATCATCCTTGCATTTTACTAGGTAGCTGGCCTTCTTTCCTTTGTCCTTATAGTCTTGGGAATCTCTTCTTTCTGATTGTTGGTAGCTTCTGTAATCACCTCTGTCAGACTTTTTATCAAAAGATCTGTCATTACTTGTGTCATCCTTTCTTCTGATAGTACATCTTGCAGAAAAATGTCCAATCTCTTTGCAATTAAAACAAACAAGTGGCAATTTACCTTTGTATTTACCTTTGCCTCTCTACATTCTTCTGGCCATAAGTGCTTTAATTTCATCAAGATCATCTTCTTCATTTTCACTATCACTATCTTTTCTCATAGTATTTTTGTGACTTGATTTACTTATTCTCATAGAAGTTTTAAATGCAGACTCTATGTTTGGTAAGACACTATTATCAAAGTTATTCATCTCAAATGTAATCAGTCTTCCAATTAAACTATCTAGAGTAACATTGTTATTTTCTACTGCTCTCATTTCTTGAATGGAAGATACTCTAATAGCATAAGTAGGAAGTAAGGTTCTTGGAATTTTACTTACCACTGTATCTTCTTCTAGTACACCTCCAACTCCTTGGATAGCATTGACTGTCTCTTTAATTCTTATGTTATACTGAGTGATGTATTCTCCTTCTTTCATTTTGAGATCATCAAACTTTCCTCTAAGACTTTCTTCCTTGGCTCTCAAAACATTTTTGTCACCACCATGTACAAGCTTCAATTTGTCCCACATCTTCTTTGCGGATTTGCATTCTTTGAAATCTTCAAATTTAGCATTGGAGAGTGAGGAAGCAAGCTCTATCATCATGCCATTGGAGAGTGAGGAGAAGACAAGATTGCCTAACGAAGCAAAACCACAGCATGCCTGATGAGATAAAACTATTTACCAAAATAGAGTAAATATGCAGAGTATACCGATAAATCTAGTGTTAACTATGTCAGATACAAAACAATAAAAAATGAATCATACACATAACACATGAATTTTTAACGTGGAAACCCTGTTAAGGTCAAAAACCATTGGGATCGGTACCCCAAATTTTCACTCTTCTGAAGTTAGCCCTATTAAGAGCCAACCATGTTAAAGGTTACAAACACACTGTTAGGTGTGACCTTGTTAGAGGATTTTACACATATAGTTTGTCACTTAGTATCGGGCATCTAATGTTTCCATCCTTGATTCAACCTCTCTCTTAGACTTTCAATAGGCATCGGGCATATCCAATGCTACTTTCATGAATCAACCTTTTTGGCACTCCTTGGGATGTACCTCAATATATAGAAGACTGTTAGGTCCTGCTCCACTAAGAGACTTGATGCTTCAATGGTTAAACTGAAACAAAATGACCTATTTCTAATGCAACTTGAATTGCATATTTTCAGATCTATTTAAGTACATTACCTCTTTGATTAATGTATCAATTCAATTCTTTTGTGCTCCATACTTTCTGCTATGTGATGTTGTGTTCATTGTTCATCAGTGTCTGTAGAATTTCTTAGCTCTCCTTCAGCTTGATTGATCAGTATTGCATGAAGTTTTTCTTCATCAGTTTCTCTTCAGCATCCTCTTTCTATTCACTCCCCTTAATCCATTTTCATGTGATATGGAAATGAATTAATCTTGTCTCTTATATAGACATAATATTCAATGTTTCTTGATTCTTGATTCTTGATTCTTGGTGTGAAAAACAATCCATCCAATTTGATTTAAAGCATAACTCCTAATTTATCTCGTAGTTATCTTTATGCCAACTGTACAAATCATCTTTAAATCAATTACTTAACTCTGGTCGAATAAAATAAAGAAAACAAAAAGTTAAGTCTATCTTTAGCTCTTGCCAGCTAGATATTTTGTCATTTTCCGAACTCTCTGTTTTGTCAGTCAACTCTTCAGTTAGTCACTGGTTACAACTGCCCATTCCATCAGTGTGACTTTAGTTAGCTTTAGGATCTCCATCCGTCGGGAAATTCTACTTTTAGCTCATTAGGTATGCTGTGTTTTTGCTTCGTTGGGAAATGTTGTCTTCTCCTCATCGGGTATCATTGTGACTTTTCTTCTTTGCCTTTACCGATGGTGTGCACTCCATCAGTGTTATCTGTCACTTAGTGAATACTTGAATTTTATGCATTGCTAAAAGCATAACCTTTGTTCCATTGATTCTCTAAATTCTTTGGCATTATTTACATGACCATATAGATGATATCAAGTTGACATCAATGACAATACAAATCATTAACTGATTTAATGCTTTGCATTATCTTCAACTTAACATTGTCAAACATTTAATCAGTTACATGTCATCAGTGATGACCCTTGGGATTCGAAGATTGGTGTTCCTGAGAAGTGAGTGCACTATAAGGAGGATCATGCCTCCAATATTCTATGTTGTCCACTCTGAGTAAGTGTGATTGAACTTGTTCAAGTCAGAATTCAGTGAATATTGTCCTTGCCAACCTAGTGTATGGCATGCATGTTTATTTTTACAACAACCATTCTTCTTGATGTGTCTTGTGTGAGGGTTTCAACTTTAAAGAAAATTTTGAAAACACTCTTAAGCACACTTAATAACATATTCAAATCATTCCTAAATGCTTCAATTTTTCACAAACTGATGTAGGAGCATCTTGGACTCATTCCAATCTTGTATCAACCAAAAGCATCTAATTCTTTTTGTTTCTGGTCACCGATTGTTGTGTTTCTTTTTGCGAACAATTTCTATAGATCCTTGGTGGTTGTAGTCATAGATTCATGTTCTAGAGATAATTAGGAAATTTTTCCTATGATCACAGCTCATTTGGAGTATCATGCCTAAAGTTATGTTGGATTCTTTAGTTGTGTATAAAATGTGTTCTTCATGTTCTCAAATTGGTCAGTGTTTGTATCATTGGTTGGATTTCCTTTCTTGGTGGTGCTTATGACTCATTTTCATATGTGACTACATGTTTGGATGACCTATTTGTATGATCTCTCCTTATGATTTATTCATTGGTTAAAGATATCTAATTGGAGGCCGAATGAGAGCTAGTTGGTAACACATTTTGTTTCTCTTGGGAAATGTAATATTGAGGCCAACCTATTAGGTCACGGTCGTGTATTTAAGTTGGGTCTTGGTTCTTGTTTGAGGAAGTTAAAGGTAGTAAACTAGGGATTGAAGGAGGTAGTTTTGCAGTCATAGCTCAGGAAGGATAATTATATTTCTTTGTAAAAATTCACTAGAATTTTGAGTTGGGAATGTTGACTGCTATTGCAGAGCTTTGTAATTTTTTTAGTTTTTAATCAAAAGGTTGCAAGTGTCTTCCATACTCTAGATTTTTTTATTTTCTTCTTGAAATATTTGAGTGTCTATTGTGTAAATCTTGCTAAAGGTTGGACTATTCATTTTCTTGGACCCCCCTACCTTGGTTGCGTCAGGTGGTATCAGAGTGAAGGTTTTCAATTACGGTGAATATATCTTGCCTCCTAAGTGTGTGATTCCTATTCTAGTTTGGCGTAGGGTAGAAGAATAAGGATCTGACCTGCGGTTGCAACGGAATCATCTGAGATGGATACGAGAGGTGCTAGAGGTGGAAGAGTTGAAAACCCTAATGTTGTTGAAATTTTGAGACATATTTCTACCAGATTGGAAGGGTTGAAATGACCAAAGGAGAGGTTAACATATTGAAGAAGTAAGTGATACTGAAGAAGAAATTGAAGAACAAGTTGAAGAAGAAGCTCGAGAACAACCTGCAGTAGATCAAGGAGAAGAAATTTTTATTAGGGCTCTTACTATGGTTAATATTAGACCACATTTTAATCCACCAGATTATGAAGGATACATGATAAATTATGGAAATTATGGGATGAAGGATATTGATGAACCATAACTAATTGAATGTTTGAAGATGTTAAGTTGATCACTGAAATGCAGAAAGATAATGCAAGACATTAAAATAGTTAATGGATTATATTTTAATTGATGTAAACTTAATATAATCTAATTGGCTATATAAAAAGTGTCAAAGACTTCAAAGAAGTAGAGAGATAAAGATTATGCTTTCAGTAATGCATAAAAGATCAGGATTCACTAAGTGACTACAAACACTGACGGGCAATGCACCTCGATAGATAGAGGAACCCAAGAGGAAAGTCAGAGTGATGCCCGAGAAAGAAACCCAACAAGAATTACTAATGAGAAGAATCATAATAATTATCGATGAGAAGAATCACAAGCATTACTAATGAGCAGAACTTCACAGTGATGCTCGATGGACAAACAACCCTGATGGACAGACAACCCCGACAGAGATGCCCGAGAAGAACTGAAGTGTTGATGAAATCTAACAAAGCGTTAAAACACCGAAAGGAACTTAAGTTTAGAAATGACAAAAGACTTAGCTAGCAAGAGCTAAAGATAGATTTAACTAGTTGTTAACATTGTTTTCATCAACAAGTTAAAGCCAAAGATAAGTGAAAGATTTAAATTTGTTTTATTCCACTTGTCAAGGAGAAATCTACAGAATAAAACTTGAGTAAAGCTTTAAAGAAAGATGGCTATAATTGCAGATCACACCAAGAAAAATAAATTTAAGAACTTAGAAATGGTGATATCTTGTCTATAAAGAGATAATATAATTCATTATGAATTAGGGGAGTGAATCGAGAAAGAGGATGTTGAAGAGAAACTGGTGAAGAACAACTTCATATAATCCTGATCAATCAAGCTGAGGAAAGAGCTAAAGATATCTGCGAACATCAAGAAAAAGAGAAGCATAGCATCACTGAGCATAAAGAAGTGAAGAAAAGGTATTGAAATGACACATTGATCAAAAAGGTATAATGAGATTATAATAGATCTGAAAATATGCAAATCTATAGTTGTATATTTGAACAGACCATTTACTGTTTCAATTTAACCATTAGATCAGAAAGTCTCTTAAACAAGCAGGACTTAAAAATCCTTTCTATATTGAGATACATCCCAAGGAGTATCAAAATTTTTGATCATGAAGATAGCACGAGATGTCGGATGCCAATTGATAAACTACACTGGGTTTGGTCATAGAAGGTACCATAGAGATGTCAAATATCAAGTGACAAACTATTATATTTAAATCCTCTAACAAGGTCACACCTAATAATGTGTTTTTAACCTTTAATAGGGTTGGCTCTTCACTGAGCTCACTTTAGAAGAGTGAAAAGTTTGGGTTACCGGTCCCAAGTGGTTCTTTCCTTAACAAGGTTTCCATGTTAAAAATCCATGTGTCAATGTGTTTATGAGTAATTAATTTAGTGTTTTTCATTACACATAACTAATCTAGATTGATTGGTATACAATAAGCAATTTACTTTATTTTGGTAAATGAAAGACTCCTAATCAATAAACAGTAAGAATAAGGTTTAACAGTGAACTCCAAGCAGTAGTTGTTTGTTAAGATTATTTGAAGGGATTCATCTTGTAGGACTGAAGATAACTAGAGGCTTAATATTGTGGTACTAAGTTTTTGGGTTAAGTTATTGGAATATTTTTGAGGCCACTGATTCACCTCCCCCCCCCCTCTTAGTTATTCTAACAATTGGTATCAAAGCTTGTGTGCTCAGAAAGGGAGGTTAACAGTTCAAGCAAAAGATCACAAGATGAACAAACGAGATATGCCCAAGTTGAACAAAGACAACTTTGCATCATGACAAAGTAGAATAAGAATCCACCTATCATGTATTGGAAATGATGTTACTCAACACCTAGATACTGAATATGTGTTTCCTATAGAACCTAACACATTTGAGAAATTAAGATAAAATCATGAGCATAATTGCATGATGATAGAGCTTGCTTCCTTACTCTCTGATGTTGAGTTTGAAGATGTCAAAACCTGTACCTCTGCAAAGAAAATGTGGGCTAAATTGAAGCTGGTACTTGGAGGATATGCTAATGTACTAAGAGCCAAGGCACAAAGCCTAAGAGGGAGGTTTTATGACCTAAGGATGAAAGAAGGAGAAAAACTTACTCAGTATAGCTGCAGAATCAAAGAGGTAGTCAATGCTATCTGAGGAGTTGGAGGTGTACTTGAAGAAGAGACAGTGGTAAGTAAAATCCTAAGAACCTTACTGCCTATATATTCTATTAGATTATCTGCTATACAAGAAATGAGAGAAGTTGCAAACAATAATGTTACTATAGATAGTTTGATTGGTAGACTGATTTTATTTGAGATGAATAACTTTGATAACAGTGTCTTACCATCTATAGAATCTGCATTCAAATCTTCTTTGAAAATAAGTAAGTCAAGTCATAAACACACTATGAGGAATGATAGTGAAAGTGATAGTGATGACCAAGGACTTGATGAGATTGAAGCATTAATGGTAAGAAGATTGCAAAGAGGCAAAGGTAGATACAAAGGTAAATTACCACTTTTATGTTTTAATTGTAAAGAGGTTGGACACTTTCCTACAAGATGTCCTAATAGAAGAAAAGATGACAGAAGTAATGAGAGAACATAAGAGAAAAAGTTTGACCGAGGTGATAATAGAGATTACCGAAGCAACCAACAATCTAACAGAAGAGATACCTGAGCCTACATGGACAAAGGAAAGAAAGCTTGTTACCTAGCTAAGAAAAGAGCTTATGATATTGACACTGAATCTGATGAAGACATTGAGATGGTATTTGTAGCCATGAAGGATGATTTAGACAAAGAAGAAAGGTATGTAGAGACTGCACTCATATCTAAGGTTAGTAAGAATCATGTCTGGATTATAGATAGTGGTTGCACTCACCACATGACCAGTGATAAACAAACTTTTGAATGATATAATGGTGGATCAGTAAGAATGGCTAATGACACACCTTGTTCAATTGAAGGTAAAGGAACCATAATGTTGAATAGTCTGATCAAATGTGAAAATTCTTACTGGGTAAAAGGACTTAATTATAATCTATTGAGTGTTTCAGATTTGAATAACATAGGTCACTGAGTAGCATTTGAAAATAAGAAGGCAAATATCTTCAATGAACTAGGAAGCTTGATCAGAACTGGTGAACAGACAAAAGGTAACCTTTTCTATCTTGATGACATTAACACCACTTGTTTAATGGATAGAAACAAAGACATATGGTTGTGGCATAAAATACTATGCCATGTGAATTTTGACAACATGATAAAGATAAGCAATAAAAGAAGAGAAAGAGGCTTACCGAGCATATCATGTGCAAGAATTGTCAAAAAGGTAAAATGGCAAAGTCTAGTTTCAAGAGTAAAGCCCATACATCTAATGCAATTCTAGAATTAGTCCATACTGATTTATGTGGACCCATGAGGGAAAAGAGTTACTATGGTGATAGGTATTTCATTCTCTTTGTAGATTATTATTCTAGAATGATGACAGTTATGTTCTTAAAAGATAAATCAGAAGCATTCAAGATGTTTAAATGGTATAAGGCTATGGTAGAACAAGAAAAGTGGTAAGGAATTGAAATTATTAAGATCAGATAGAGGAGGGGAATTTGTTTCTGATGAATTCACTAACTATTGCAATAAACATGGAATTAAAGGATAGGTTTCTGCACCAAGAACACCGCAACAAAATGGAATTGTTGAAAGGAGAAACAGATCAATTGTTGATTGTGCAAGAACACTAATGATTGAGAAAAGTGTCACTCAAACATTCTGGAGGGAAGCTTTTAGTACTGCTATCTACACATTGAACAGAGTAAAATTGAAGAAGGACACAAAGAAGACACCCTATGAGCTTTGGTACGGTTACACACCCAATGTAAGTTACTTTAGAATCTTTGGTAGTCAATGTTATATTTTGAAAGATGATATAAATGGAAATCTTGACTCCAAAAGTGAATAAGGTATCTTTCTAGGGTATTCCACCAAAAGAAAGGCTTATAAATGTCTAAACAATTCCAAAACAAGATCATTGAAAGTGCAAATGTAAGAATACATGAATTTGCAAAGAAGAATGATAAGGAAACCATAAAAGAACCATAAGACTACAACAGGTTTGTTTACACTAAAGAACCTGACACTCTACTTGAGCAACAGTGTATCACTCCCGAGCAATAGAACATTACACCCGAGCATCAGGCTGCAATTACCAAAAATCAGGAAAATACTCAAGATGATGTTCTGAGCAATGGATATTAGAACGAATGTCATGATGATGATAAAAATGATGGACAAAGAGCTGAACCGAAACTTTCCAAGTATGTCAGAAGACATCATCCAAAGAATTAGATCATAGGAGACAAGAAGGCTGGAAAGAGACCAAGAAGTAAGTCACTAAACACTAGATGTTTACTTTGTGATTTTGAGCCTAAATTTGTTAATATTGTACTTGAAAATGAAGAATGGGTCAGTGTTATGAATGAAGAGATAGAACAGATTGAGAAGAATAATACATGGACATTAGTACCGAGACCAAATGACAAGAATATCATCGGAACCAAATGGATATTCAGAAACAAGATGAATGAGAATGGAGAAGTCACAAGAAACAAAGCAAGATTAGTATGCAAGGGGTATGCACAAGAAGAAGGTATTTATTATGGAGAAACATTTTCACTCATTGCTAGACTAGAAGGAGTTAGAATTCTTCTTTCTCATTTTGCATTCAAAGGATTCAAGGTATACCAGATGGATGTCAAATCTGCATTCCTAAATGTAATACTGGAAGAAGAGGTATACATTAAACAACCAGAATGGTTTGTTGATCCAGACAAGAGAAACATATTATGTAGACTATATAAAGCCTTGTATGGATTGAAACAAGCATCTAGAGTCTAGTATGAAAGACTTCACTCCTATCTCATAAGCATTAGATTTGTAAGAACAAGTGAAAATAACAATCTATACTTAAAAGAAGATACTGATGATAATATTCTGATTGCTGAAATATTTGTTGATGATATCATATTTGGAGGCAATGATATGTTATGTAAATCATTTTCTAATGAAATGAGAAAAGAGTTTGAAATTTCTATGTTTGGGGAGATCAAATTCTTTCTTGGTCTACAGATTCTTCAACAAGATGTAGGCATATATATCACTCAGTCCAAATACATCAAGGAAGTGTTGAAGATGTTCAAGATGGAAGATTCCAAGTTAGTTGGAACACCTATGGAAACCAGATGTAAGATGACAAAAGAAGACAAATCAAATGAGGTAAATCAGACCTTGTATAGATCAATGATTAGAAAAATAATGTATGTTATTCATACCAGACCATATATAGCACATGCAGTTGGAATAGTTGCAAGATTCTCTTCTAATCCCAAAGAATCACACATGACTATTGCCAAGAGAATTTTGAGATATCTAAAGAACACCGAAGACTATGGCTTGTGGTATAACAAAAAGGGTAAATTTGAGCTTCAAGTCTATACAGATGTTGATTGGGCTGGAAACCTAGATGACATAAATAGTACAACTAGAGGAGAATTCTTCATGGGTGACAAACTTGTCACATGGATCGGTAAGAAGCAAGGATGCATCTCACAGTCTACTTCAAAAGTAGAATATGTGGTTACTGCTGCAAACTGCTCAAATATTGCATGGATCAAATAATTAATGGAAGTTATGAATATGAAGATTCTTGAACCAATGATTATCTATTGTGATAATACCAGTGCAATAAACATATCAAACAATCCAGTCATGCATGCTAAGACTAAGCATATTTCTATCAAGTATCACTACTTAAGAGAACAAGTGCAAGAAAAGAAGTGATACTAGAATATGTTCAATCCAAGGAACAATTAGCTGACATATTTACCAAGCCATTACCAAAAGATACATTTGAGTACCTGAGACAGAGACTCGGGATTCAACCCTTGTCTATTGGTCAGTAAGCTAACTAGGGAATTGCATCAGCCTATACACAAGTGAGAAGATTAATCATGTTGATGCAAGAAAGAAAAATGGACTGCAAAGATACATCTATACATAGCAAGGTACAAATCTACACCAAACACCAGAGACAATTTTGGCTTATACAAAGTTGTATTGCTAATGGATAGGGAAAATCAAGGTATATTATAAAAAGGTGAAAGGATATAAATTTGGCATAATAAAAGTTTACTTTGGCATTGTTGTCAAAGGGAGAGATCATCATTATGCATTCATTATCGATGGAGAGAAGTTCCTAAGAATTCAAAGGGAGATATTACATATGAAATATCCATCTAAGGGAGAGAACATATCATAAGGGAGGCATGTAACATGTAAGGGAGAGAAGTAGTATCATGAGATGACTTATTGCTATCAAAAAGAAAAAGAGATGATCAAGGAGAGGAACAGTCAAGAGAGAGCACATATCAGGAAAAAAGATAGAGGTTGATACATCTATCCAGTAAAGGGATTGAAGATTGAAGAAATCACTCTACAAGAAACAAATCTAAGCTATATGAGCTCACCTAGAGCCAGACATTTGTATTGGTTATAGAACAAAAGATATGGGAGAGATTGATGAACTACAACCAATATATTTCATATTGTATTAGAAATAATATAATGTGATAATGTAGTGTGTTTCCATCAATGCCAAAGGGAGAGATTGATTAACCATAACCGATTGAATGTTTGAAGATGTTAAGTTGATCACTGAAATGCAAAAAGATAATGTAAGACATAAAAATAGTTAATGGATTGTATTTTCATTGATGTCAACTTAATATAATCTAATTGGTTATATTAAAAGTGTAAAATAATTCAAAGAACCAATTATATAAATATTATGCTTTCAGTAATGCATAAAAGATCGACATTCACTAAGTGACTACAAACATCGACGGGCAGTGCACCCTAACGAACAGAGGAACTCAAGAGGAAAGTCACAGTTATGCCTGAGAAAGAAACCCAATGAGCATTACTAATGAGTAGAATCACAAGCATTACTAATGAGTAGAAATTCATAGTGATGCCCGATGGACAGACAACCCTGACAGATAGACAACCCCGATGGAAATGCCCAAGGAGAACTAAAGTGTTTACTGAAGCTAACAAAGAGTTGAAAAACTGAAAGGAACTGAAGTTTAGAAATGAAAAAAGACTTAGCTGGCAAGAGCTAAAGATAGACTTAACTGGTTGTTAAGATTTTTTTCACCAACAAGTTAAAGCCAGAGATAAGTGAAAGATTTAAAGCTATTTTATTCTAGTTGTCAAGGAGAAATCTACAAGATAAAACTTGAGTAAAGCTTTAAAGAAAGATTGGCTAGAATTGTGGATCACGCCAAGAACAAGAAAGTAAAGAACTTAGAAATGGTGATATCATGTCTATAAAGAGACAATATAATTCATTATAAATTAGGGGAGTGAATAGAGAAAGAGGATGCTAAAGAGAAACTAGTGAAGAACAACTTCATACAGTCCTAATCAATCAAGCTGAGGAAAGAGCTAAAGATATCTACGGACACCAAGCAACAGAGAAGCACAGCATCACCAAGAAGAAAGAAGTGGAACAAAGATATTGAAAAGACACATTGATCATAAAGGTATAATGAGCTTACAATAGATCTAAAAATCTGCAAGTCTATAGTTGTATATGTGAACAGATCATTTACTATTTAAATTTAACTATTGGATCAAAAATTCTCTTAACTGATCAGGACTTAACAATCCTTTCTATATTGAGATACATCCCAAGGAGTATCAAAAAGTTTGATCATGAGGATAGCATGATATTCCAGATACCAATTGACAAACTACACTGGGTTTGGTCATAGAAGGTAGCATAGAGATGCCAGATATCAAGTGACAAACTATTCTATTTAAATCCTCTAACAAGGTCACACCTAATAGTGTGTTTGTAACCTTTAACAAGGTTGGTTCTTCATCAAACTCACTTCAGAAGGGTGAAAATTTTGGCTTGCCGGTCCCAAGTGGGTTTTCCCTTAATAGGGTTTCCACGTTAAAAATCCATGTGTCAATGTGTTTATGACTCATTAATTTAGTATTTTTCAATACACATAACTAATCTAGATTGATCGGTATACACTAAGCAATTTATTGGATTTCAATATATGAAATATTGCTAATCGGTAAATAGTAAGAATAAGGTTTAACAGTGAACTCTGAGCAGTAGTTATTTGTTAAGATTATTTGAAGGGATTCATCTTGTAGGACTGAAGATAACTACAGGCTTAATATTGTGGTACTAAGTTTTTGGGTTAAGATATTGGAATATTTTTGAGGCCACTGATTCACCCCCCCCCCGGTCTCAATTATTCTAAAAGGATACATGATAAATTATGGTAATCATGTGATGAAGGATGCATTTTGGAAATCATGGGATGAAGGATACATGATAAATTATTGAAAATGGCCATTTTATTTCAAATTCACTTTGAAAAACCATAAAACTAGGTAAAAAATATGTTTAAAACTGACCTACATCAAAGTAGTCCTAATTTTATGCCTCTTTTCCAAGTACTGGATTCCTATCTACTTGTATCCTCTACTAAATTTGGTTATCAATCTTCTCAGCTATGGTCTCTTCTTTAATCAACATCAATAGAGTCATGGAAAATTTCCTATCACTACATGCACATTCTCGAGCCACAGTATTTAAATCAAAAAGTATATCATTTTTCTCATGTTCAATGAAAGGTTGCACTAGTGGAGCTTCCCATCACCTTTCAGCACTATTTTGGAGAATCAACTAGTTGTCTCTTACAAGAAAGAATTAACTTGAAATCATCATCATCTTTCCCAATAAATAGGCTTTACATTCATTTAATGTTCTTGTGGATGATAATAATTTGTTGGCAAGTTTTATGTGTTTTCAATGATGTCAACATGTCTATTATTTTGTTTGGAAGTCTAGTGTTCAGTTTGGATGTTTTTAATATCTATTATATAGTATGTATATTAGATATGTAGTTTTTTAGGTAATGCAGAATGTTCAAATGAATGGAAAAGGAATGTTACTGAAGATGATCATTCACGCACCTCTGTTAGTAATAACTGAGAGGGGGGTGAATCAGTGGCCTCAATAATTAATCCTTAAATCAACCCTTCAACTCTTATAACCACTAATTATTTCTCAAGTTATCTTATTTCCTGTAAGATGAATGCCTTGAATAACTTATATCAATTTACTACTTGTCAGATTACTCTATTAAAACTTCTTCTTAATGTTTACCGATAAGCAGTCATCTATTTACTGAAATACAGTAAATATGCATAGTATATCGATATATCCAGAATGATTTATGTAAGATAAAAAACAATAAAGAAATGAATCATACACACATAACACATGGATTTTAACGTGGAAACCCTATTAAGGGAAAAACCACTGGGACTGATACCCCAAATTTTCACTCTTCTGAAGTGATCCCTGTTAAGAACCAACCCTATTAAAGGTTACAAACACACTGTTAGGTGTGACCTTGTTACAGGATTTTATACATAGATGTTGTCACTTAGTATTGGGCATCTAATGCTTCCATCCTTGAATCAACCTCTCTCTTAGACTATCAATAGGCATCGGTCATATCCAATGTTACTTTCATGAATCAACCTTTTTGGCACTCCTTGAGATGTACCTCAATATATAGAATATTGTTAAGTCTTGCTCTATTAAGAGACTTGATGCTTCAATGGTTAAACTAAAACACTATGACCTATTTCTAATGCAACTTTGAATTGTAGATTTTAAGATCTATTTAAGTGCATTACCTCTCTGATCAATGTATCAATTCAATTCTTTGTGCTCCACACCTTCTGCTTTGTGATGTTTTCCTCACTGTTTGTCAGTGTTTGCAAAATTCCTTAGCTCTCCTTTTAGCTTGATTGATCAGGACTATATGAAGTTAATCTTCATCAGTTTCTCTTCAACATCCTCTTTCTATTCATTCCCCTTAATCCCCTTTTCATGCATTGCAAAAATGAATTAAGCTTGTCTCTTATATAGACATGATATTCAATGTTTCTTGATTCTTGATTCTTGGCATAAAAAAACAATCCAGCCAATTAGATTTAAAGTATAACTTCTGATTTGTATCGTAGATATCTTCTTGCCAATGTAAAATTCATATTTAAATCAATCACTTATCTTTGGTCAAATAAAACAAAGTAGACAACTAGTTAAGTCCTTATTTAGCTCTGCCAGCTAGATATTTTGTCATTTTCTGAACTCTCTTTTTTGTCAGTCACCATTGCAGTTAGTTGTCGGTGACAACTGATAGTTCTGTTAGCAAGACCCTAGTTAACTTTGTGATCTCCATCCATCGGGCATCATTGGGATTTTACTCGTCGGGAAACACTGTGGCTTTCCTTCATCCAGCAACACTATCTTCTGATCGTCGGGTATCACTATGACTGATCCTCTTTGCTTTTACCGATGGTGTGCACTCTGTCGGTGTTGTTTGTCACTCTGTGAATACTTGACATTTATGTATTGCTAAAAGCATAACCTTGGTTCTTTTGGTTCTTTGACATCTTTGGCTTTATGTATATGACCATATAGATGATATCAAGTTGACATCAATGACAATACAAATCATTTACTGATTTAATGCCTTGCATTATCTCCAACTTAACATTGTCAAATATTTAATCAGTTACATGTCATCAATCTCTCCCTTTGGCATTGATGGAAACATACTATATTATCACACTATTCTATTTCTAATACAATATGAAATACAATAGTTGAGTTTCATCAAACTACCATTCTTTTTGTTTTGATAACCGATAAATGTCTGACAGTCGGTAAGCTCTATTTTTAGCTTAGATTTGATTCTTGCAACTCTCTTTAATCTAATGTGTTGTGTCCTCTCCTTATGTAAATTTATTTCCATTTACTTTTCTTCTCTTTTGATGTCTTTCTCTCTTGTCTGCAACTCTCCCTTTGTATAATCTTTCCATACAATTTCTCTCCCTAAGGATATAATCTCTTCCTGTTGGAATAATGTGCTAATAGATACTTTTTCCTTCTTTCCAGAAGAATGTGTGATAATATGGATAATTTCTCTCCCTTTGACAGCAATTCCAAACAAATATCTTTCAAATATCTTACATTTATGTCAAACTATCATTTCTCTCCATCCATATTATATTCCTTGAATTTCCCTTATCTATCAGCAATACAACAATATGTTTTGGTGCATGGTTCTGATATATATACATGTCTGTATATAGATGTATTTTTGAAGTTCATCTCTTTGCTATCATCAACATGAATGATAGTTTGATAATATGTAGTCTGATGCAGCCTTCAGTCTTTTACTGATTGGTAGACAAGGGTTTGACCCCTAGTCTCTTTCTCAAGTACTCAAATGTATCCTTGGGTAGTGGCTTGGTGAAGATATCAACTAATTGTTATTTTGATTGCACATACTCAAGTATCACCTCTTTTTCTTGAACTTGTTCTATCAAATAATGATACTTGATGGCAATGTGTTTAGTATTTGCATGCATGACTGGATTCTTGGAAATGTTTATTGCACTGGTGTTATCACAATAGATAATTACTGGTTCTAAGATCTTCATATGCATACCTTCCAGAAACTATTTGATCCATGCAATATTTTAGCAATTTGCAGCAGCAGCAACATACTCTTCTTTTGTAGTAGACTGAGAGATGCATCCTTGCTTCTTGCTAATCCATGTGACAAGTTTGTCACCCATAAAGAATGCTCCTCTAGTTTTTCTCTTCCGGTCATCAAGATTTCCAGCCCAATCAGCGTCGGTAAACACCTTAAGTTCAAATTTTCCTTCTCTTCTATACCATAAGCCAAATTCCTCGGTGTTCTTCAGATATCTTGGAATTCTTTTCACAACATTCATATGTGATTCCCTGGGGTTAGCAAAAAATCTAGCAACAATTCCCATTGCATGTAGAATATCTGGTCTAGTGTGTACAACATACATGAGTTTTCCAACCATTGATCTATACAAAGTCTAATTTACCTCTATTGTCTTGTCCTCCTTTGTCGACTTACATCTAGTAGTCATCGGTGTTCCAACTGGTTTGGATTCTTCCATCTTGAATATTTGCAGGACCTCTTTAATGTATTTGGACTGTGTAATGAAAATACCTTCACATTGTTGCATGATCTGTAGACCAAGAAAGAACTTGATCTCTCCAAACATAGACATCTCAAACTCTTTTCTCATCTCATTAGCAAATTATTTGCATAGCATATCATTGCCTCCAAATATGATGTCATCAACAAATATTTCAGCAATCAAAGTGTTAGCATCAGTATCTTCCTTCAAATAAATATTATTTTTTTCACTAGTCCTTACAAATCCAATACTTATAAGATAGGAATGAAGTCATTCATACCAGGCTCTAGGAACTTGTTTCAATCCATACAAGGATTTATGAATTCTGCATACCATGTTTCTTTTGTCTGGATCTATAAATCCTTCTGGTTGTTCAATGCATACCTCTTCTTCAAGTAATCCATTCAGGAATGCAGACTTGACATCCATTTGATATACCTTGAATCCTTTATATGCAGCATAAGAAAGTAATATTCTCACTCCTTCTAGCCTAGCAATGGGTGCAAAGGTCTCTCCAGAGTCAATTCCTTCTTCTTGTGCATACCCCTTGCATACTAGTCTTGCTTTATTCCTTGTGAATTCTCCACTCTCATTCAGCTTATTCCCTAATATCCATTTTGTACTGATGACATTCTTGTCATTTGGTCTTGGCACAAGTGACCATATTTTTTTTCTCAATCTTCTCAATCTCATCATTCATAGCACTTATCCATTCTTCATTATCAAGTGCGGCATTGATAGATTTTGGCTCAAACTCACAAATTAAGCAATTTGAGTTTAAGGACTTAGTTCTTGTTCTTGTACCAACTTTCTTATCTCCTATGATCTAGATCTATGGATGGTTCCTTCTTACATATCTTGCAAGTACAGGTTCAGCTCTTTGTCTATCATCTTGATCATCATTTTGTCCTTCATTTTGTTCTTCATCACGTTGTACATTATTTTTGATCATGATCTTGACCATCGGTGTTTGCAGCCTGACCGTCGGTTGCAACATTTTGTTGTTGTGGATTTACGCACTGTTGCTCAGGAGCTCTACATTGTTGGTAGGATAGGGTGTCAGGTTCCTCATTGTAAGTGAACTTATTGTAGTCCTCTGGTTCTTAAGTACTTTCCTATTCATTCTTCTCTACAAATTCATCTATCTTTACATTTTTACTTTTAATAATTTTGTTAGAGCCTTTGTTTAGACATTTGTAAGCCTTTCTCTTAGTAGAATACCCTAGAAAAATTCTTTCATCACTCTTGGAGTCAAGTTTTCCATTTCTATCATCTTTTAAGATATAACATTGACTGCCAAAATTTTTGAAATAACGTATATTGGGTGTGTATCCATACCATAGCTCATAAGGTGTCTTTTTGGCATCTTTCTTCAATTGTACTCTATTCAAAGTGTAAACAGAAGTACTAATAGCTTCCCTCCAAAATATTTGGGTGATGCCTTTCTCTATCATCAGTGTCCTTGCATAGTCAACTATGGATTTGTTCCTTCTTTCAGCAATTCCATTCTGCTATGGTGTCCTTGGTGCAGAGACCTATCTTTTGATTCCATGCTCATTACAAAATTTAGTGAATTCATCTAATATAAATTCTCCTCCTCTATCTAATCTCAAACATTTTAGATCCTTACCACTTTGTTTTTCTACCATAGCCTTATACCATTTATACATCTTAAATGCTTCTGATTTATCTTTTAGAAACATAACTGTCATCATTCTAGAGTAATCATCAACAAAGAGAATAAAATATCTATCTCCATAGTAAATTTTTATCCTCATAGGTCCACATAAATTAGTATGGACTAATTCTAGAATTGCATCAGATGTATGGGTTTTACTTTTGAAGCTAGACTTTGTCATTTTTCCTTTTTGACAATTCTTCCACATGATATTGTTGGGATTGGTCATCGTCGGTAAGCCTCTGACATTTCTCTTTTAGCTAATCTTTATCATGTTGTCAAAGTTTACATGACATATTCTTTTGTGTCATAACCATATGTCTTCGTTTGTGGCAATCAAACAAGTGGGTTCAGTATCATTCAGATAGAATAAGTTACCTTTTGTCTTCTCACCGGTACCAATCAGATTTGTAGATTTGTTGAAGATTTTTGCTTTCTTATTTTCAAATGCTACCTTGTGACCTAAATTATTTAACTGAGAAATACTCAATAGATTATAATTCAATCAATTTACCCAATAAGAATTCTCACACTTTATCTGGTTATTCAACATTATTGTTCCTCTACCTTCAACTGGACAAGGTGTGTCATTACCCATTCTTACTGAATCACCTTTATAGTACTCTAAAGTCTCAAACTTTTGCTTATCACCGGTCATATGGTGAGTGCAGCCACTATCTATGATCCAAACATCATTTTTGCTAATTTTAGATATGAGAGTTGTTTCTACATACCTTTCTTCATCATCATCGTAATCATCTTTTACAGCCACAAACACCATCTTGATGTCTTCATCAGATTCAGTGTCAGTATCATCATCCTTGCATTTTTCTAGGCAGCTGACCTTCTTTCCTTTGTCCTTATAGTCTCAGGTATCTCTTCTTTCTGATTGTCAGTAGCTTCTATAATCACCTCTGTCAGACTTTTTCTCAAAAGATCTGTCATTTCTTCTGTCATCTTTTCTTCTATTAGTACATCTTGCATTTGCATTCTTCTGGCCATAAGTGCTTTAATTTCATCAATATCATCTTCTTCATTTTCACTATCACTATCTTTTCTCATAGTGTTTTTGTGACTTGATTTACTTATTCTCATAGAAGTTTTAAATGCAGACTCTATGTTTGGTAAGACACTATTATCAAAGTTATTCATCTCAATTGAAATCAGTCTTCCAATTAAACTATCTAGAGTAACATTTTTATTTTCTACTACTCTCATTTCTTGAATGGCAGATACTCTAATAGCATAAGTAGGAAGTAAGGTTCTTAGAATTTTACTTACCACTGTATCTTCTTCTAGTACACCTCCAACTCCTCGGATAACATTGAATATCTCTTTGATTGTTGTACTGTATTGAGTGATGTTTTCACCTTCTTTCATTTTGAGATCATCAAAATTTCCTCTAAGGATTTCTACCTTGGCTCTCAAAACATTTTTTTCATCACCATGTACAAGCTTTAATTTTTCCCACATCTGCTTTGCAGTTTTGCATTCTTTGACATCTTCAAATTCAGCATCAGAGAGTGAGGAAGCAAGCTCTATCATCATGTCATTGTGTTCATCCTTCTCTCTCATTTTTTCAACTATCGACACTCCTGTGGGAAACACATATTCGGTTTCTAGGAATTGAGTAACATCATTACCAATACCTGATAAGTAGATTCTTATCCTGCTCTGCCATGAGGAAAAATTATCTTTGTTCATCTTGGGCACATCTCATCTATTCATCTTGTGATATTTGGCTTACGTCTTGAAACCTTCCTTCTAAGCACACAAGCTCTGATACCAATTGTTAGTAATAACTGAGAGGGGGGGTGAATCAGTGGCCTCAATAATTAATCCTTAAATGAACCCTTCAACTCTTATAACCACTAATTATTTCTCAAGTTATCTTTTGCCCTTTAAGATGAATGCCTTAAATAACTTATATCAATTTACTACTTGTCAGATTACTCTATTAAACCTTCTTCTTAATGTTTACTGATAAACAGTCTTCTATTTACCGAAATACAGTAAATATGCAGAGTATATTAATATATCCAGAATGATTTATGTAAGATACAAAATAGTAAAGAAATGAATCATAGACACATAACACATGGATTTTAACATGGAAACCCTATTAAGGGAAAAACCACTGGGACCGGTACCCCAAATTTTAACTCTTCTGAAGTGAGCCCTATTAAGAGGCAACCCTGTTAAAGGTTACAAACACACTGTTAGGTGTGACCTTGTTAGAAGATTTTATACATAGAGGTTGTCACTTAGTATCGGGCATCTAATGCTACCATCCTTGAATCAACCTCTATCTTAGACTGTCAATAGGCATCGGTCATATCCAATGCTACTTTGATGAATCAACCTTTTTGGCACTCCTTGAGATGTACCTCAATATATAGAAGACTATTAAGTCCTACTCTGTTAAGAGACTTGATGCTTCAATGGTTAAACTGAAACACTATGACCTGTTTCTAATGCAACTTTGAATTATAGATTTTTAGATCTATTTAAGTACATTACCTCTCTGATCAATGTATCAATTAAATTCTTTGTGCTCCACACCTTCTGCTTTGTGATGTTGTCCTCACTGTTCGTCGTCGTCTGCAGAATTCCTTAGCTCTCCTTTTAGCTTGAATGATCAAGACTATAGGAAGTTAATCTTCATCAGTTTCTCTTCAACATCCTCTTTCTATTCATTCCCCTTAATCCCCTTTTCATGCATTGCAAAAATGAATTAAGCTTGTCTCTTATATAGACATGATATTCATTGTTTCTTGATTCTTGATTCTTGGTGTAAAAAACAATCCAGCCAATTAGATTTAAAGCATAACTCCTAATTTGTCTCGTAGATATCTTCTTGCCAACTGTAAAAATCATCTTTAAATCAATCACTTATCTTTGGTAAAATAAAACAAAGTAGACAACCAGTTAAGTCCTTATTTAGCTCTGCCAGCTAGATATTTTTTCATTTTCTGAACTCTCTGTTTTGTCGATCACCATTATAGTTAGTTGTTGATGACAACTAACAGTTCCTTTGGTGAGACTCCAATAAGATTTGTGATCTCCGTCCATCAGGCATCATTGGATTTTTACTCATCAGGCAACAATGTGGCTTTGCTTCATCGGGAAACACTATCTACCAATCATCAGGTATCACTGTGATTGTTCCTCTTTGCTTTTACTGATGGTGTACACTCTGTCGGTGTTGTTTGTCACTCTATGAATAATTGACTTTTATGTATTGCTGAAAGCATAACCTTGGTTATTTTGGTTCTCTGACATCTTTGGCTTTATGTATATGACTGTACAGATGATATCAAGTTGACATCAATGATAATACAAATCATTTACTTATTTAATGCTTTGCATTATCTTCAACTTAACATTGTTAAACATTTAATCAGTTATATGTCATCAACCTCATGGGTGATGTAGAGGTTTTCTACATTGTTCATGCCAATTTTTAGTGTTTGGCATGATGATTTGAGCAAGTTACGGTGTCATAGAGTAAGAATGGTTATTTATTGTCTGTCAGTGTAACAGAGTTGTAGAGAATGACTTCGCGTGCATACTCAAGGTGAGATCTTTGGTTGAAAAATTGGGAATGTTTTAAGGACATAGAAATGTGTCTGCCATTTAAAGGGTTTGTGATTCTGATGTTCCACAAGGCATTTACAACTATTTCAGTTGGGGGTAACAGTGTTCTTCATGTTTAGCATGAGATGTTGATAAATCTAATAAGTACGTTGGATTTGATTGTTTGTTTGAGCTTAATGATGCCTTAGGATGATTTAGGATTATGTGCCTAATAGATTGGAAAATTCCATTGATCAAGGTGACCAAGTTCAATAAATTTGAAGATGTTTTTGTGTTCTTAGCCAACATGAAATTAAAAGTTGATAAAATAGTTTATGAGAGATTGGTAAAATGTTTTAGGGTTATAATTATGATCTCGAGGTGTTTGTGAAGGATATAAGAAATATTTAGAAAGCACACAGTGATCCTGATGGTTGATTTTGGCACTAATAGTTTAATGTTTAAGGATGAGGTTTTGTTGACCTCGTTCTTGATAAATATGGTGAATTAGGGTTTAATTTTGTTGGTGTGTGTGTGTGTGCCACTATTTGGAAGATTGCGGAAGCTAGAGGTTGCTAGTAAAGAAATTTTACAGATCTAATGGAAGCTATATTTTTGATCTGAGTGTAGCAGAGAGAATTGTAGCAAGGGATCTAACTATACTTAAATGGAATTGATAGAGGCATAGATAGATGCTATCATATAGTTCAATGAATTCTCATATTTGTGTCTGAATTGTGATTGTAAGTTAGTGAGACTTCCTTAGGGTTGTATCCCAAGAAAAATTGAGTAGTTAATTCTAGGAAGTGTGCCTAAATGCATGTGAATTCTCCATATTTTAATAATTCTATACTTCTAACAAGGTACTAGTCTTATTGCGGGTATCAGCTCCACCCTGGTTTTCACCCTTGTTTGGGTTTCCACGATAATAATCTTTGTGTTATGTGGTGTTGATGTTTTCTGATTTGTGTTTACATGCCTTACATTTTGCAAATCAGTAATAAAGGTTAATGTGTTGAATTATTTTCAGTTTTAAGATTTAAGGGTTTGAAGGTTTAAGTGTTTTAGGAGAAACAGATTTAACCCCCTCCACTTAGTTTCTTGCTACCTATTTCCCAGAAATTTTCTGTTTAGAGAAATGTGTTGCCACCTCAATAAATTTGTTTCCTTATACTTGAGAATTTAAGGAATTTTACTTCATTAGATTCAGACATATTTACATAAAACATTAAGCCCCATATATGGGTTAGAAGTTGGTAGATTCACCATTTTTAGATATGTTGGACAATTGCATGCTCATGAAACTTGGGAACTAATGCATCATCTTCTATCAGTGTGAAAAGGCCCGACCTCTTGATAAACCATTTTCATGTCAGGGAATCATGATAAATAGGAAGCTTGGAACTTTATTAAAAACTACTTTGACCCAATGATCAAAGGATCACGCAATCCTCAAACTTAGGAATAGGTTCAGGGTTATGCTTGCTTCTGATCTTCCTTAAGGTTGCGACAACCTGACCTATGAAAGATACTTTGAGATTGTCAAGTTGATCTTCAGACTTCTACATAGACCATCATTAATGGGATGGGATTCAAAATTTTCATATATCGATAAATCTCAAATTAGAGGTAACAAGCATAAATGATTCAAGGCTATAATCATTGGTTTCAAAGATACCCAATATTACACCTTTGAACTGAGTAACATTGTGAGTTTTTATAAGATCTAAAAAATTGTCGTAGTTTTTCAATGGGGTCAACTCTCCCAAAAGTGAGAGAGGTTTTTGTGGACAATATTAACATGATCATATAGAATTAGAAAGATCATTCATATTTTGCATGAACTTGGAGAAATACTACATTAAAGTTTGACATAATCTTTACTTTATTCGCTTTAGTGGACACATATGTATGAAGTCTAAAATGTTTGAGCAAGTTGGGGAACCAAAAAAGATTATTATTGGCATTTACCCACCCAACCAAAGCTATTGAATAGATGATTTGAGGCCATAATGACCAGTTTAAAAAGATACACAATGTTTCACCTTTCAACTAAGAGACACTACAAGATTTTGCAAGAACTAAAAACTTGTCGATGTTTTTCAACGGGGTCAAATATATCAAAAGTGAGAGAGGTTTTTGTGGGAAATGGTAACCTAATATCGTAGAAATAGAAAAATTGTTCATACATTTCATGAGCTCGTAGAAATTATCTATCAAATATTGACACAATTTTTACTTTATGCACTTCAGGGGACACAAAGGTACAAAGTAATAAGAAGAAAAAGAGTCATGAGAAGAGCAAGGCTAGGAAGAAGAACAAGAATAGAAATACTTTGGTAAGATGACCTAAATCTCAAAACTTCAATGGTAAGTGTTTTGATTGTGGAAATTTTGGACATAGAGTCTTAGATTGCAGAAAGAGAAATCACTTTCCTAAATGTAAAATCAAAAATCATGTCTCAGTCATACTCAATGGTGTTAGAAGGATAAATGATACTTTCACAAGGTAAATAGGTAGATTTCCATGTGCCATGATGAGGAATGATGACAATAAGAAGAATATTGTCATATGTCTTAGATGCAATATATTTAGATAGATTGCCAAACATTGAAGAGACATACAAGTAGATGAGTGTGTTCCAGAAAGAATGGAAAAGAATATGTAAGAAAATGTTAGAGGTATAAAAAAGAGGACAAAGAAAAGGAGAAGGAGAAGAAAAATGGAAAGAGACAAAAATACAAAAACAGGGTAAAGAGAAAGAAAATCAAGGATATTATTAACGAAGAGTCTAACCTTGAAGAAAATTTAGGGGTCATTACCCCTCCTAATTAGAACTAGGATGTAATAGATTGTATGGGTCTGGTATGATCTAAAGAAGAATCTTAAAATTGGATTGATGTATGGAGGTTTCTACTCAGGGGGAGTAGTAAATGGTAAGGAAGATGTGTTTGAACAGTAGTTGGATGTGTTCCATGGCTAAAAGTAAGTGATACACCTTTTTCATTGATGTCAAATGGGGAGAGAGAGAAGAGTTGAAAAAAATTAGTTATGAAGATCAAGTGCAAAAATGAAGGTCATACAATTAGGGAGAGAGAGAAGGTGTGAAGCAAAAGAGAAGAGAAGATGTGACGGAAGAGAGAAGAGTAGTGAAGAGAAATTTCATATAATTGCACATAAGAAAGAAGATTTATCCAATAAGAGTAGTGTGCATCCAAGGGGGAGAAACGTATGGAAAGAAGAGCATGAAATCAGATTGGAATCAAGATGAGCTTGTTCTGGAGGAGTAAGTGACAGATCACAAATGATGTAGTAGAGCAGAGTTAGAGAGACACCAAAAGATATTATGGATATTGCTGGTAGTATTATTGGATACTGATTGCATCATTATTTTTTCCATCACATGCTGCCATCAATTCCAAAGGGGGAGATTTTTGGAAATCTCGATGTGTTTTAATTGATGTCAACATGTCTATTATGTTGTTTTGATGTCTAGTGTGCAGTTTGGATGTTTTTGATATATGTTATACAATCTATATGTAAGATATGTAGTTTTGTCACTAATGTAGAATGTTTAGATGAATGGAGAAGGAATGTTACTGAAGATGAGGATTCACGCATAACATGGGATAGAGGTTATCTACATGGTTCATGTCAATTTTGAGTTTCTGACATAATGATTTGAGCAAGTTATGGTGTCACAGATGAAGACTGGTTATTTTACTGTTTGCCAGTGTAACAAAGTTGCAGAGAATTACTTTGCACACATACTCAAGGTGATATATTTGATTGCACAATTGGGAATGTGTTAAGGACATAGAAATGTGTCTACCATTCAAAGGGTTTGTGATTCTGAAGGTCCACAAGGAATTTACAAGTACTTCAAATGGGGGTAGCAGTGTTCTTGAGGTTTAGCATGAGATCCTGACAAATTTGATAAGTATGTTGGATTTGATTTTTTGTTTGAGCTTAATGATGCCTTAGGATGATCTAGGATTATGTGTCTGATGAGTTGACAAATTACATTAATCAAGATGACCAACTTTAATGAGTTTGAATGTGCTTTTATGTTCTTAGTCGACATGAAAAGAAAAGTTGATAAAATAGTTTTTGAGAGATTGGTAAAATGTTTTAGGGTTATGATTATGATCTTGAGGTGTTGGTGAAGGATCTAACAAATGTTTGGAAAGTGCGTAGTGATCTTGAGTAGGTAGAAAGGATTCCATTGAGGATAAGGGATATTTTGAGGCTATTATAGTATTATCATGAGAAAGGATTTGCACAGAATTTTACAGACTAGATTTACAAGGGAGATCACACTTTGATCATATTTTATGGATGCAGGCAGGCACCACACAAATTGCCAATTTTTATATCTAAGAGGGATACATTTTTGGAGCTCATTTGGAAAAATTTATGGTTTGAGAAAGAGGTAAATGGACCTAGAAAGAAAGGGACATTTATGCCCCATGTAGTAAGATTCACAATTTTTTCTATTGGTTTAGGTGTATTAGAAAAATTATAGGATTATTTGAAGAATGCATGTCACCTTGGAGATGAAACAGAAAGGCCTTATGACCATGAGGGTCATATTCAAACTTTTATAAAAGAATATAGACATAAAATGGATTTGAAGGAAGATATTGGCAAGAATTGCATTAGTCCTCCAATTTTTTTACTAAGGTGGAAAAAAATGGAATATAATGATGAAACTGGAAGAGGAGAGGAAAAGAAAGGGCAGCCTCAGTTCCATAATGATCAAACTAATGAAGTTCTTAGGATGGAGTTATGTATAAAATATTTTGAAAAGTTGTATGGCAATTCTATTGAAATAATGATACATTTGGCATCAGTGAATGCACTTAGTGAAAACACTTATTCGGTTTTGAATGCTTACCGAGCTTATCACTCAGCCCACAGCCTATACCGAGCATTCAGTAAAGCTCACCGATC
>MU225321.1:831448-859336 GCA_018584345.1 Thuja plicata
AGTAGATTAGATGAATGAATGGTTAAAGAATATAAAAGTGCAGAAATGTATTAAAAGATTTAAGTGTTACTGATTCACCCCTCCCCTCTCAGTAACTCTGTTAATCCTGAATATTTCCAACAGAATTGCATTAGTCCTCCAATTTTTTTACTAAGGTGGAAAAAAATGGAATATAAT
Organism: Thuja plicata; assembly: GCA_018584345.1. Lineage (NCBI taxonomy): Eukaryota > Viridiplantae > Streptophyta > Pinopsida > Cupressales > Cupressaceae > Thuja > Thuja plicata. Next base: position 831,626 of record MU225321.1, read on the forward strand.
GATGAAACTGGAAGAGGAGAGGAAAAGAAAGGTCAACCTCGGTTCCATAATGATCAAACTAATGAAGTTCTTAGGATGGAGTTATGTATAAAATATTTTGAAAAGTTGTATGGCAATTCTATTGAGACTATATCACAAGAGGTTAAGCTTCCTCCTAAAAAAACCTAGGACATTGATAATTTATTATTCAAATTAAGATCCCCGCCTCCCAAAAAGAAGAAAAAAGATGAGGTAGTTCCCATTGTTCCTTATGAAGATTTTGAAGGAGAGGGAGAAATAGAGGAGGCTTCTAGTACATTGAAGGCATTGAGAGGTGATGAAGAAGTAGTACATCAGTTGACTCCAAAATACATAGATATAAGATTCAAATTCATGATGAAGAAGAGCCCATTGACCTCACTGATAAGAGAGGCTATATCTAATAGATTCATTGAATATGAGAAGTTCACCCATGCACCAAAATTTAAGGATTTCTAGATACAGATAAAGATGAAATATTTTGAAGAACATAAGAAACTTAGGCTGATGGGTGTTGAGGAATCCAGACATGAAGAATTTGTTGGCCAACTTCTCAGAGAAAGGAACCTAGACAAAGTAAATTATACTTTGGATGAAGCTAAAGAAATTATACAAAAAATTGATATGTTTCTTGTTCCTAAACTTTATCTTAAATATTTACTTTTAATAAATTAGATAAGGAGACAAGACGATCCTACATTTGTAGCAGAATTTGATAGAGAAGAAAAGATTGTTGATTTAAGGGTAATTTTTAAGGGTCCTCACAAACCAAAATTGATTGATATTATCAAAGGAGCTAATGGAGCAATAGTGGTTCAAACCATAGATGATATTTCCCATTGGTTTTTGCTGCAGAGCTAATGCATAGAGCTATGTTTAACAAGGATCAAGTTAATCGTATGTAGGAGAAGATTGAGCAAGCACAAACTAGGGAAGTGGAAATGAACAAAGTGATCAATGAGTTGTATCTTGCCAATGTTTCTTTAAAGAAGGAGTTGCATGGACTCAGGGTGGAAGCCATATCAAGGATCTGATATTACATAAGGATTATCCTTTTGAACATGATGATTTTTCAGTTGATAAAGTCTCCAAAGAAAAGGTTGATAAGATTGTTGCAAAAAAGATGACGCATGAAATCCCTAAGAATGTGTTTAATTATTTAGAATAGGTGTTATCTTTTAGAGATGATTTGGTTATCAATGAACTTGATGATGTATACAATGGTTATCATACTTTATCAAATATGTTGGACACATTTGGAAAAAATAAACCACAACTTGAGGAACTTTCTAGAAGATGGAAACCTTCTCACTTTGATCTAATCAGGCTTTGTGAAGCTACCCAGAGGGACTAGATTCTCCTGTGGAGATAGAGGAAACAAAATAAAAAATTGATACCATTTTCAAGGATTTAAATTATATTGAATAGGAAGAGGGCATAATAGAAGAGAAACTGTCTTCTTTTCACACTATTAAACATTGGACAATTCTAGAGTTTGTTGATAAAGAGGGTTGAGTGAAAAGTTTAGAAGAATGGAAGGTTGAATACAAAGATATGGTCCCTAAAATAATTTCTTACCTAAAGGAGGATAAAGAATTCAATGTCTCAAAGTTCAACATCTTTTTGGACAAGGTTATTGTGCTTGAGAACATGTTTTCAAATTTCATGGTTGAGGTTCACACCATTACGGGAAGAAGATGGAGAGATTATCTACTCAACATGCCAGATTTTCTACACCATTTGTGGCCTACACATACACAGATTGTAGAATGAGTGCAAGAGTATTTGAAGCCTGATAAGACACCTTCCAAAGGAAAGAAGCAAGTGATCGAGGAAGAAGAGAAAATCATCAAATGATTAATGTCTATAATAGGGACATTTTCCATGTTGTTTATGTTATTTCAGAACTCTTAATTACGTTTTAGTGTTTTAATGTTAGTTTAAGTTTAGGATGTTTAGTTATGAAAATACACGTATGTAAATGGTCTGAAGCTTGTCGCTTCCCTATTTTTATATGAAGGGGAAACCAAGACCATAGTAGTTAGATAGAATGATAGAATAGCATAGCTACTAAACAAAAAATTCATATATTGTACTTATATTTCTTGAAGCAATAAAAAGATCATGTTTTCACATCCCAAATTATGGTATGAAGTTACTTCCTTATTGGATTAGTCCTTTGTGATTATTGATTTTTAGAGTCAATTTTTGTTGTTCATAAACCTGCAATTCAAAAACCTGCATAAAACATTAGTTTAACATACTTTTCAATCAAACTTTGAAAGATCTAACTAGGTTAATCAACTTTGAGAGTAAATGAAAATTAAAAGCATCTCATGGATCTCTATCTAGAAGGACTAAACAAATGCTCTCAGCTGCAAAGCATCCTAAAGTGACAACCCCTAGAACGAGAATTGTGCTAATGATGATGAAAATATGGATCTAAGATGCAAATTAAGATGAAATGCCCTATTCTATGCTCAAATTCTATGTAACCATGAATGATTTTGCCATTATAACAAGACTCTTCAAGAATGCTTCAATGCTAAATGCTAAATGCTAAATGCCTAATTCAAGATGCAATTTGAATGTGAATTCTTACTCTAAATGTAAATTGGTCAACTTACAGTAAGAAAATCCTCCTATTTATAGGAATTCCCAAGGGTAGGGGGGTGATTTTGATTAACCAAGGTCAAGGTAGAGTTGAGGTCAAGGTTGAGTGGTGGGTTTCAAATAGGGGGACAAGATGACAAAAGGAGTGGTGAGGATAGAAAATCCTAAATGAGTGGTTAAGATAGCAAAGCCTTGGAGTGATCCATGTGCTCTTCATCCCTTCTTCTCATTGGATCTTTGATTCTTTGTCCCCTTTGTTGAAAGTAATTAGGATTTAATTAAATCAATCAATTAATTAAATTAGCCATGTAAGGGGTTTTAATGGGTTGCATTTGATTTATTTAATTTGAACTATATAATTAATTGATTTAATCAATTACATAGTTTAATTAATCCCCTTTTGGCTTAGATTTAATTAATTAAATAGATTTGTTATTTAATCCATGATGTTGACTTGATTTGACCCCTTTTGACTTTGGTTGACCATGTTGATTTTGGTTGACCAATTTAGGGTGTTTACAAATGCTCCTCTTTGAATCAATGTGTGAAGCGCACTAGTTCAAAGAATACCTAATCTTTGATCTGATGTTGATACTGATGTCTGATCTGGTGTTGATACTGATGATGATGCTCTGATATGATGTTGATATTGATGTTGATACTCTGATGTGAATCCTTGATATGATGATGTCAATATGATGCCAAAAATGATGTTGATATACTGCTGATATGATCCTGATTTTGTTTTGTTGATAGTGTGATACCTCTGTTGTGAAAATTGTTCCATTTTGATGCCCTAATGTAAAAAAAGAATTTTGACGTCCGATGTCCCCGATTTTAAAAAGTGCCCCAATTGACAAAACTATGCACTCTGGTGCCAGTATGCCCCCTCGAAATTAAAATCGAGATGATGTTGCAACATTGGAGTTGAAGAAAATTATTTAATTTGATTGCAAAATTTGATCAATGTCACTCGTGTCGATTTAAATCTCAATAAAAGATAAACTTTGAAGTTGAGAAAATGTCTCGGACCTTGATCTGATTTCTATAGAGAATGGATGCCCTAGAGATAATCTGGTCTAGATGATGATGGGTATGATATGCCCCCTTGAGAGATCGATCACATAAAGTGTGATGAGATGGATCTCTCCATATATTAGAAAAAAAATGTTTGATGATTGATATTGTACTAGATGGTATGATTTATGATGATTGATACTAGATTGATTGATGATGATTGATAGATGGTTGGATAGATAGGATGATGGGCTGATTGATCTAGAATTTTGATGAAGGTTTTACAAACAAGTGATAGATAAGGTTCCAATTAGGATTTGATCAAATGAAGTGTGTCTAAGATGATGGAGCCTTAATAGAAAAATATATATTTCTATGATATAGACTCAAAATTGACCTTGATTCCTTGGGTTCTGGGGTAAGGACCTATAATCCTTGATAGGGAACTTTCCAAAATCAAAGATCAATTTTGTGTTGACAACACTTTCAATTGATGTGATGTGAATGGAACAAATATGGAGGATTTACTTGTTTGAAAAACATGGTATATTATTGGTTGGAAGATTAGAGAACCTGATAGATGATAAACCAATAGCTTCTGGGGGATTGGCACGAGGCCATCTATGAGTGCATGTACTGGTACATGTGATGGTATATTGATGGGTTATCCTATAGAATCATGAGGCAATCATGGTTAGATCATTGTGATGATATCAGGCATTTGATGACAAATATATGTATCTCTCTTTTTTATGCTACCAATAGACTCTTGATGTATCTTCTTGGATGATGTACACTTGTGATGTGGACATTTGATAGACACTACCTCTTCCTTTTGATTTTGATGTTTTGACTTGGATGATTGATCCCCACTTTCCTTGAGAATTCCCATAATGATTATTAATGCATGATGTAATCTAACATGAATACAATATGTGAATGCAACTACACGGATGTCACTTTGTAATGGATCGCTATTTTTGCAATTATCATCATTGAGCTTTTTGGTACATCATTTAGAAATTGGTACAACCCTCACTAGTTAGATTTGCAAACCATGATGGTATGAATACTTCTTTCATCAGATTCAATGTGACCACTGTCATCATTGAGGTATTGTGAATCAGTGAAATCGATACAACCCTCACTAGTGAGATTTCTAAACCATGGGGATATGCATACCATTTTTATTGAATTCAATGTTGCAAGTGGATCTTGGCATTAAGGTATGAATTACCTAAATGGACTAAGTATCCTTGTGCATAAATAGGAAAAGGTATGATCCCTATTCATATACAAATGTCCTCGATGATTCTTTGATGATCATGTCATTAGATGAACTTGCATATCATATCTCTATCATTGCATATCTAGTTCAAAAATTCATTGATATGCTAAAAAGGCATGATATAAAAATCAAGAAACATCATTGAACTAACTTTTCTATTTGTTTGTTGATCCATTTTCTTAGAAACAAATTTCATCCAATGTTGATCCTTCGTTCATATTGGTTGATTCAATGTTCCAGCGTAGCGTTTGATTGCTTAGCCTTTGAATTTGATTCGATGTTTTGATTTGATGTTGATGTTTGAGTTTGAGATTTGGTGAATCGATCAAGTGTTTTGAAATCAGAGTTTCGGATTCAATTAGAAAAGTTCAAGTGTCTTGATTTTTGATCTTGATGAATAATGTGTGTGTTTGGATTGTGCATGTTTCAAAGGTGATCTCCTGAAGATCGGATGTGTGCCCTTGGTTTGGACAAAAATTCGTTAAAAATTGATGTTGGGGTGGTTATTTTGGGTCACTTTTATTGGCGCAGTTTCCCCCCAATTTTTTTTTCTTTTACGGGGGTTTGGGGGCAGCGCCCCCAAGATAGGGTGAAACAAATTGTGAAATTTGTGTTTTGATGAAATGATATATTGAAATTTGAAATGAAAATGATTAAAAAAAATGATGGCTTTTTTGAAATTTGAATGGGTTTTTAAATGATTTTAAAAAAAAATAAAAAATAAAAATTTTTAAAAAATATCAGGCTGGGTGGGTCAGCTTGCATCCGGGCGAGCAGAGCTCACGGCCCAACCACGCGAGCGCATAGCTTGATGAGTCGAGCTTGCAGCTCGGTCGCTTGAGCACGCAGCTCAGCAAGCTAACCTTGCACATGAGGAGGGAGATGGGGGTGTGCAAGAGGAGGTAAGGATTTTTTTTTTTTTGAAATGGATTTTGATTTTTTTATTTAATTTAATGATTTTTTTCATTTTTTCAATTTTTTATTTTTGAAATGGATTTTTTTTCAATTTTTTTGAATTTTGATTTTTTTCGATTCTTGATTGTGTCGCTCGATTTATTTAGTTTTTTTCAACTTTTTCTTGATTTTGTTGATTTTGAAACTTGATTTCTTGATTTCGGACATGATTTTTTATTAATGATTTTGATTTTAAAAAAATCCTTGCTCTCAAGCACAATCAACTTTGTCTGCCCCCAATGTCTAGCAAGGTGTAGCACATGATGGATAAATGAGCAAGCTGATGGATCAAGAATGAATAGGCCATGATAGATGAAGTGAGTAAATGTGACCCGTAAGACCATCTTCTCAAGATTACCCAAGCTAATGAAAAAGGATATAACAATGTGAAATGTTTTTTGGATAAGCAATAGAAGCCAATGATGCAATGCTAGATAGCTTATAGGATAGTGACCTAATGTCATGAAAGTGGGTAGTCCAAAAGAGTGTACATGTCAAGAATTTTTTGAGAACAAGTTTTGCACATTACGTCCTTCATTTCAATCAAGACCAAGGGTTCAATTTGGATAAGATATGGATAGGATTGAATGATTAGGATAAGGTTTGATGGAAGCCATGAGTGGATGGTTTGGAATTATTGTCAGGATGCTTAGGGATGACGAGGGTTGATTTGGGATAAGAAAGATCATGATAGGGTAGCATGGATGCAACAATTGAATAGGTTGATGGAAAGGATAACTGATTTCAAGATACCTGATGTGCATGGATATGTTTAACCTTGTCAAGATCAAAATTGAAAGAGGGAAGGCGAATGCAAATAGGATAAATGGTAGAATATGGAAGATGTACGATATGATGGATAACATGGCTGATATATCATGGATGGAACTTGCCCCCAAGTGTAGAGTACAAGAAAGTGAACTACGCATGATTCTTTTTTTCCAAGTTTTCATCATGGTACTTGCCCAAGGTGCCACAAGAAGTGGTTTTCACCATAGGACGAATGATTTCTCTTTACTTTTTTACTTTTTCTTCTTTTTTTTTCTTTTCTTTTCTTTTCTAAATTTTTGGAAGATAGTCAATGGAGGAATTTATACCTCTTGCTCTCTGGATAATGCCCTTTTGAAAGGTACGCTATAATGAACCATGGCTATGGAAAGGATGTTCAAAGATATTGATAAGGTGAGGATAAAGGATAGATATGGAGGATAAAGATATATGGTGGTTAAGGTTTTATGCCACAGATTGGATAAGAGGGATGTAAGGATGGAAAATAGGTGTTGGATAATGCATAGGAGGATAAGAAGCATGTATGTTATGGATAAGATCAACTTTGACACACACTTTGAAGGGTGGTGGAATGATGGAGGAAAGATGGATGGCGAAGCTTGAAATTGTGATGGAGGAAAGATTGTGTATTTTGGAACACAAGGACCCAAAATGGATGGACAAGGTGATGAAGTATCTGAGGTAGTGGGTTGTGGGACATGAGAACCCAAAATAGATTTGGAAGATGGAAAATGTTTGAAAGGAGGTGGAGTGGAATCCTTTGGAATATTGAATGTCAACTTTGATTTTTCTTTTGTGTGCAAGTCTTGCAAAAGCGACTTGGGAATCTACATAGTCTTTGATTTTTGTTTCCTTTGTGATGCTTTAGAATGCATTTCTTCAATGAGGGATTTAGGAACCCACATTTTCTTGGTGGACCCTTGCAGCCTTTTAGATATTTATTTTTGCTTGGTGGACCTTTGCGGCCTTTTGGATATTTCATTTTGCTTGGTGGACCTTTGCAGCCTTTTGGATATTTCTTTTTGCTTGGTATTCACATGTTGATTAGATTGGACACAAGAATTTTTGAATGCTTGAAGATTCTTGGATTTTTTATTTTTATGTTTGACATCCAAGTTGCTTCCAAAGGTTTTGGGGTTCATGGATGGATATGAATGATATGGAAGGATCATATGGGTAGTTTATTGGAAGTTTCTCAAGTATGTGTTCCTTAGTTGATCTTGATACATGATAGGGTAAGTGGATGATGAGCTGGGAATTGCAGGCATCGTAGATGGAGAAATATAAGGCCCCAATATGGATAGAAGGGATGAATATTGTAGCTTTGGTAAATAGGGATACAAAATGTATTTGGAGGATGAAGACTTTAGCTTTGGGATATAGTGACCCAAAATGGATTGGGAGGATGGGGAAAGTGTATGGCTACGTTTAAATGGAGGGAGATAAGGTGTGAAAGGGATATCAATATCTTTAGAGTGAGATATATTTCCATGGTCGTCATCTTTTAGATTTATCTTTATCTCAATGGGCTCATTGGTAGCTTTGATAGGAGAAACTGAAGCTTGAGGGGATTTATTATCATGAAATGGATTAGGAGGAATGATAGATTTTGAGGTAGACATGGAGGATCATGAAAAGGATTTGATGGGATACTTTGATCTTAACATGGAAGAGTTTTATTGGATGGGGTGGGAATGGAAATGGATCTCATAAGAGGAGATATGGAGATGAACGTAGAGAAGGTACTTTCTCTTGGTTTTCAATAGGCTCATTGGAAATGGTGGAAGGGATATCCTGATCTTTCTTAGGAGGTGGACAAGATATAGGACTTAGAGGGATACATTTTTCTTGAGATGGGAAGGTATCATTAGATGGTTTAGAAAGGGTATTTTTCTCTTGATTTTCAAAAGGCTCGTTGGAAATGGTGAAAGGGATATCCTAATCTTTCTTAGGAGGTGAATATGATATGAGGTTTGAATGGATACTTTGTTCTTGACATGGAGGGATATCATCTTGGAAGAAGTCTAAGGGCATGATATAATCATTATGAGACTCTATGGATATGGGATCTTGGTCAAATATCAAATAAGATTGGATACTATATTGATCTTGATCTTTACTAAGACTTGTTTCTTCGCACTTTGACTTAACTTCTTGACGTGGATCCACTACTAAGGACAAGTTATGCGTTTGGATATGCCTAGGGGATTATTGAAGGTAGGATAAAGAATCATTTTGAATAGGCATGATAGGAATTTAAGTACATGATGGCTCAGGGTCTAAGATCTTTGAATCATGGAAGAAACTTGCAGCAAGATGTAAATTAGCTTGGATTTCTTTTGGAGGTAGCCCTTGAGGGTATACATAGTCAAAATGAAAAGTATCATCCTTAGGTTCATTTTTTGATGGAGATGGTGTAGTTGGGTGTGAAGCTTTAGAGGATGGAGGAATGGTAGAAAATTCATAGGTTGCATGAGGACCATTGCTAGACATAGGTTCATGGTTTAGATGTTGCTTGAGAGTAGTATCTTGTTCTCTATTAGATGACTCATTAGGATTTTGCACTTCAATTATGTCATCATCAATTAGATCTTGGATTTTATGTTTCAACTCCACGTTATTTAAAGTTTTATGTCTATTATGTCGATGGTATGCACAATAGTTGCTCAAAAATGTATATCCACACAAAGTCATTTGAGGCAACATGATGAGATTGTTTTCAAGGATTTCTTCCAAAGATGATTCATAAGATTGTCCCAAAGGAGTAAATGATCTATCCAATGGACATTTAAATTCATGTGTATTTTCTAAAGAGGTATTGGATTCAAGATCATGATGATCTAGTTTGTTGTTTTCATATGATTGATAAACAAAACTCTCAATATAATTTGATGTAACTTCCTGTTCATTCTCTTGATCAAAGATAGGATGGTCATGAAGTGGTTCTTGATCAAAGATGGGTTTTTCATGCTTAGATGCCTCTTTGTTTGAAGAAAATGGAGACATGTTTAGATCATGATTAAAGAGAAAAGGAAACATTGATCTTAATGAGTCTTTTTTGAATGGTGTATCCTTTTCTTCCTTTAGGTCTTGGATTTGTGATTGCAAAGATTGAATTTTCTCTGCGGCAGTTGTAATAAGATTCTCCTCTTCATTGTTATCATGATTAGAGTATCTAGACCATTTATTTTCAACCATGATGTGATTTATTTGATGTTCTTGTCCAGGTGGTTGATGAGGTGTGGTCTCTTCCCTATGCAAAGTTTCATATTTCGGTAAACATAATTTAATATTATGGGATTTTGTCCAAACCGTTATGAAAGGAAATTGTGAATCTTTGTTGAAGAAGTATCCTTTTGAGAAGAATAATGAATTTTATGAACTTTGGATCTTTTAAATGGATGTTTTTTTTTTCTTCAAGATCATGTATCATAAAGAATAGAAACCAAAAATACACATGTTTTCTAACTTCTAAAAGCTATAAAAGTGTATATTCTTGGATGTTTTTTACAAAGTCTCCACAAGAAAAGATCTAGAAAGTATATGGAAAGCAAGAAATGAAATGAATAAGTAGGTTTAGGAGTTTGATCCACCCAAAGGGTGAAGAGAATATCCCTACCACTTCTTCACTTCCAAACATGATTAAAAAAGTTCATTCCAAGCCTCTTTAATCTAGTGGGATTAGAGTGTTTTTGGTTTTTTGATTTACCCAAAGAGTGAAGAGAATATACCTTAGCACTTTTTATCCACAAACAATAAGGCTTAATTAGGTGTTTGGTTCATTACTTAGCTCTTTTCTATCCCAAATTTATCATGTCAAGGAGTTTGATTCACCAAAGGTGAAGAGCATATCCCTAATGCTTCACTTAAGATTTCAATTTGCTCTTTTACCTTAAGCTAGATGTGTGAATGAAATTTCCACAATTTAAAAAAAATGCATAAGGATTTAGGAATACCTCATTTTGATGCTAGAAAAGGCTAGGCGCATTTATGATTTTATTTATTTATATTTTTGTATACTCACCTAGTGGCGATTTTTCCCGCTCCTTAGCATCCAATTTTTCTCCCCAAAATGTTAGTTTCAACAACCAAGAAAAACAAAGTGAAGGAAAATCAAAACCAAATCCACCTCAAATGAATGAACAAATACTTAAGCCAAAGATGGAAACTTAGTTTGATAGAATTTGAGAATTTTGATGTAATGTTTGTATGCTTTCTCTTCTTCTAAGTTTTCCACTATGTTTGCATTATGGATTTGTTTAGCATATTTATTCAATCTTTTAGATTCCTTCTCTTTCCAATAATCCGGTACTCTACACTTTGTTTTTTGAGCTTTAAGATGTATCATATTCAAACATGAGAAGTATCTAAAGGACTATACAACATGTTATGAAATGCTTGGTAAAGGTTAGTGATCTTCCAATACCTATTTCATTCTTGAATCATTTCTTCCAGCATTTCGGATTCAGTTTCTAATTGTATCTATTTTTCTTCTTTATGTAGCTTATTTACCTCCTTCCTTTGATGATAATCATGCGATTTGTGTATTTCTTTCTAAGTTTTTCTTGACTTGATCCTTTTAATCATCATATGTTATCTTTCACAAACCAAATGTGAGTTGTGACAGACCAAGTGTGAGCTTGTTTGTGCCAGGTGTGAGCTTTCACAAATTGAATGCTATCTTTCATAGAACAGGTGTGAGCTGTGCCAGACCAGGTGCGAGCTTCTTCAGACCAGGAGCGAGCTTCTTTGGACCAGGTACAAGTTTTTGATGATTTGGAGAATCTACAAAGTAAATCCTTCAAAATTAATGTTTATAATGTGATTCTTGAGTCCCATGGTGGGTGCCAAATGTTGTTCATAAACCTACAATTCACAAACCTGCATGAAACATTAGTTTAACATATTTTTCAATCAAACTTTGAAAGATCTAACTAGGTTAATAAAATTTGAGAGTAAAAGAAAATTAAAAGCGTCTCATGGATATCTATCTAGAAGGACTAAACAAACGCTCTCAGTTGCAATTCATCCTAAAGTGACAACCCGTAGAATGAGAATTGTGTTAATGATGATGAAAATATGGATCTAAGATGAAATACCCTATTCTATGCTCAAATTCTATGTAATCATGAATGTTTTTTCCATTATAACAAGACTCTTCAAGAATTCTTCAATGCTAAATGCCCAATTCAAGACGCAATTTGAATGTGAATTCTTATTCTAAATGTGAATTGGTCAACTTACAGTAAGAAAATCCTCCTATTTATAGGAATTCCCAAGGGTAGGGGGCTAAGTCTGATTAACCAAGGTCAAGGTAGAGTTGAGGTCAAGGTTGAGTGATGGGTTTCAAATAGGGGGACAAGATGACAAAAGGAGTGGTGAGGATAGGAAAGCCTAAATGAGTGGCTAAGATAGAAAAGCCTTGGAGTGATCCATGTGCTCTTCATCCCTTCTTCTCATTGGCTCTTTGATTCTTTGTCCTCTTTGTTGAAAGTAATTAAGATTCAATTAAATCAATCAATTAATTAAATTAGTCATGTAAGCGGTTTTAATGGGTTGCATTTGATTTATTTAATTTAAACTATATAAATAATTGATTTAATCTATTTAATTTGGCTTAGATTTAATTAATTAAATGGCTTTGTTATTTAATCCATGATGTTGAATTGATTTGACCCCTTTTGACTTTGGTTGACCATGTTGATTTTGGTTGACCAATTTAGGGTGTCTACAATTGACATCTTTAAAAGTGTAGAGAGATCGTTTGTCCTTCACATTAATCTAATTATCAAGAAGCATTTGCGAAGTCATTGTCCTTATGATTCTTGTCTAGTTGGTTTTCTGAAAAAGAAATTAAAATAAATTGGATTGGTTAAAGTATTGTGTACTTAATCACTCTGCATTGATAGGATTGGATGGCTAATAGTTTATCTAAAGGATAAAACACTATCTCACATAATTATACATGAGGGTTTGATAAGAAGTGACTTTATGCCCAATTAGTACAATGGACTGGTCTTGAATTCTTCAGAGAATAAAGAACTTTTAATATTATCAATTTCATACTCATTTCAAGAAAGTGGGAACAACATAAAGTAGAAGAAGTGGACGTATAAATAGAATCGAATTAGATAGATGTAGAAGTAAAGCTTTGTAGAAGAAGAAATAGAATAATGATTTATTTGATGATTAGTAAACCAATCTTTCATTTCAAGCATGCCATTTTGAAATAAAGATTCCAAGAGAAAAGAATAGATCACACATAATCTTCTATAAAAAGCTTCAACTTGGGGATATAGTTGGAGAATAGGCTTGCTTGCCTAGGTCTTGCAGAGCCTAAAGTGCAGGGGATTTCATTCAATTTTGATTGATCCTGTCAGTTGGATAGTTTGAAGACAAAGCTTGGCATACTTTGAGAACTTTCAATCTGTTGATTTGTGAACCAACACCTTCTATCATCCATTTTTTTAATAATGATATAATATTTTATCTTTTATAATATTTTGATAATCTTGATACACAAGCATATTGATAAAAGACATAATTTTGTGTAAATTTGAGCTTAATCCCCTAGTTGCTACCTATTCATATGCACATATTCATGTACACTTAAGGCCTACATTATACACATTTTTCCACATTTCTATGTCTTGTCCATTTATTGCACCCATTATTAGTGTAAATATTTCACTTCACCTAGGATAGTGTTTATCATAAGTTGAATGTTGCACCTAGTTCTCAAGTTTCCTTTTTAGGATATTAGGAATATTTAAATATTCTCACCTAGGTAACATGTTGACCCACACCTTGACTTGAGGTAAACATGTGTATCACTACCTCATCGATCTTTGATTGATGCGGGTTAGTTGCCACCTCTATTTTGTCAATGCCACATTTGTCTCATTACTATGAGTTAAATTGTCTCATGATTAGAAGTGATTGTAAATTAACTCTTACCTCTTAGTCATGTCATCGCCTTAATTCATATGTCCAAGGAGTCAATATATTTTTAATTTACCATTTGTTGCTATGTTTCATTTTATTGGATATAATATTTGTACCCTTTTTGTTGATAATAATGATTAGATAATAGATATTAGGTCTTTAGTTGCATTTTGTTTTTGACAAAGTTTAACATAATATTAGAGCTATGATGCTGGAACAATTTTTTTTGAATAATGAGAATATGATTTGTCTAAATATGTCAAGCAATTATATAATTATGATTATGTCTAAAATAATCAAATTAGTTGTTAATCTTTTTTTAAATTATTTGAAAAATAAATTATAATACCATTGTGGTTAAACATCTCAAAAAATGAAATGTAAATATAATTTTGATTCTTAATCACATGAAAACAATTATATCCTTTCACTACATACAAAAACAAGTTAACTCCATAAGAGAAAAATGTGGAAAAACATGGGCGCACACGGGCTCACATGGTTTATGTTAATTAGGACACGGATTCATGGCATTTTAAGAGGGATGTTGTTAGAAAATCCAGACTTAAATTGATTGACAAGGTATTGAAATGGGTACCCACATAGTCAATTGCTTTTAAATCGGCCACTAAAATTATTCTGTTCTATTTTACATTATTTGTTTTTAAAAGTAATATCCCTAAACTGAGGCGTTATTCCTCACACTAATTAAGCAGGGAATATTTGAAGATAAAATGCATGAACCTTTTTTCTATATTGCATAAATGCTGATTACAAATTGTTTGAAGTGGGCGCCACCTTTTTTTTATGGGACGACTATTTCTTTTTTCTTTTAAAAGATTCCATCGCCCTCTCACTCTTTTCCTTATATTGTAATTTCTACATTAGGATTTGAAAGATTAAGCCTTACGAGATTTGGCTTGATGAACATTTAATATTAAATAGTAAATATTAAATGAAGATTTCTATTACAGTATCATATTCAAGTAATTAATGTTCAAGTAATTAATGATATTTAAATTAACATTGTTTTGGTATTTTTTGTTTACTGTTATGAATCTAATAATATATTATATCAATATAATATATAAAAAATTATATTAATATTATACTATTAAGTTAATATTAATATATAATATAATTAATTAGTTGCAATAAACATATTATAAACAATAATAGCAAAAAAACAATAATAGAATATTCAAAATATATTAGAACTATACAAATGTAAAAAGTTGTCAAAAAATAAAATGTTATGATTGGACAACTAAAATGAAAATATCTCTTAGAAAAAGGCAAAAGCCTCACATACTACTGTATCAACCAATAAAATTAGAGATAAATAATTCCTATTACAATATAGAAAATTTAAAATATATTAAAACTATACCAATACAAAAAGTTGTTGAAAAATATAATGATCTGATTGGACAACTAATACAAACAGTAGCATTACAATGAATGCTATAATATCCTGCCTACGGCAGGAACTAATAAGTAATCGGAATCTTAAAATGCTTTTATAGTACTCCTTTTTAAGTTAGTTTTTTTTGGATTATTTTTGTTTTGATGAAAATAAGAATATCATTTTGTCTTACTCATTTGTTCTCTTTTAATTTTTAATTTTATTTTTTAAAACAAAAATAGGCTGAGCTACTATATATATTATTAAAACAAGTGCCATGTAATGGCTAGTATTTGCCTATAATTAATTATAGTGATAATATTTAATAAAAATTAAACAAAATCAATCAGATTAGAAGAGTTGAATTAAATTAAAATAGAGTTTAATGTGAATAGAAATGGTCTTTCACTTTTCTAAAAAAATGAAAAGGTAATGTTTATATGCATTATTCATCTTGTGTAATCTTGATTAGTGCTTAATTTAAAATGTTGTTTAATAAAAATAAATAAATATCAATAAATGTATATGTATAATTTAAAAATGTTACTTAATATTTAAATTATAGATCAATATTTTTAATCAT
The DNA here is from genome assembly GCA_018584345.1 of Thuja plicata. NCBI lineage: Eukaryota > Viridiplantae > Streptophyta > Pinopsida > Cupressales > Cupressaceae > Thuja > Thuja plicata. Next base: position 847,238 of record MU225321.1, read on the forward strand.
TTTAATTTTTATGCTAAATATTTTCAAAAGTAATATTTCTACATTAATCAAAGTTTGAAATGAAACTACAATTTTAATACATGTATTAATCATATTGTATAAAATTGGATCATTGTATTACTTATGTAATAAAATAATTGTTCCTCATCTTGTCTAATCTTGATTAGTGCTTAATTTAAAATGTTGTTTAATAAAATAAATAAATGTCACTATATGTATATGTATAATTTAAAAATGTTACTTAATATTTAAATTATAGATCAATATTTTTAATCATTTAAATTTTTATGCTAAATATTTTCAAAAGTAATATTTCTACATTAATCAAAGTTTGAAATGAAACTACAATTTTGATAAATGTATTAATCATGCTCTATAAAATTGGATCATTGTATTACTTATGTAATAAAATAATTGTTCTATATAATTCAAACATCAATACAAAAATAATACTATGGATAGATGTAATTTATTTTCATTTAAACTATTTCAAAATATATATTATTAATATTATTTAATTTCAAGTTGATATAAAATAATTGAATTAAGTATAATAATTTGCATAAAATTTAGAATTGAATTAATTATCTATATAATATTATTTTAGTAAAATAAAAATACTAAATTGTAATTGGTTGAAATACATTGTTTTAATAACTAGTTAAGAAAAACTCATTGCAATAGTATCTAGTCTAACGGCAAATACTAATAAGAATATCATTTTGTCTTACTCATTTGTTCTCTTTTAATTTTTATTATACATATTAAGGAGTTGGTTTTTATCCTTTTGTATGATATCATTTGTTTTGTTTATCATATTGGTCTAGTGGTGGAGAATTTGTGCTCTTGAAAGAGAGTTCACAAGTTCAAATTCCACAAGGGGGTAGGGTATGTATGCCTCGTTTGTAGCACATAAGGTGTCTCAGGCAGTCTCATATTGTTGTCACCATATATAGACCCAAAAATACATGGTTGGTATTGTGGACTATAAAATGACATTTTATCATTTATTTATATTTTATAATTTTTTTTCATATTTTTTTTATATATATTTATATTTATATTGATTAAAAAGTGTCATTTTATATTCGCTAGGGATGTTTTATGCAATCATGTATTGTAAACACATACAGATGATAAAATGTCAAAATCTAAATTTATTTGAAGGGGTTATGAAAATCATTTTAAGGATATTTTAGAAATTAGTGCCAACATTCTAGACGGTGTACGCATATGTTTTGGAATCTCATTGCATTCTTCTTTATTTAATGGAAAAGCATTAACAATCATGTATATTAAAGATATATTTTGTATTAGAAAAATAGCAATTTTAATTTGCTAATGCAAAATTTGAATAGTGATTAAAATTTTATTGAATAAAATGAATTCCAAATTTTGTAGGAAATACTATTCTTTTTCCTCATGTAGATTTGTAGGTGTTTGAATGATTTTTTCATAGAAGTACACATAAAGAACTGTAGATTACAAATTAATAGTATATTTAGCAACCAATTAACATGCAATAATTTATAGAGTTATAGGTATTTTTAATGGTCAATGAGGGTCATGCTTAAAAAGCATATTATAAGCATTAACTGTTCAGGTGGCTCAAGTGGTGCCCAACCATAATTTTCTTGCTTCATGTTTGTCATTAACAAGGTTATTTGGTGGATGCGTCATATGCATCGATGAATATGCCTATATCAAATCAACGTACTGTTAGTAATAACTGAGAGGGGGGTGAATCAGTGGCCTCAAAAATATTCCAATTAATCAACCCAAAAACTTAGTACCACAATATTAAGCCTCTAGTTATCTTCAGTCCTATAAGATGAATGCCTCCAATTATACTTATCAAATTACTACTGCTCGAAATATTTTGTTAAAACTTATTTTGTATGTTTACCGAATAGCAATCTGTTAATTTACCAAAAAATAGTAAATTACTTAGAGTATGCTGATCAATCCAGATTAGTTGTGTGTAATGAAAAACACTAAAGTAATGACTCATAAACACATTGACACATGGATTATTAACGTGGAAACCCTATTAAGGGAAAACCACTTGGCACTGGTAACCCAAAATTTTCACTCTTCTGAAGTGAGCTTAGTGAAGAGCCAACCCTGTTAAAGGTTACAAATACCTGTTAGGTGTGACCTTGTTAGAGGATTTAAAAGATTAGTTTGTCACTTGATATCAGGCATCTCTATGCTACCTTCCTTGATCAAACACTCTCTTGGCTTGTCAATAGGTATCTGGCATCTCATGCTATCTTCATGATCAAATTTTTTGATACTCCTTGGGATGTATAATATAGAAAGGAGCTTTAAATCCTACTCGGTTAAGAGACTTTCTGATTTAATGGTTAAAATGAAACAGTATGATATGTTCACATATACAACTTATACTTGCAAATTTTTAGATCTATTGTAAGCTCATAAAACTAATTTGGTCAATATGTCCTTTTAATGCCTTTGCTCCATTTTTGTTCTGCTCGGTGATGCTATGCTCTGTTGCTCGGTGTTCGCAAAAAAATTTAGTTGTTTCCTTAGCTTGATTGATTAGGACTGTATGAATTTGTTCTTCACCAGTTTCTCTCCAGCATCCTCTTTTTCATTCAATCCCCTTAATTCGTAATGAATTAAGTTGTCTCTTTATAGACATGATATCACCATTGTTAGGTTCTTGATTTTCTTGATCTTGGTGTGATCTGCAATCTTAGCCAATTGGATTTAAAGAAAAAATCTTGTTTTATCTCATAAAGATCTTCTTTCCAACAGGACAAAACAACTTTAAATCCTTTACTTATCTTTGGCTTTATCTTGTCGATGAAAACAATGATAACTACTAGTTAAGTCTATATTTAGCTCTGCCAGCTAGATATTTTGTCGTTTATGAACTCAAGTTAACTTTTGGTGTTTTAACTCTTTGATAGCTTCAGTCAACACTTCAGTTCTCCTCGGGCTTCTCCATCGATTTACACTATGATTCTGTTCGTTGGGTATGCTTTTGATTCTACTCGTCGGTATTTTTGCTTGGGCATCACAATGACTTGAATTTTGGTGATCTTTGTCTGTCGGGTTCCACTAGTCATCGGTGTTTGAAGTCACATAGTGAATGCTTGTCTTTTATGCATTACTGAAAGCATAATCCTTTTCTCTCTGATTCTTTGAAGTCTTTGACACTTAGATTATAACCAATTAGATTATATCAAGTTGACATCAATGACAATACAATTCATTAACTGATTTAATGTCTTGCATTATCCTTCTGCATTTCGGTGATCAAATTAACATCTTCAAACATTCAATCAGTTACATGTCATCATGTACATCTAATCATGTACCCTATTCACATCATTTATTAGTATCGTGGTGGTGTCAATTGTCAATCATTAAAGAAGTGCTACTTATATCAAATAGTCTAGTGCTTCCTTGTCGCAAGTTGCATGTTCATTCTTGTTTCTATCTTATGTTTTTCCATGAAATCATGTTTTCTAGCATCAATAGTGATTGATTTCTAAGGATGGATTTATAGTTTAATTTCTTTATATAGCTCACTATTAGTTCACCCATTTTAGATGTAATGAATTAGGGTTTTGAATTGTTTAGAATTTAATCAAACTTTATATGTATATGTATATGTATATGTATATGTGTACCATCCTATATTGTAAGCACCTAATTAGTGTATAATTTAAGGATTGTTTTGTACTCACCTTAGTGTGTTTTCTATAGTAGGACCTCATATGACACTTAATGGATACCTAAATTTAAATATGGGTCCTCTATCCTTTCAATCTTGTTTAAAATCTGTTGATCTAAATTATGAATCAGGTTACAATACCTGGTGTGATACCTGCTGTATTGTCAAGCTCAAAATAAAAACCGAAAGACTAACAGCAAAATTGCAAGCCAAAAAGTAATCCATTATATTCAAAATTGGAGTTTATACAAATATGATGGATCCCAAGGGTCACTAGAATACCATGGAAATGAAATGAAGAGTCATCATAATGTTTATTATAAATAAACTTATTAAAACTACCAAAAATTTTAAAAAACTATATAATAATTTAGGCCTACTTGGAGAAGGCATAACTTTCTAGTCCTAGGTCTGATTTGCGAACCGTTTACTTTGTTGGAAAGATAATAAAAAATTGTAGACCCAAAACTTAGAGGTGAAACTGAGGTTACCCCTCCACGAGAGATAGGCCCAGAAATGCCTCGAAGACCTTCAAAAATGTAGATTACTGAGACATAGAAAATACTAAAAAATTAGATTTTAGTATTTCCCAATTCCATCCCGATCATTCCTCCCCCCTTGAGATGAAATGGGATCTATTTCACTAATATGGTGCAAAAAATGAGGAAATTGTGCTTCAATTTATTCCTTAGTTAACTACTTGCCTTGATGAGGATGCTGACCAGCTCGAACCACCTGATAAAGAGGATTGTTCTGATTTCTCAAAGTCTTTAAAATGACTTCACTAACATGGCCACACTGGACTGGAACAATATTAGATAATTCTACAGCTTGAATGTGTTCAGTAGCTTGGGAAATTTCCAACAAAGGAGGAAAATATGGTCTCAACAATTCTACATTGAAAACTGGATGCAGGCCCAAGAAGGATGGAAAATTAAGTTCAAAAGCATTCTCACCAACTTGCTTCACAATAGTATACGAGCCATAACAAAGAGGACGAAGCTTCCTGTTTGGTCCGTGAAGGCACTCTTTCTGAATATGTAACCATACCTTGTCACCAATCTTAAAGTGATGAGGAGTTCTATGTTTAAGGCTTATACTTCTGATTACTCTACTCCAAAATCTCCTAAACTTGCTCTTGTAGGTGTCTAATGCTATCAATATTTTTTTTTCTTTATCTACCTCCTTGTCAGCATTCAATAGACTATCAGATTGCAAAACTGGCAGTGCTACATCTATAGGTTCTAATGGCTAATACCCAAGACAAACCTCAAATGGACTATGCCATGTAGTACTATGGAGTGCATGGTTGTAGCTATGATTCACGTAGGGTAAGTTTTCATCCCATGTGTGAGGATGTTTTGAATGATACATCTATAAGATATGAATGATCATTCAATTCACCACTTCTGTCTACCCATCTGTTTGGGGATGGAATGTTGTGGACTTTGTCAACTTTGTGTCCATTTTAGCCCATAGTGAAGACCAATTTTTTTATGAACCTGCTATCCCTATCAGAAATAATGCTTTTGGGAAAACCAAAATGAACCCAAACATGTTCAAAAAATAATTTGGCAATCTTCTGCAGAAATCATCTTTTTAGATGCTACCATGATAGCCATTTTAGAAAACCTATCTACCAAAACATATATGCAATCATGCCCCCGCCTGGTAGTTGGAAGCCCAGACATAAAATTCATTGATACAGACTACCATGGCTTATCAGGAATAGGTAATGGTAAGTATATACCCAACTTATGATTTGCTAGCTTTGTAATTGCACAGGCTGCACAAGCTTGTATATATGAAATTATATCCTGCTTCATTTGTGGCTAATAGAAATACGTTTGAAGGATAGAAGTAGTCTTACCAATACCAAAATGTCCTGGAACATGGTTGTAGTGAGCTTCCCATATCATTTTATTTTGTTCCTTAGTGGGTACACATATATGACCAACATGGCAAAGTAACCCATCCTGCAAGTGAAAATCAGAGACACACTTTCCTTCTACCAAATGACTATAGATATTAGCAAAATCAAGGTCAATACTATATAGTTGTTCCCATGTGGATGATTGATGAACATATGAATCTAGAACCATTGTCAAACCTGCAATTGGAGGCCTACTCAAACAATCTACCACTTTGTTACTGCTTCTTTTTTTATGACGAATGTTGAGGTGAAATTGTTGTAGATAAGCTGACCACCTTTGATGTTTGTCATTCTACAAATTACCTTGTATTTTCAATAATTGAAGAGGTTTATGGTCTGTATGTATAATATTTTCCTTTCCCAACATATAATGTTTCCATTGTTTGTAGGCCTGAACAATAGCATACAAATCCTTGTCATAGGTGGGGTACCTATGTACTGTATCAGAAAAAGTTTCACTATGATAGGCAATAGGATGCCCATGTTGTGTGAGTAGTGCAGCAAGAGAATAATCAGATGCATCCATTTTTTATCTTGAATGATTATTGCAGATCTGGGAGGACCAATATTGGTGTTGAACATAATCTTTTCTTTAACTCTTTAAATGCTTATTTCTTTTCCTCTGTCCACTGAAATTTTGCTTGTGCTCCACCCCTTAGTGATTGATTGAGAGGCCATGATATATGTGAGAAACCAAAAACAAAGTTGCGATAGAAGTTGGTTAAACCCAATAAGCTGTGAAGCTCTATGAAAGTTTTAGGAGATAGCCAATCTCTGATTATTTGAATCTTTACTAGGTCAACATGAACACCCTCAGTATCAATGATATGCCTTAAGTATTGAATACTCTGCATACCAAAAGAGAACTTCTCAATGTTGGCATAAATTTTATATTGTTGCAAAGTTGAAAGTACTTGTTCAACATGCTGCAAATGCTCAGACCAAGTCTTGCTAAAGATGAGTATGTCATCCAAATAAACAACCACAAAAGAATCAATGACTGGTCTAAGAACATCATTCATCAACCTCATAAATATTGCTGCGGCATTTGTTAGGCCAAAAGGCATAACCAACCATTCAAACAAACCTTCCTTAGATTTAAATGCAATTTTCCACACATCTGCTGGATCAATTGGTACTTGGTGATATCCAGATTTCAAGTCAATTTTTGTAAAGAACTTAGCCCCCCTAAGTTGGTCCAACAAATCATCAATTTGAGGGATTGGATATCTATTTTCACATTGATTTTTTTCAATGCCCTATAATCAATACAAATTATCCATGTCGCATATTTCTTTTTAGCAAGGACAATTGAACTGCTACTAGGTGAAGCACTGGGATGAATTTGTCCTTTCTGAATCAACTCTTGAATTTGTCTCTTGATTTCATCATTTTCCAAAATTGACCTTCTATATATTGTCTCATGTGGTAGTGGTGTTCCTGGGATTAAATCAATAGAGTGCTTGACTTGACAATGTGTTGGAACTCCCACTGGTGATTTAAACACACTATGATATTATTTCAAAATTTTATCCATCTGATTTTGTTGATTTATTTTTATGTCTACCTTAGCATGTGTATTAAGGACAACCAACTTTGTTTGTTCAGGGTGAACCATGAGCAGAACAAAAGCTCTAGTTTGAGAAATCAAACGTTTACATTGTTTAGCACTAATCAAAGAAGCAGTTTGTGTTGGACATAACTCTGGTATTCAATACCTCTTCCCACCAATCTTGATTGTAACACTATGTGGCCTGGATTCATACACTCTATACCTCTGATACATGTAAGGTTGCCCTAGCAAGACATCACATACATCCAACGGTGCTACATCACATATGACTTCATCCTTGAAAGGCTTGATTGAATATGGTAGATGACATTGTTGATTTATTTGAATATCATGTCCCTCATTTACCCATCCCATAGAGTATGGTTGTGGGTGTCTTGTCACTTTCAAATTCAATCTTTTTACTGTCTCCCTAGATATCAAATTCTTTTGGCTCCCACTGTCAACAATAAAATGTAAAGGCTTTCCATAAATCCACATATGTGAATGAAAAAGTCTCTCTTCATCTTCACGATGCATTACTTTAGTAGTTGCAACTATGGCATATGGTTCTGCTTCTATGATAGAATCATTCTTCTTTTTCTCAGAAGTATCTATTGGTGATGATTCAGATTCAACTTCCTCTCCTCGTATTTTTGTCATGAGATTTTTAATACTTCGACAATCCTTTGCATTGTGGTTTGGTGTAATCTTGAATAGAATGATCCCTCTTCTATCAAAGCAACTGTCATTCTATGTATTTTTGTTCATAGACATCCTCAGGAAGGTATGCTTCTTTTATGTATTCCACAAATTTTCCCCATGTGGGCTTCTTATCAAGAGATATTTCCAAACCATTTTCACCAGATAATTCTCATTCTTTATTTGCTAATTTGGCTTCCCAAGCTAATTTCACATGGGTTTCAACTTTGAGGAGAGAAAACATTATTTTTTTTGCATCTGAGAAATTGTTTATAGAAAAATATTTATCCAATTTTGATAACCAGTTATCAACAGCTTCAGCATTGACTTTTCCTTCAAAATTTGGGATGTCAAAATTTATCTGCACTTTGAAAGGGGTATTTCCATGAAAATTTGATCTTGATTCAGAGGGTTTTTGATTCTATAGAAGGATTTAAAATTGACTCATCATCTCCTCTTGTTTCTTATTTAAAGCCTATTCCACCAACTTCTTAATTGCATCGTCGTACATCTTCGATCATGTGCACCTCAAAGGTGGATATTTTGACAAATCTTGTGTATCCAATCCTAATCTTTGGTAGGAGGACCTTGTGTAAATTTTCATAAAGCAGCGTTCCTTTTTTGATACCTTTGATCTGAATTATGAATCAGATTACAATACCTGGTGTGGTACCTACGGTATCATCAATTTCAATATAAAAACTAGAAGACTAACAACAAAATTGCAAGCCAAAAAGTAATCCATTCTATTCAAAATTGGAGTTTATAAAAATATGATGGATCCCAAGGGTCACTAGAATACCTTGGAAATGAAATGAAGAGTCATCATAATGTTTATTACAAATAAAATTATTAAAACTACCAAAAATTTCAAAAAAATTATATAAAAAGTTAGGCCTACTTGAAGAAGGCATAACTTTCTAGACCTAGGTCTGATTTGTGAACTGTTTACTTCGTTGGAAAGATAATTAAAAATTGTAGACCCAAAAATGGGAGGTGATCATCTATTTTTCTTCCATTCCCATAATTTATTTCATCACCTAGGCCCTATATCACTATTTGTAGCTTTTGTGTTCTGTCCCGACCTCAAAATTAGTTATACCTAATTATCCTACATCTACTCTATTTTCCTGAAACCTGCTCTAAATTTGGGTTTATTTTCCTAGGCACAAATGTTTGAAACATTTTATACCCAAGGACAGAATGTTTTAAATTCTCTATCCCCACACTTTTTAGTCCAAATTTGGCTAGGACCTCTATGCCATGGTTTTAGTGGGAAATTTGGTCCCCTGGTCGGCTTGCTTGAGTTTTAACCTCTGAAATGTTGTGAGAGACATATAAACACCACATATCTCTTCATTTTGGTATCCATTATTATTTTCAAGCATCCATTATCATGATCAAGAATTCATAATCAAGCTAGCAAGTATGAGGAAGCATTCAAGTTCAAGAAAGCAAACAAGCCCAGGAATTCAAGATCTAGCATTCTTCTCAAGCATCCAAGGTGTTTCTCTCCATAAAAATAGATTCTTTCTCTCATTGGAGGACAAGAAAAATATTGTTCTATCAAGGAGATATACATTCATCTACATCCATCGAAGCCATCTCTTCTCTTCAATCAAACATTGTGGTGAATTAAAACATCTATTTCATGAGGTCTTTTATTTCATGATTTCCTTTTGGGTTTTAGTGTTAACTCAAAGATATTATAACATATTTGATTATATTCAAAGAAACATTTGGGTTGCCAAGGTATGATATACTTCATTTCTTAGATCTAGCCTCTACTACATGACAACACACTTTCCTTTATTTCATTTCATTTCAAGGTTGATTCCTAAACAAGGGTTTGAATGAGGAAAACCCCTTTCTTCAACCTCCTTCCTCACTTTTCTATGTGTAATCCTTGAACATGTTACAAATATTTCAAAGAAAATCTAGGAAGATTGAGAGCTATCAAAATATCCCTAGAAGTTTGAGACTAAAACCTAGGGTACAATACATTTCAAACATTCTAAACTTGGGTACAAAATGTTTCAGACATCCTGTACCTCTTAGAATAGGCCCAAATTTATTCTAGATTCAGGTCACCTTCAAGTTCCAGATCTTCAGTTATAGGTATTTTTGAGATCCCATTTATTCGATATTTAGATATGAAGTAGCATATCTCCTATTTTGATTCTAGGTTCATATACATCATCCCTAATCTTTATATGTTATCTCAATATCATTTCCCATTTTAATTATACATATTTAGCGTAGGATCATTGACCCATTTAGTACTTGAGACCTTCCTAGCCTATTGAGACATTTTCCTTCCTACTATACAATTTTGAAAAGGAGAAGTGAACTTCCTCTTTGTGTTTCTTCTCTTTTTCTATTGTATATTTTGGTGAACCTGACGCATGAAATTTCCATTCTAATTTTATTTCTGGATCTACTTTGTATGTATTGCATTAATTATTTACTTCACATCTTTGATCCATTTTATGCATTTATATATTTAGGTTCACCTATTGTACATTTTGGTGAACCTGACTCATAACATTTCCATCCTGATTTTGGTGTTGGATATCCTTTGTGTTCTTGTTAAATCTCATTAGCATTCATGTAGTTTACTAAGTTAGATTGGTGTGTGATAACCTATATTGTTACTTTTCTCCTTACTTCTCCTTATCGATCACATGGAGTGAATCATACTTTCTTTAATTTTATGATGTTTGTATTCTTTCATAGTTTTTTTGCATATAGAATTACGAGACTTTAAAATATTCTCCCTTCTTGCAAAGCATCTTTCAAAAAAAATTCCTCATAATTTATGGAATTTTATTATAATTTTTTTAACAAAAAGCATAGAATATGTTAAACCTAAAGATAACATTAACTTATAAACCTTCCTAAGCATAATCCTACATGTTAATCATGATGATAAAGATATACCTCATAATGATCCCATTTTAGTGAGACCTAGATCCCTACTTCCTCAACCCGCCCTAATGGATAATATTAGGGAAGCTAGTTTATGCAATTCTTTAGATGACCTTAAACAATATTCATTTTATCAAAAGCATTTTTTATAATCAAAAGTGGGAAAACCACTAATATTTTATTAATATAAATATATAACTGATTCAAGGGCTCAATTGGGAAAGAATCATAAAGAAAACTCAATATCCTTGCTCGAGTACAATAGTAGAGTATAGAGGAAGTCCAAATTAGAAGCCTAGAGAACTAACCCAAAGCCATACACAAAAATAAAAGCCCAAACAACATTTGAAAATAACTATATTGTGGGTTAAAAAAAAAAAAAATAACATGTTTCATACTAGATAACTCATGAGAAGATAGTCTTGATAAACTATAATTGATTGAATGTTTGAAGATGATAAGTTGATGATCACCGAGATGCAAAAGTGAATGCAAGACATTAAATCAGTTAATGTATTGTATTGTCATTGATGTCAACTTGATATAATCTGATTGGTCATATACATATTGTCATAGACTTGAAGAGTTGAAGGGAAAAAGTTTATGTTATCGGTAAAACATAAAAATCTAGTGTACACCGAGTGACAGTAAATACTGATAGACAGTGCACACTGATCGAGAGAGAACACCGAGTAGTTCACAGTGTATACCGAGCACCACAACACCGAGCATAATAGAAGTGATCACTGAGGACAACTGGAGTCAATGACCGAGCTAACTGAAGTTGATCACCGATCATAACTGAAGTTAGAAAAAGATAAAAAACACTTAGCTGGCAAGAGCTATATTTAGAGTTAATTGATTGATTTCTTTATTTTCATCGATCAGTTGAACTAAAACAAAGAAGAGATTTAAAGCTAGTTTTATTCACAATTAACAAGGAGAGATTTGTGGAATAAAACTAAAGCAGAGCTTTACAGATTAAAGCAAGGAGATTTACGAATCAAGAAGTGATCTACGATGAAAATAAAAAATACCTCTCTGGAAAAAAAATACAGTAAAAAATATTTCATCAGTAAAAAATAAAATTAGGCACAGAAAAGACAATGAAAATGAGAAAAGGAGAGTAAAAGAAAAACATTATTTTTGATACTATTTCCATTTTTTGAAAAAAGTAATTGATATAAAAAAATGCTTTTTGAAAAAACATGATTTAAAAAAAAAAAAAAGCGAAGTTTTTTTAAAAAAAATTAGAAATATATATATATATATTTGGGGGGG
>MU225321.1:916376-930299 GCA_018584345.1 Thuja plicata
ACCCTAGCCCTAACCCTAACCCTAATTGTAACCCTAACCTTAACACTAATCCTAACCCTAACCCCAACCCTAATGCTAACACTAAGTCTGGCCCTAACCATAACACTAACTCTAACCCTAACCCTAATCCTAATAACTCTAACTATAACCCTAACCCAAACCCTAAACCAAACCCTAACCCTAACCCTAACCCTAACCCAAACCCTAACCCTAACTATAACTATAACCCTAATCCTAACCCTAACTCTAACTCTAACTCTAACTGTAACCCTAATGCCAACCCTAACCCTAACTCTAATTATAATCCTAACTCTAACCCTAATCCTAATAACTCTAACTGTAATCCTAACTCTAACCCTAACCCTTTCCCTAACTCTAACTATAATCCTAACTCTAACCCTAAACCTAAGCTTAAGCCTAACCCTAACCCTTACTCTAACTATAATCCTAACTCTAACTTAACCCCAACCCTAACTATAACTATAACCCTAATCCTAACCCTAATACTAACTCTAACTCTAACTATAACCCTAACCCTAACCCCAACCCCAACCCTAACTCTAATTATAACCCTAACCCTAACCCTAACCTTAACCCTAATCCTAATCCTAACCCTAAACCTATGCCTAACTCTAACTCTTACTCTAACCCTAACTCTAACCATAACCATTAATCATAAAATATCTTCCATGCTGCGTGGCGACTGCTACTAGCTTATATATACCTATATATATATATAATACGCCAAGAGTAATCCTTCTCAAGGCACCTATTTTAATCATCCCTAATCCACATGAAAATAGGCGCACTCGAGTAGGATTACTCTCGGCGTATTATATATATAGGTATATATAAGCTAGTATTAAAAGCAACAAAAACAAGGGTGTTGTCCCATTAATACAACAATCCAATGGGAGTTCAGTCAACAGAAAGATAATAGCAACACATTAACAACACATTAATCACTAACTACTAACATAAAAAATATCAAAGTATAACAATCATCCAAGTCATCAAAAATGAATAATAGTCTCCGGATTTCCTATCCAATATACCATCTAAACTAATATAAGTCTGATAAAAGGGCCATGTAGAACCGTCCTCAGTGATAAACATAAAAATGACACTAATAGTATGAGAGCTTAAAACCAAAATAACATTAATAGTCGTCATACTATGTCGAGGATGACATTTAACAATGGAGAAACTAAACAACAAAAGGGACCCTATCCCTATTGGGCTGCTTTGAAGTTGCATCTCACTTGTTGCAACATGATGGATCCATCCTTTGTTGGGAACTTGAAAAGTTCCTTGTAATTTCCTTCCTCATTGTCCTCATCTCCAAGACCTTTCTTTTGTAGGAGAAGCACAAAAGTAGCTGAGCTATGCATCACACGTATGGAAAACCTAGAGATGCTCTTAATTTTCCTTTCTTGCTCGGACACTCTTTCTTTGGTCTTCTCAAGCTCATCCATCATGATGGTACATTTAACATGAGTCCCTAATTGAGTGTCACCATAGGTATCAACAACACAGGGTTTTTTGTTATCAACTTCCTCCCGCATCATCTCATTTGTGAGATCAATATGCCCCATTTTGTTGCTCTTTGAAACATGGGTAGAATTGTTCGCTATCTCTGAGTTATCTTCCCTCTCCATGTCCCTTTCGTTTTCAATTTTATCTTATTTTTCCTCACTCCCATTCCCTTCCTCTTCCTTAGTATATGAATCCACAATTTTCTTTTCCCCATTCCCTGTAGTGCGAGTATCCAATCTATGAAACCTTCTAGGGGTACAAGTTTCCTCTACAACCTTAGTCTAAGAGCCTAACTCTTGTATGGTAAACTTAGTTTTTTTGGCCGAAGCTTTCCCTTTTTACTTGTTTAGGGGTTGGGATTTCCTCTTGCAATTAACTAAATCCACCTCCATAGCATTATGGGTAGGGTTTTTTGGGGAGTCTTGGTGGGATTTTGACCTTGTATTATTTAGACATTTCTTTCTACTTGAGCCAAGTGTGTCCAAAAGGATAGCAAAGGGGGGAGTAATAGAGTGAGAGGATTCGTGGACAATAATTGGTCTAGGCGAGAAGAGGGATGAGTGGAAATGTTGGAGCCTAAGAATCAAGCCTTGTTGAAGGGGAATAGGTTTATTTCCATGGATTTTATTAGAATCCATATCTTCTTTAATCAAATTCCCCAGACAATGAAGGAGAAAAAAGAGAAGCAAGATAATACTATATTTACAAAAAGGATTGAGTAAGGGCATATGATAGAAATATTGAGTAAGAGAATATGATAGAAATAGTAAACCCTAAATATACCTTGAAGGGTTAATTATTTCATCACCATGAGACATACCTTGTATAAGGGCTTCAAGAGTTGCTCACGTTCATAACCACCATGATGTTTAACAAGAATTTCATTCTCTCTAAAAAAATTGCCTAAGGTTGTCCATATCTAACACCCTACTCATTTTCTTCCATTTTCTTCTAGCAGTTGAGATACCCATTGCCTTAGCTATCACCTCTTCATTGACCTCAAACAAAATTCCCCCCAATGAAACCCTTTAGTTAACCCATGAGGTGGCAAACTAGATAGATAAAATTTCATTACGCCCATTCATGTTCTCAATATACTGCATGCTGCCCCCTCAAAAATATGCCATACAATGGCATTATTCTTGAACTCATCATGTTTTTTTGGTTCCACTCTTACTTTATCCCCACCCATAATGTCACTTTCATTTATAATTAAATTTTTGTTCTCGAAAAGCTCAAACTTGTCTTTGATTGTAAAATGAGAAAAAAAAAATCACAAATAAGTTAATGTCAGTTCTGGATGATGGCTCTATCACAAAGTACAATCAAATTCTTTTCTTCTCAACACACAGTCTGTACAATAACACAACCAACCCTTAGATTATGGTTTGTTTGACCTTATATAGGTTATCCCTTCATGTTCAGACCCTAAGGTCGGGATTTGGGCACCATTAAAGCCCTTTCCTAGTTTTTAGGAAATGTTGTCATGACAACTTTGCAAAGTTGTCATGAGCAACATTTATAACTTTTGCTCATTTGAAAATCCACTATCCTCAATGGTTCAATTCAACTCTAAACCATTACATAAGACTTTAAAACACTTAAAAACATCAAAATCACAAGTGCCACTCCATTTTGGAGTCTTGGTCAAACTTTGACCCTTTGTTGACTTTCTAGGACTTAAACTCTTAGATCCTAATTGACCACACAAAACTATTTACTCAAAACACTCCTATATCCAAATACACACCAAAACAAACTTGGGAATTTATACTTAGTCCTTATTACCTTGGTGGTTGGCTAAAACCACCTACAAGCCAAAAATGCTTGAAGATCTTCATAACACCTTAAGGTGCTCCTGCACCATCCTCCCCTTGCAACAAGAAAATCAAGGTGTCTTAGGTGTGATGAACTCCATGCTTCTTGAAGTCTCCTTCTGCTATCCATGTAGCCTCTCACTCAGGTTGGTGTTCCCATTTCACCAAGTGTTCTATGTAGACTTTGTTCCTTGTCTATATCCATATGAAATATCTATCATGATCATACAAAGGAAGAGAAGAAAAAATATCCATCCGGGAGAGGAACAATCAAAGGGATAGAATGACTCAAAGAAAGAAACAACCATCCATCTAAAGGAGAGAATTGGAGAAAATTTAACACTGCATATTTGTCCAGAAAAGGGAGAAGAAATTCTACAACAAAGGGAGAGATAGAATCAGAAGTTGCTACATCTATCCAATGAAGGGAATAAAGAATGAAGAAAGTAATTTGCAAGAAACAAATAAAAGCTAAGAGAGCTTACCGAGAGTCAGATATTTGAATTGGTTATAGAACAATAAGTTTGGGAGAGATTGATGAAATAGAACTGATATATTTCATATTGTGTTAGTAGTATGTTTCCATCAATGCCAAAGGGAGAGATTCATGAACTATAACTGATTGAATGGTTGAAGATGATTAAGTTGATGATCATCAAGCTGCAGAAAGTAGATGCAAGGAATTAAATTAGTTAATGTATTGTATTTTCATTGATGTCAACTTGATATAATCTGATTGGTCATATACATAATGTCATAGACTTCAATGAAACCAAAGAGATAAACTTATGTTATCAGAAACATGAAAATCCAGTGTACACCGAGTGACAGTAAACACTGACAGATAGTGCACACCGATGGATAGAGAACCCCGAGTAGTCACAGTGTATACCAAGCATCACAACCCTAAGCATAACTGAAGTGAAGCCTGAGAAAATTCACAGTGCTCACCGACAAACATTATTGATGCCCGAGGACAACTGGGCTCATTGACCGAGAAAACTAAGAGTTGATCACTGATTAGAACTGGAGTTAGGAAATGAAAAAATACTTAGCTGACAGGAGCCAAATATAGAGTTAACTGATTGATTAGTTTTTTTCATCGATCAGATAAACTAAGGATAAGAAGGAGATTTAAAGCACAAAAAACAAGGAGAAATTTGTGGAATAAATCTAAAGCAAAGCTTTAAAGATTAAAGCAATGCATGGCAAGATTTGCAGATCAAGAAAGATATCTACATCAAGAACAAGAAGGACAATAAATGGTGAAATCATGTCTATATAAAGAGACAAGTAATTCATTATCAAAAGAGGAATGTTGAGTATAATTCAGGTGAAGATATAATTCTTCATGCAGATATGATCATACAGGTTGAGGAACAAAGCCAAGAATTTTGCAGACACCGAGCAATAGAGAAGAAACAACATTCACCAAGCAGAAAGAACAAGGAGGGGAGCAAAGGAACATAAGAGAATATTGATCAAAAGAGGTATTATGGAATTACAATAGATCTGAACATCTGCAAGATTAAGTTGTATTTATGAACAGATCATTTACTGTTTTAGTTTAACCATTGATTTAGAAAATATATTAACTGAGTGGGATTTAACCATCCTTATTATATTGAGATACATCCTAAAGATTATCAAAAGGTTTTCATGTTGATAGCATAGTGAATTCTAGGTCAAGTGATAAATTGTTAGTTTTAAATCCTCTAACAAGGTCGCACTTAACCGTGTGTTTGTAACCTTTAACAGGGTTGGTTCTTCACTGAGCTCACTTCAGAAGAGTTAAAATTTTGGGTCACTGGTCCCAAGTGGTTTTTACCTTAACAAGGATTCCACGATAAAAATCCATTTGTCAAATGTGTATATGATTCATTGTTTTAATGTTTTTCTTTACACATTACTAAAAGAGGATTGATCGGTAAACACTAATTTTATTTACTGATATTCGCTAAAGCCTAAGAAAAGATAAACTGATATTCGGTAAAGCTTAAGAAAAGGATAATTAGTATATTCACCGAGCAGTATATATATGTTAGATTCACTCAAGGCATACATCTTGTAGGACTGAAGATAAGTAGAGGTTTTATATATGTGATATAAAGTTTTGGTTGAAATATTGTATTAATTTTTGAGGCCACTGATTCACCCCCCCACCTTTCAGTTATTCTAACATATACACCAATTATATAACATAGCTTTAATTATGTATCATTACATTTATTAAAGGGAAATATATTATATTTGCATAAATATTATCCATCGTAATAATTATGGTGTTAATATAGCTATATGACCACAATATTAGCATGCATAAAGAATAAAAATATATTGCAACTTAGGAGGAGGTCACAAAAGAAGGTTGTGTAGCATTGGCATTTTCTTCTGCACAAACTAGTTGTTTGAAGTCATTGTGTTTGTTGAACGTGGGATAGGGACACAAGGAAGCACATGCATGCACATAAACCTTAGTGCATTGAAGACATTTGAAACTCTTGTTGTAAGTTGTTGACCCAAGTGAACACGATGTATATCCAGTGCATGCGTAAAACTAAGTTCACAGTTATTTGTGAGGGCTATTTGGAGAGCATTGCATACACAAGATGCAGCATCACATTCTTTGAGTGTTTTATGGGAGAACAAACCCCCAACAAGAGCATCACTTTCAGTTGCAATATAAGCAGCAAGAATTTCCTTTTACCCAATTTGGGGAGGGAAGTAATCCTTTTTTGTAAGCTTCTGCTAATTTCTACACAAATTCTGGCTTCTGTATCAAGTCCATGCAGTTCGATAGGAAGCACGACACAATATCAAAGTAATAGATTGTTCCAAAATTGTTGGCTGAGAAATTATTTGCCTAGTATTAGTCTTAATGATTGTTTGACTTTTGGACAATTGATGCAGAAAACATGTCCCATCATAATGGAATCAAATGGTCCTATAATAGGATAGTCCCATTGTGGCTTTGGAACATATACACGCTGATTTGTACCTGACTTGTACATTCTGCTATTGTGTGGATAACAATACATAGTAAATTAAAATGATGAGGATGTAACAAACTAAGTAGATGATTACTAACTTCTTAGGTTCAATATTTATGTTTAATATTTTATATTTGTAAATATTAATACGTGTAGCTTTGAAGAAAAAAATTATTCTGATTTAACAAGGTCTTAAGAATTAATAAGATTTTTTCTAAAGGAAAGAAAATATATAAGTGCATTTGTTTCTCCTATTCTATTATAAATTTTAAATCATATGTAATTCGACAAATCAAAGAAGCATAATTGAGAAAAATTATCAAGGATCTGATTTGAAAACCTTACCTTCAGGTTTCTTCTAAAAAGATTTATCACGACAGGTTGTTGGTTTCTCTTCTCAGTTCACTTCCAACAACTCTATTTAATTTGGCATAATTAAAAAAACTGAGTCATTTCCAAGAGAAGGTTAAAACATTTTCAAATGATCTTTACATAAAAATGATGCATTCAACATTCTACATATGGATTTGAATGAAGAGGTTATTTATAAGTACATTTTTAAAAATTGAAGCCTAAGTAGAAAAAGTAGTTTTATTAACAAGTTTTTGATACGTCATGTTATTGAAAACACATACATAACAGCTACAAATGACTAATATTATAAAATCAAAATTACTAGAAAGCATAAATAACTCAAAATTAATCAATAATAAAAAGAAACTTAATATCAATAATTGGTATACAATTGATAAAAAGGTAATTTATGAAATTGGTATATAAATCTAATTAATGTAACCCTACAACTAATACAACATAGTTTAAAATCTTTAACTATTTTCATAAATTCCGTAAATCCTATCATGTAACTACTAAAAGTTAACTAATTTTTAAAATAAATAAGTGATTCTAAAAGAAATATACATTTAATTACAAAACACAAATAAATTGAAATTAATCAATAATAAAAAGAAACTTTAAAATACTAAATAACATTATTAATATTTTATACAAAACTTTAGATTACATTTTTTTTGAAATAGAATAATTATTTAACTAATTAAAAGTTGATTAAAATAACTACAACCCTTATTTACATAACTTTCAACTTTGTGTGTGTGTGTGTGTGTGAGAGAGTGAGAGAGAGAGAGAGAGAGAGAGAGAGAGAGAGAGAGAGAGAGAGAGAGAGAGAGATGATTTCTTAACTAGGAATTTTAAAACTAGCCAATAAAGTTCTAACTTTTAATCTAAAGTCAACATGATTCCTAACCTATAAAAATGAAAATGTCTATAAGGCAGAAAATGCACACCCGATGTGACAATTTTTTCCTATTTATTACTTAAATTAAAAATCACAGTATTATTGTATCGTGATTTTTAATTTAATTAATAAATAAGAAAAAATTGTCACATTGGGTGCACATTTTCTGCCCCATAGACATGGCCCATAAAAATCAACTCATCACAAATTGACTACCATACATAATAGAATACTGTAAAACCCAAAACAGAACTCCGCAATTTTAGCCTCATACCCAATACTCAAACTAAACAATACCCCCTTACATTATAATAATAAAAGTTAGAGGGGTTATCTTAATAATATAATCTATCTTCCAAAATATGCACAATTTGATGCCCATTAATTATTTATAAGTGCAATATTAAATAAAGAGTGCAACATTATAACTGGGACCAAGGAAAATTTAAGGCAAAAAAGACAACAATTAAAATATTTAAGGGGACAAAACCAAAAAATCAAATGATAGTAATGAATTGTTAACAAGAAATACTTGTTTTTAAAAATAAATAAGGAAATATGTGTATATAAAATGTGAGGGGAAACATATGGGGAAGAGTGTGCAAAAAAGGTATATATGAAGGATGATAAACATTTTACTCAAAAAAAGAGATGATATTTTATATGATAGATTGGAAAATTGTCATTATGACAATTTATTAATAAAGCGTAAAAAATTATTGTAGGTAATATACTATTTTATTGAATAATGTAAATATATGTTATTTTATATTATGTATGATAAATATATGTTATTAATAATATAAATATTTTTATTTTTTTTATATTTTATTAATTTAGAATATTTTAAAAACAAAATATACGAATTTTAGAAATTTGTTTAATAAAGTAAGAAACTTTCTTAATGAATTTGATATTTTTGCATATATTAATAATTTAAATTAATTTTTTAATTTTATATTATTTTTATTACAAATGAAACATATCAATTCATAAACATATGAAAGGCACTACAAATGACCAAACCTCGTAATAAAATCTTATTACAGGTAGAGGTGATCATCAAATTCAAGCTAGAGGTTGTGAAATAGCGAATGCATTCCATTTGAGAAATGTGTTAAAATTGAGTTGTAAATTAGCAAAATATTTGAGGACTATTACAATATTTTATTCTAGAGATTAGGGTTAGGGTTCTGGAATAACTAACCTAAACAAACTAGTAAATTTTGGCCATATTTTTGATGTGAGTTGGTCAATTTTTTGATGTCGGTTGGTCGACCAAATGACCACTATTGTCGTCAGAGTTTTTTTGTCGATTAAGTGACCCAAAAAATGTTGTGTCAAATTATCGACAGTAATAGTGGTCGAATGATCGACTGTATAATGCGTTGAGACTGTGGACATTCCGATTGATATAGTCTGTTGATCATTGTCATCGTCATCGAACTATCAACTTTAGTATGCATTGAGACTGTGGCATTTCGGTCAAAATAGTTCGTTGATCATTGTCATTATCGTTGAACTATCGACTTTGGAATGCGTTGAGACTGTGGCATTCCGGTCTAATTAGTTCATTGATCATTGTCATCGTTGTCAAAGTAGAGACATCAGAATGCGTTGAGACTGTGGCATTCTGGTCGAAGTAGTTCGTTGATCTAGTTTCGGGCCATCAAAATAGAGACGTCAAAAAGCATTGAGACTGTAGCATTCCGGTCAAAGAATTTTGTTGATATATTTGATGGCCATCAAAATAGCAATGACATATTCATTTAAAAATAATAATAATATATATTAATCATCTATTAATGTATATAATATATTTCCTTTTACTAATCTTTTCATTGAAAGTATAGTAGTCTACCTTATATTAAAGAATAAATTTGTTTTTTTACCTTATGCAATAATTGTATAAGATGTCAACCCATACATTTAGTCTTACAAAACATGATGAGAATAAAAGATGAAAGCAATAGAAGAAAAACTCCTATGATTACAGATTAATCTTTCATCCCTCCACACGTCCTCTAGCTCTATTCAACTCATCCCCTAAATGAATTATTTAGTTTCATAATGGAAGAATAGAATATTTCACATCTATTTGCGGCTTCTAGAGAATGGGAAAATTTAGTTTTAATCTCCCTAAAATAGTCTCTCCTTTCCTCTAAGAAAAGGTTTCTATTTTCCTATATTATGATGAGGGTTCCTAGCTAGAACATGAGCTAGTCACTTTCCTATATTATCGTTGTTTTCTTTTCCTTTGAAATTATGATTCTAGTCACTCTCCTAGGATCATTTCTTAACTATCAGAGTTTCACAAAACTCCCTTGATCACTCCCCTCAATAGAAGAGATATAAAGTGAAATAAAAGTCACCAAAGGCAAATGTAACACAAATCATAAATGCATTCCAAAACAAGGCATGGTTTCTATCAGACAATAATGTAGAGGTAACACCTAGGTAAAAAATAAAGATATCCATTCCCTTGAGCGTAAGCTACAATATCCATTCCCTTGATCATTTCCTTGACAATATGTGAAGCTTTGGGTTACTTCTATTTGATCACTCCTTTGTGTCTTTAGGGATGTGTTGGTATGCCCTTTGGGCTTCATTTTAGAGGATGAAACCCCTGTAATATGAAAAAATAGGGGAGATGACAGTACAAGGAATGGGAGTGCATGGTACACAACTATCTGCAATATGGTAAGGGTGCACCATTGTTTGGGGAATCAATATTTTTCTGGATGGTGGGGAAGATGCAGTGGAAGCATCAACTGTAGAGGCTACGACAGTTAATTTATGTTTGAAATTAACATAGCTAATTTATGTTCGAAATTAACATCAAATAGATTGTTTTTGAAGTATTCAATTTCAAATATTTTTATTTGGCATATTTACTTGTTCAACCGATGCAGGAGACTCTTGGGTTGGGCCGGTGGAAGGTTGGCATAGGCATTCAACCACGGCTTGATAGCCTTCCTTGAAGGCAATATTTTTGAGTTCTTTGGTGGTGCAATTCCTCTTTGAGTATCCCCTTTCTCCTTTGCATCCAAAATAAATTCATTCCAATGCCTCACTAAAATAAAGGGAGGACGCTCGTACTTTGGGTTGTGGATGAGACTCCTTCTATATGTGTCCCTCACAGTCTTAAGATGTTTGGAAAAATTTTCTAAAAACAATTTCTCCTCAAAAATGTTATTACCAAACTCATGCTGTAAATCTTTTATGAGTTGCTATTTTAATTTTTTTCTTGTAAGTTCCACCTTTTAAGAAAAAACACAAAGTTGTTAGATAGAAGAATTAACTAAAGTTCCGTTCTGTGAATATAGTAAAAGAAAAGGAATGAAAGGAAAAATATTGTACCAATTAATGATATGAAATAAAAATAGTGGGAAAGGGTTAGTTCACTTATGATGTTCCACCTTGTACGTATGGTGGGCCTGAATATCTTTAATGTCAAGTCATGAAGCTCTTTATAAAAAGAATCATTCCCTTCAAAAATGTCATGTGATCATCAATCCAAAACTTGTTATGAATAAGTAAATTACAATTACAATATAAATAATAATAATTTTAAAGTACTTGGAAGCTTAGGACATTTTAAAGGCATTAATTCTTTATCGTCTATCAACAATGTCGTTTGCATAACTCCCGTGCTAGAAACACGGGTAGATCCAGGAAACGATGGTGAATTATCACCAATATAGGTAATCTGATCTATATCTGGCATAGCAGTCATCAGTGTATCTCTTACTGCAAAAAATTAATCCACTATGAGATGCACCCAAGATTAAAGTACAAATTATCAAATCATAATTAACACAAAACCAAATATAGCAAAACTAGGATTTACCAGGCATAGATCATGAAGGCATTGATGTTTGCATGCTCCTTGTTGCCGACATTGCACTTGGAAATCTCAGATGGTCAGTCCTTCTAGGAGGAGTCGCCTGGCTCACTTAATGACCTAAACAATACATTTTTAGCAAAGACATTGTAAAATAATAAGAGTAAGAGTAGCTTTCAATATTGTTTGAGTGAATATTTTCTTAGAAATTTTGAATTAGTTGTAATTTTACCTTTTCCTATAGCTATATTTATGGTATCAGTAAGTCTAATGAAAAATATACACTTCTAATTAGTAAGTCCAATGAAGTTTTTGAATGATCCAAAGAAACAATTCCTTGTCACTTGTTAACTTAAGGATTATTTTATCTCAGGTGGGAGTTCTGATAGTACCAGCCTCACTGCGATGTCCATAACCAGGTAGTTGAGAAACCAAAAAATCTTGTAGCAAGAACACATACATATTTTAGCTCATGACATAAAAGAGTATAAAATATAACCCTTTATTGAACTTTTGTTATAACTAAAGATTCATTACTGCTTACTTGATAACGACATGCTTGCGACATCAATTCCTTTGTCCTCTTAACCATATCCTCAGTTGGATTTGGATCCTCCAAAAGTTTCATAATTTCTGTAGAGAATATTTTTAATTTTTTCTTCACCATATTTAAAAGGTTAAGGATATCTAGGAGCTCATCTGTATCTACATGATATATTTCCTTTGTTGTTGCAAGTTCTTTTCCCCTATCCTAAACATCAATTTGTGACAGGAATATTAGTAAAACTATCAGAATAACTCCAAAACCCTAAATAAAAGAATATAATAATATAACATTTTTCAACTATCTAATTTTTACAATGACAATAAGGTTTACCTTTACTGAAGAATGGGTGGGTGGAGCATCCCCGCCACCTCTATCATGTGGGGGATCCATTTCCTCATGTGACAAAGATTAAATATAAAAAATTTAGTGAACTAAAAGCAACAGACTTAGTAAAAAAACATATTAATAAAATGGTATATTGGAGTCATAAAATTGAGGTTAGTTTAAATGGTATATAGTACTTACCCACCTCCCCAATGATAGTAACTTTGTTTTTATCCATGCAATTCAAATGGTAATTTATTAGCAATTCTTCCCCTGCACTTACTGATTTTATCGCACATACAAAAACATGATTACCCTCACACACCTCAAATATGCAATTGGGTTGCTTATTAGTTGTCATAGGTCACGTACTATTTATAAAATCCGCAATATTCCCTATTTTTTTGGTCTCCCGTCAATGTACATAGCAAATATTTTACTTTGACCATTTTCTTTCCATTGTATATAATTTTCTAACAGTGCATACCTACGCATACTTTTTTATATTGAGCAATCCACATCCAATCATTGTAATTGTAATAAGGTCCAACAAACTCCATCAAATCAACAACTTTGTTGTAACATACCTTTATTCATCCATGGAAAATAGGCCCAAAATATGTAATGAGGATGGAGCTATGCGATATATCCTCTTGTTAACAAAAAAATTAGTGTTAATTGGAGGTAGCTCCTTGGGTAGCCATTCTTTCTCAAGATGTGTGTACCGAAAGGGCACCTTGATGTATCCTTTGGTCTCATCATCGTAAGAACATGACCACCCTTCAGCAAGGAAAAATTACATGCGTTTATTGAATATTTTTTCTAATCTTTTGACCTCTAGTTGATCTCCCTATTTTAGTCATACTACATGTCAAACTTTGATCTACCATTCCCGCATTTCCCTCATTCGAGGAAGATAGATCTGAAAAGTACTTATTTGGTGGTTCCTGCAATCCATCAAATGAGATATATAGTTGGTAAGGAGCGAGATATTTTTCTAAATGAGGGTAATGTTGATGAAGTCGGCCATAAAATTGATGTTGAGGGTAGTATTGTTAAATCATGAGAAATTTAATACCTTATTATTAAACCACTCAATGAATATGGGCATAAAGAGAAAGAAAGAAATTAATAAACTATTTCTATAGGGCGTATTGACTTATACATGCTGATCCATGTCGTTGTGCAGGATCCTCATTAAAGGGGTTAAATTTCCTACATATGTGAATCATTTATCTTAAGTTAGCTAAACATTACATGATACATATGCTACAAATTACGTAGAAGACAACATGAACAATATGCAAGATCATAAACATGAACAAATTACCTTTACCTTATATATGGAATGCAAGATCGTCAATAGGAGGGGTGATGATGTGTGTATTCAATTGCCTATTTCTAGAAAGGTTGACAATCAAACAAAATATATACATGTAATAAAGATCAATTAATTGAGCATCATAAGCAATACATTGGTTATCATAAATCACATATGTTGTAATAATTATAATTGAACACAATAAATTAATTATGCCATACCATTAGAGTTGAATACATCAATAAATCAATATTAAATATATATACTAATCAACATAAATATATAT
>MU225321.1:930441-944119 GCA_018584345.1 Thuja plicata
CACCACCACCATCATCATCACCACCACCACCACCATCATCATCTTCTTCTTCATCTTCATCTTCAAAATATTCTTCTTCCATCACATTATACTTTATTGGCCTTCCTCTTGGATCATGTCTAACAAAAAATGACCAACTTAGTTTATGTGGAACCTCTAAGTAAAACACTTGCTCACATTGACTTGGAAGAACATAGGGCTCATCTCAAACTGGCTCAAATGACCTTGTATTAATCATTGTAAATCCATTATCATGTTGCATAACAGTTCTATCAGGATCATTTTGATTCAGTCGTAGCCTGTACCATTTGACGATGAGTAGAACTAATTTGAAGGAGTTAAAGTTGCACTCAAGTATATCATCCAAGATGCCATCGTATCTATTTTGAGATTGTTGAGGATGTATGTCATTTCTAGATAGCATATTAGTGACCTCGAAGACTACAGTTATCCTAGAATCACAAGTTTTCTTCGTGTCATCCAACCTTTTATGCAAAATTTGTGGCCATGATAGTGCATAGCTTTGTGGTGCTTGACCTGCAATTTTTCAAGCATGTGAAAATTATTTGCATCATGAGTTGATATGAAATATATGGGTCATGATCATTAATAATTTTTTACGCACCTGTCTACCTCTTAACGCATATGCTAGATCAATTACCATTGGCATAACATTGAAATCTCCATTACAATGAGCTTCTCTAACCAATGAAGCAACACCTTCCTATGTTAATGAGTAACCATTTTGTTGACATCGTTCAATCCAAACCATCATCCAATCAAGATTGTTTGCAATATACAAATGTATTGCATCCCACTCTTGACCAACTGTATAAAAAAATAGACCAATTACAAATAAATTATATTGAGGATTTATAATAATTAATTAACTACACTAACATCTTATAATTACCTCTCACTTTCATCAATCTACCTTTCCCCATAAAGTACTCCCCTTCAAATTTGTTAATCGATTTGGGATCCCAAATACGATCTACATGGATCTTTGCTGCAAACTTAGGAAGATATTCACTAATGTACACCATGGTCTGGTATACAATATATCCCTCCACCATAGAACCCTCAGGATGTGCTCTCTGTCAAACCAAGCCCTTCAAAAATTTCAAGTGCCTCTCAACCATCCACATTGACCTAGTTTGTACAGGTCCATACAATTCAATCTCCTCAACTTGATGTATGAGGTAGTGTTCTTGTACATTGAAGCAAGTTGAAGGTAGACACTTTTGCATTTCACACATAAGATGAGGATTTTTTCTCTTCCAATATTTTATATCTTCTTTATGGATTTATTTTGATGGCAACCACCTCATGTATTTTCCAAGATCATATATAACTTGTTTGACACTATTGTCGAAGTGGTGTGGGAGAGATAGAGGTAGAACGTAGTGCAATAATTATAAAATGATCTTTCAATGTTTTATAAAATAATATAATAAAAACTACATGCAGTATACAAATATATAATGAATATAAAATAACATGAATTACCTTAATAAATGTATGTCAATCGTGTATTTTCATCCCTGGCCCAAATTAATTTTTCTTTGATATGAGATTGTTTATGTTCACAACAAATCCTGTGGGAAATCATATTTTTTGTATGTCTTCTTTTATAGCATTTCTTTGCTGCTCCGACAATAACCAAGTAAGGGCACATATATCAATCTAGTCTCCATTGTTATTTGATTGACTAACATTTTTCATTGCATGGTTGGATTCATCAATGTCACTACAAATTTTGACAATTTTGTCTTTGTCACATCTTCCATCCAATAATTTCCATAATGTCTCTGTTACATTCTTTCCAATATGCATAGCATCAAACAAATACACAATTGGGAGTTTCTCGTAGTACAAAAACCTACTAAATTGTGTAGGATAAATTTTTATTCCTTTTGGAAGTTAGTCATTGATGCCTTGATGACCTTCATGAGCATTAATTACATCATCATTAAACAAAACAGAATATCAAATATAAATTTCAAACAAGAACCATCAGATGGAATGACATTACCTCGACGATTTATTCTAGTGTATTCCAACTTCCATAGGCGAGGTGTCATTATTCGTGGCTTTGATGTAGTCTCTTCTTTCCTATCGAAAAGATATTTTTTGGTAATTCGATACTTATGATTTCTATGGAGAAAGTGTCTATACTCATCAAACACCTGCTTTCCTAAACTTTTTGAATGATGAGATTTCAGCTTTGGACCACAAACTGGACATGCAAATTTTCTCTTTTTCTGAAGACCTACAAGATTGTGTATAATTGGATTAAGTATGTTAATTTTGTGTTAGCACTATAACATACCAAAAAAGAGGTGTTAACAAGCGAACATACCACAAAAATGTGATAGCCCAGGGGCATCATGTATTGTCCATACAAGTATTGCATGTAATTAAAATTATCTTTGACCTATTGGCCTAAAGATGTCATACATAGTGACCCCATTCCATAACAACATCAGCTTGTCAATAAGGGGATCAATATATACATTCATATCTTTAACTTGGTACTTACCTAGTTGAATGAACAAAATATTAAATAATTATTATTGTGATAGCTAAATGTGGCCTTCTTGTTTAGCCATACACTTCAACATGGTCATTGTTCACCAGTCACATACAAGAATGGATATGAAATTATCCATCTTGCATGTCTATATGATTTGACATGTTTCCTCCTATCTAGTTAGGGTTTTGAATAAGCTCTCAGAATCGAGAGTCCAACAACCTAGACCATTACTAGAATTGAGGATTTGAGCTAAAAATGCAGTGTAAGATTAATCTAAGAATGACAGATTGCAAGATTAATCTAGAATGTAAATATGAGATTAAGCTAAGAACATTTAAAAGAAACTAAGTTGTGCATGATTAACCTAGAAATGAGTATTAATCTATTGCAATAATGAAAGCACAAATCTATTAAAAATGCAATAGCGATTGCATGCAACAATGATTTCTCCTCTTTGAATGAGAACAAGAGAGTTCTTTTATAAGATGAGAGTCCAACTAGTAATAGAAAGTTTCCTTTGAGAGAAATAGTTAAAACCTCAAAATCCAGTTCACATTAGCAAGTTTCCTTTGAGAGAAATCGTGAACTATTGTCTTTTTGAGTGAAGGAAGCAATTAACTGATTAGTTGCACTTTTGAATTTCAGTCAACTCAAAGTTTCTATTTCTAAACTGGAGAGAAGATTTTGGAGAGAATATTTAATTAAATAAATAGAATATGACCTCATATGTATTTTCTCAATTAAGTTCAATTATTAAAATGAGAATATTTATTTAATAATAAAATATTATTTAATTCCTTTTTATGTATTTTAGCTAAAAGGGTGAATTCAATTTAATTAAAGTGCTAGGACTTTGTAATTAAATTAATTTGATTATAGGGTTTATTTAGCCAATTAGGAATTAAATATAGTATGTGATTAATGCTAATTTAGGGTTTTCTGCTTTTGACACTTAGGTTAAGTAGAGTCAGTCAAAACTTAGAATTTCCTAGTACAATAGGAATTTGATGATTCAGAAGAATGATAAATGCAACAAAATTGGTTAGGGTTGCAAGTTGCCAATTTTGGGGTGTTACATTTTTTCCCTCTGTGAATTGATGTGTGAGCAGCGCATTGATTCAAAGAAAATTCTAATATTTGAAGCATAGAAGAATTGATTTTCAGAATTGATGAAGGTTTTAGAGTAATCTCCAGAATGAATCTTGATTCTCAGAAATCCAGGTTAGATTGCCTCGATACCTAATAGATTATCACTTTTCAAAAGACTTTCCCCAAAATGAGGCTCAATCTTCAAGAGTTAGGGTTAGATTTCCCCAATACCTGGCAGTGAGATTTCAAGAACCATCTTCAGAATGAAGCTTGACTCTCAGGAATCCAGGTTAGATTGCCTAAACACCTAATAGATGAGATTTCAAGAATAATCTCCGGAACGAAGCTTGATCCTCAGGAATTTGGGTTAGATTGCCCCGATACCTAATAGATTGAAATCGTATCAGATTGATTAAGATAGATTGAAAGTGATTGAATGATGTAATCATCCTGCCCCCTTGGAAGCGAAATGGAAAGATGACACGCCATAATGGTGATTGAAAGTGATAAATCATAGATAGAAGTTGAATCTAAGGTCGAAAAGAAATTAGAATAGATTATGGAAAAATCTAGAAGATGTGAGAGAATGTTGATTGGAGATGATTCTGAAAAGAAAGCGACGTCAGAAATTTGACTATACAAGCATCAATTGCGTAAAAATATTAAGTGTGATTTTGAGCTATATAGAAGTGTTAGATTTCGATTTCGATCCTGAAAATGGAACACTTTTGAAAATTAGATTCCAGTTCAAAGCATTTGGAATTGAAGAGCAAGAGAAAGGATCAAACACTTGGGCAGTAGTGATGAAGCCAGAATGGTGAATAAGAACCCCTCATCGTACAAATCAAGGAGAACACAATGAAGTGAACACCAAAATTCTGTCTAGAATGCAATTCTAGAATGAACGTGCAATCTTATGCTAGATGTAGATGAAAGTGCAATCCTATGCTAGATGTAATGAAAGTGTAGTCCTTTGCTAGAATGAAAGTGCAAGCCTATGGGAGATGCAATTCCTAGGATGTGGTTGTTGGACCCATTGGATAGTTATCATCATAGAGAATTTGCAGAACATCGTAGTCAATACAATCCTTACTGGTGCCACTGCAACCATAAGATAATGAGTATGACTTTCATTGAATAAGATATGGAAAAATAATGTAAGCATCTAGGTAAAAAAGCTGAGATGACCTGAATATTATTTCTAGTTTGATATAGTAAGAGTACACCAGTATCGAGGCATTCAAAGCCAAGATGTGTGTGCTTGTGTAAACAAGTAGATAAATAAAAAACAAGGAGATAGTACCGACCTCACCTTGGCATACAAATAAACAAGAGCAAGGGATGTGATGCTTTTCCACTTTAATGTAGAAGCTCTTATCACATACACCCTATTTATTTGACGTTGTCAGATCATTGGGACCACACCAACTAGTAGTAGACAAATAAAAGATCAATGAAATCAATGAGAATAAACAACATACAAAGATAAATTCAAGCATAGCGCAACATGCTCAAATTTTTTAGATGTGTTTGAGTATAGGGGTGTTGAAAAACACTGTTGTGCTTGTGAGTGCATTATGTTTTATTGCTATCGAGAGATGTTTATGTTTGCGATATCCACAGTGTGTTGAGAAACACAAATGTATCCAAAGATGATGTTAAGAAAAACTGCTGGTTGGGGTGTTGAGAAACACCAATTTGTGTCAGTAATGAGTTTTCCTTTAGAAATGACAAGATTACTGACTCTAGCGGAGTCTAAAGATGTGAGCTGATTTGGGGACCTATGCTCCTAGTGAGATTTCGAGAATGATCTCTAGAACGAAGCTTGATCCTCAGGGATCTGAGTTAGATTGCTCAAATACCTAATAGATTAAATTTTGAGAATCATCTCCAGAATGAAGCTTGATCCTTAGGGATCTAAGTTAGATTGCTCAAATACCTAATAGATTAAGATTTCAAGAATCATCTCCAAAATGAAGCTTGATCCTCAAGGATCTGAGCTAGATTGCTCAAATACCTAATAGATTAAGATTTCAATAATCATCTCCAGAACAAAGCTTTATCCTTAGAGATCTGAGTTATACTTCTCAAATACCTAATAGATTAAGATTTGATTGGGGACCCACGCCCCTAGCTAATAATAGATGACTGACTTGACTCATGTTGTGAGGACAAAATCGATTTGATTGCCCCTAGGATTATGATTCTAGATTAGTGCCAAGTTAGGAGGGTTCTTAGAGGAACCAAAGTTTCATGAAAGTGACTAAAAGCTATGTAAAAACAAAGGCAAATAATTGCCAAGACCGAGCAATGATAAATAGAATATTGAGTACAAATCTAACTTCAACAGATTGATGTCAAGATATAGATCGATTGCACAAAAATTTGATCAGTACGGTGACAGTAGACAGATGCAGTGCGAACCACTAGTGACTGATGCGAGAGAAATTCTCAAGTAGAGAAATCTGAGTAATAGCTAGGCATCAGCAGGAAGACATAGTGAGAACCACTGGTGACTGATGCGAGAGAGATTACTAAAAGATAGTAGGACAGTTCCCCCTAGACCAGGACGGTTGCCCCTAGAGTACGACTAGTTTCAATCGATGTAAGTTAGTGTCTTGAAGGTAACTAAGGGAATGTTGACTCCCAGGAATCTAGGTTAGATTTCCCAGATACCTAATAGCTTATCGCCTTTCAAAAGACTATCCCCAGAATGAGGCTCAATATTTAGGAGTCAGGGTTAGATTTCCCCAATACCTATTCATTGAAAGATAGGAAATGGATATTTTTTTGGTTGATGCATCAAAGTGCGTATTGCTAGGTTTTCACCAAGATGATCATTTTTTCACGACTTTTTATGATTTTTAGATTTTTTTTTGGAGATTTTGCAATTTTTTAGTCTTTTTTAGATTTCTCAATCTCAAGAAAGATCACATTAGTTTTCCCCCAATGTCTAGAAAGGTGTAGGACATTGCAGATTGATTAGAAAGCTAATGGATGAGATGAATAGACAATCATCAAAGAAGAGGGTGAATGTGACCCTCAACGACAGTCTCCTCAAGCTTACCCAAGCTAGGGAAAAAATAATATAGCAATGTAGGCTCATGGAGCAGTGTTGGATAGCATATAGGATGATGACCAGATGTCATGAAAGCATGTGGTCCAAAAGAGTGGACGTGTCAAGAGCCATTTGAGAAATAGTTTTCACATAGTTTTCCTTCTTCATTTTGATCAAGACCAAGGTGTCAATTTTGGATAGGATATAGCTATGATCAGGATAAAGGTTGATAGAGGTATAAGTGCATGTTTTGGATTATGACGGGATTACACAAAGATAGGGAAGATAGGCTTGGGATAAGAAAGATCACAATAGGGTGCCATGGATGAGAGAAAGTGAATAGGTCAATGGAAAGGATAATGAATGTTAGGATACATGTGTTCATGGATAGGCTCAACCTTGTCAAGACCAGCAGAAGGAACATGGATGT
Source organism: Thuja plicata (assembly GCA_018584345.1). Lineage (NCBI taxonomy): Eukaryota > Viridiplantae > Streptophyta > Pinopsida > Cupressales > Cupressaceae > Thuja > Thuja plicata. The sequence goes on from MU225321.1 coordinate 937,555, forward strand.
TCATGAGCTAGCTAGATGTAGGATATGATAGATAGGATGAAATGGAAGGAACTTGCCCCCAAGTGAAGAGTGCAAGTAGGAGGAATTACGCATGATGCTTGTTTGCTAGGTTTTCATCATGGTACTTATCCAAGGCGCCACAAGAAGTGGTTTTCACCATAGGACAGATTGATTTATATTTACTTTTGCTACCAAGGTGCCTGTTTACTAGGTTTTTGCCAAGGCACATTTTTTTCTTCATTTTTCTTTTTCTTTTTTATCTTATGGAGGAACCTAAGCTTCTTTCTATTTAGATAGTGCTCCTTTGAAATATATGCTATGATAGGCCAAGGCTACTGGAAGTATTCTCAAATATGTTGATAGGGTGATGGTAGCCAAGGATTTATGTGATAGATTGGATAAGAGGAATAGAATGATATGTGATAGATGGGTAAGAGGTAGGTGCAGGATATTGGATAGGATATGGTGGTAAGATCAACATTGACACACCTCTTGAAGGATGGTGGAATGATAGAGGAAAAGTGTGTGAAATGGATTTAGGTTTTGATATGGATCTTGGTACACAAGGACCCAAGATGGATGAATACGTATTCAAAACAATGGATTTTGGGACATGAGGACCTAAACTAGGTTTAGGAGATGAAAAATGTTTGAAAGGAGATGAAGTGGAAGCCTTTGGGAGCTTGGACACCAATGACTTTTCCTTTTTATTCAAGCCTTGTAAGAGAGACTTGGGAATCCACATAGCTTTTGATTTTCTTTTTATATCCAAGTCCTTTAGAAGAGACTTGGGAATGCACATAGTTTTTGTTATTCCTTTGCTTTTGGATGATTTAGAATGCGATTCATCCATGATGGATTTAGGAACCCATATTTTCTTTGATATTATTCTTTTCTCAATGGACCTTTGCGGTCTCTTTGTAGTCACATGTTGATTATATGGGACATAGTGATCTTCATATGTAAGTGGATTCTTGTATTTCTAATTTTTTTGTTGCACATCCAAATTGCTTCCAAAAGACTTGGGAATTGTGGATGAATAGGGCTGCTATGCCCGGTTCATATGAATGGGTTGATAGGGAGAGTTCTAGGATGTTTTTCTTTGTTGATCTTGATAGGAGATAGGATAAGTGGATGATAAGCTAGCATTGATAAGCATGGTGGATGGAGGGATATAAGGACCCAATATAGATGGAGGGTTTGACAGTTTTAGCTTTGAGATATAAGGACCAAGGATGGATTTGGAAGATGGAGAAGGAAAATAGTTACATTTGAAAGGAGGGATATAAAGTGTGGAGGGGATATCAACATATTTATAGTGAGCTGCATGACCAAGGCTCTTCTCTTTAGAATTGATTTGTATATCAACATGAACATGAGTAGCTTCGATAGGAATAATTTTTATAGGGGCATCTGAAGCTTGAGTGGATTTATTGTTATGCAAGGGATTTGGAGGAATGATTTTTTCTTGAGGTGGATATGGAGGAGCATGACAAGGAGCTGATAGGATTTGATGATCTTGACAAGGGTCTTTGGATGGTGTACAAAGGGGAATTTTCTCTTGATTGTCAATAGGCTCCTTAGAGATGTGGGAAATGATATCATAATCTTTCTTGGGAGATGGATAAGATATAGGAGATGTAAGAGTTTATTCTGGGAAGAAATGGAAGGGGATGATAAAATCATCATGAGACTCTTGAGATGTGTGACTTTGGTCAACTATTGGATAAGGATGGATGGTGTCTTGATCTTGATCATCACTGATATTTGTTTCTTCACACTTTGGATTGTCTCCTTGACATGGAGCCACTTCTAAGGATGAGGTAGGAGTGTTGTATTGCATGAAGGATTCTTGACATGCTGATGGAGAATCCTTTGGAATAGGTATGATAAGCGTTGAAGCACATGGAAGCTTTAGGTTTATGATCTTTGAAGGCTAGGAAAGGCTTGCATCTATATGTTGATTATCTTGGATCTCTTTTAGAGATAGTCCTTGAGAGTAGACATAGTTGGAAGTACACTCGATTCTTGATAGAGATGGTGAAGCTTTAGAAGATGGAGGAAAGGTGGAAGAAGTAGATGTGAGATGGGAACCATCGCCAGACATGGATTCTTGATATTGATCATGCTTGAGATTAGTATCTTCACTAGATTATTCATTAGGATTTTCCAATTTGATTATGCCATCATCTATGAGATCTTGGATTATATGTTTCAACTCCATGCAAGATGAATTTTCATGCTTGTTATGTCAATGATATGCACAATAGGGACTCAAGAATATGAATCCACATGATGTGGCTTGGGGCAATGATGAGATTATGCTCAAGAAGTGCTTCCAATGTTGATGTATAAGATTGTCCCAAAGGAGTAAAGACTATTTCTAAAGGATAATTAGATGCTTCTTGACTTGCAATATCATTCTTTTGTGGATAGGAAAGACTTTCATCTGATTCTCTTATAGTTTCCTCTACATTCTTTTGATCAAAGATAGGATTGTCGTAAAACTGTTCTTGATCAAAGATGAGATAGTCATACCAAGATTTATCCATGTTGGAAGAAAGTGAAGATATGTGAGAATCATGATCAAATAGAAAAGGATAGGTTGATCTTAATGAGGATTTTTTGGATGAAGTATCCTTTTCCTTCTTGTTCAATTCCTGAAGTTCAGACTTCAAAGATTCAAGTTGTTTTGATAAAGTTGCCATAAGAATCTCTTCTTTGCTTTTATACATTGTAAGATTATCTTGATGTGCTTGCTTAGAAGATTTAAGAGAAGGTATGATGAATTGTTTGATTGAATGATAGGTGCTGAAGTGATATCTAAAGTGCTAATTAAGTCCAAGACCAAAGGAGAAAAGAGATAATGTCCAACTGAGAGAAAGAAGCAATGACTCTGATCTTGAGTCAAGGTTGATGAACCTTCTTTCACAACTTAAGATAAGGACAACATAGACAAAGATGATAAGATTGAAATAGATAATGGGTCACTTGGACTAGCACAACAAAGCCATATTTTGAAACAAAGATGAGTCAGATTGTCAAAATATTGCAGTCAAAGACAGACGAGTAGTGATGTTGATGAGAACGCAGATTTGTGAAAATTTGGACAAAAATTTGATAGATTTTCAGAGTTTGATAGCAGATGCAGAAACTTGGACAAGAGTTGATAGCTAACACCTAGAAGTGTAGATTTGGAATTGTTTGAGCATTTTGATGTTTGATTTGTTTATTTGTTTGTTTTGATGCTTCACCCACGCAAGACACATCAAGAAGAATGTTTGTTGTAAAAATAACATAGACACCACAATCCTAGGTAAGCCAAGGAAATATCTATTGAATTCCCACTTGAACCGAAGTCCAGCCACACCTACTCATAGTAGACAACTTAGAAGCTTGGAGGAACGGGCTCCTTCTTACAGTGCACTCACTTCTCAAGCACACCAAACTTTGAATCCCAAGGGTAATGATTTCCCAAGGGAATGTTATCTCTACTAAGAGCCATGAAAGTGTGGGATGTCTTAGTTGGTCTCTAACATTCCACGCCAACAGATAGAGGGATTTTGGTTACTAGAACAAAGTGTGTAGTCAAGGAATCCATTCAGGTGGTTATACTTGCGGCAGATTAGCTCCATTATGGATGCCTCCCAGCCTACAAAAGTTACGTTCTATAGGTTTTAACGCACCACAAGGGTACTGAGGGAGATCTTCTTCCTGGTATAATGCAATCAACACCTATTCGCTATGAGATTAATGACAATGACATCTTTTATATACTGGTTCGGAAGGGCTTGGCTTTAGCCTATTACCAGTCGGGCAATCCACTCTCACCGGCTCTGTTAAAGCTCTCGGGAGGTAGCCACACTAAAGGATTTGTATGGGTTTCTCTTTCACCCTAGATCCATGAAGGTGAGGGAAGAGGATACGTCCATGCAATTCCTTAGGTTTAAAAAACTAGAAGACACTTTAGACACATAAGAAAATGACAATAATGTTTCCAGATTTTTGATCATCCCAAAAGGGCGAGAGTATAGTTTCTTGACATTATTGCCATCTCTAAAACATTAGATAAAAATTCATTTTAAAAAGTCTTGCATGTTTGTTCCTATTTTAATAAAATAAAAACAAAATGCAAGCACAATGTTTATCATTCTATCAATCAAGGAAACCTGCAAGATGATTTGTTAGTAGTCTATGTGTTTGGTCTTCTTTTTCAACATCTTGCAAACCACTGTTAGGCTGTAAGTGAAAGATAAGCTAGAGAACAACAAAGCCCAAAACTCGTTAGCATTAAAAAAATCAGAAAATCATAAATCTTATTGAATATTCAAAAACTAGACAAAAAATAACGCATTTTCAAGAAAATAAGCACCCAAAAAGGTTAATGTATGATCCTGTATGAGGCTCTGGAGGTTGCAAAATGAAGGATTAAGCAGGTGCAGTCATCAAAAAGTGAAATTTATGAGAAATCCAGAAATCAAAAATAGAAAATAACTCCACCACTAAGATATTTGGGAAAATCTACCCAAAATAAAAAATAAAAAATTTGCACTCAAATTGGACTTGATACAAGCAAGTTATGATGATTTGAAATTATACTAAAAAAGTAAAAAATCCAATGGTGAATACAATGTTTTTTATAACCTTAGATGATGTCATCATTTCTTACATTTAAATTTGATGGTCTGGTGGTTGTTACAAAAAATACAATAACCTTGCAAAATATGTCTAGATGGGCGTCAAATATAATATAGAAAAAAGCCCTATGTGTAGAAAAAAAACTAATGAAAGGTTGCCACGTGTCTATTTTTAATTGGCCCGTTTGGAGGGTTATTGATGAGGTGGCAACTGGTGGTGGGAGGGTGGCGGAAGTGGTGCTTTTGGTGGATCGGAGGTTTGAGCAGAGGTTGCTAGCGGAGGGAGGGAGGAGAGATGGTGGCGCTGTGCTGCGCGGAAGAAGGGCTTGTGGGAGCTAGTGTGTGGAGCCAGGGAGAGTGTTTGCTTGAGATGGGTCTTCATAAACACTGTTAAAGTGGTGGCTCCGTGTAATGATAAAATGTGTTAATTGTTCGACATGCAGAAAGGTATGTGCTAAAGAGTTGTGATCTGCAAGATATTTAGAACAGAAGCTCACGTGATGTATAAAAGGAATTTGTGCAATGATGTAGAAAATCGATACAGTGATTGCAGATGTAATGATGTAGAAACTCGATATCACTCCATCTACCTTGATTAAGATGTATAAACTAAAAAAAATGAATCAAAGCATCTGATGAAAGCTTCAAGAGTAATTGATGACATAGTGAATGAAGCTTCGAGACATAGTTGTGTTAGGGTTGCGCAAAGGTGGGAGGTAGTGTGTGGATTGAGCGTGGAGGAAGTAGTGAGGTGGCACTGTTGGGAGAAGCACAAGGTGGAGGGGTGTGGTTGACTATGAGGCTACGGGGTTGGATGAGTGGAAGTAGACGACAAGGGTTTTGAGATAGCGCAGAGAGCGGGAGGACTGTACGGTAGTGGGCTGGGTAGAAGGAAGCATTGCGGGAGGAAAGACAGGTGAAGGAGGGGATGGGTGGGAGTCGGGGAGCGGAGGAATGGGAAGGATGTGCTTTGGAGTGCAGGGAGAGGCACGGGGGTGTTGAAATTTAGTGGCGGGCTGAGCGAAGGAGAATGGGTTGAGGGGCTGTAGGGTTGGGAGAGGTTAGGAAATGGAGGAAGCAGGTTGGCTGTGCAAGAGTGGAGGGTGGAGGGTTGGCGTGGGGGGAAGGAGATTTAAGTGTAGTGGTGGAAGGAGGAAGAGTGGTGGGGGTGAGGAAGAAGAAGCATAGAAATTGGCAGGGTTTAGATTTAATAATCCCACATGCGTTGGGAGGGTTAAATAAGTTTATTTTTTATACAAAATGTTGACTCTATTAAATCAAATGAGTGAGCTTGGTGGATAGGTGTTGGAGTTGGCACATTTAATGAATTACCGACTATAGTTTGTGTAGGTAGAGGATTTAAAACCTGAACAACATTGATATAAAACCTGGTCTTATTTTTCCCTTGAAAAATTTGAAATTTGCCTCACTCAGCGTGCAGAGATTGTCTTGATTTGCGTGTAGAAGGTCGTACGACCACTGTTTGCAATTTGTTTTGACAGATTCAATTTTGGGTGAAGGTAGCTGTATTTATAGTTGTTTCGCACCAAAATGATGACTCAAACACAATGGTGGAGTCAGATTCAGCTCAAAATGAATGTATAATGTGATAAAAAAAATAGAATTGACAACAAATGTATAATATGAGGCCAAAAATTGATTTTCTATCCCACGGTTGGCGCCATAAATGTGATAGCTAAATGTGGCCTTCTTGTTTAGCCATACACTTCAACATGGTCATTATTCACCAGTCACATACAAGAATGGATATGGAATTATCCATCTTGCATGTCTGTATGATTCAACTTGTTGCCTCCTATCTAGTTGGGGTTTTTAATAAGCTCTCAGAATCGAGAGTCCAACAACCTAGACCATTACTAGGATGGAGGATTTGAGCTAAAAATGCAGTGCAATATTAATCTAAGAAT
>MU225321.1:947674-1031451 GCA_018584345.1 Thuja plicata
GAATTAGTGTTTGGAGTATTATGAGTGTTTGGGGATCAAAGTGATTGTTGATTCCTCACCTAGACAGATCAAATAGTGTGTTCAAATCCATAGATTGGATCAAGAACCTCACTGGTGAAGGGTTTCATAACTTACCAAGAATCAAAGAAGTGTTCCTAGCCCTTAAGCCTGAGAGGGTGTTTGAAGACTTAGAGTGGGTAAGACCAAGTTGAAGAAGTGTCTAAAATATTTCTATTTTGACATTTTCTTGTTGAGAGATTAGTGTAATGTCCACTGCTAGGTTGGACATGATTATTACATATTTAATTTAAAATTACACTGTATGTCCCAAGAACACAATAATTTAATTTAAAATATTCATAAATAGGAAGTAACATTAGTTACTATATATCCAATCATATTACTATTTGGCTTAATGAATGGAAGGTGTAGGTCTTATCCAAGTTTCCTAGAGACCAATGAATGGACTCCCTCAAATTTTACAGGTCCAAGTCCGTAGCATGAAGTCTTACGGAACATTGACCCGTACCCTCTATTGGGATAAGATCCATTACTTGGATTTATACAAGCCCATCCTTGGTAACACTTTATTCTCTTCCTCTTCAGGTACTAAATAGTAACAAATCTGAACATGGAAAAATATGATTATGAATCCATTATTATTAATGAATATATATGTTACAGATGTAAATATTAGATCATTCAGAGACATGTTACAAAACATTTAGATATATACATTATATAGAGATGATTCTAATTTCAACCTTATTAACATATAATATATATGAGAGACTATATAAGTTTGTTTATCCTTTATAATATATATATATAATCTGATGCACAAGCATCTTGGGTCCTTGGAAATCCTGCTCAACCAAAAAGATGTTTACTTTTTCTTTGTAGTTTGTCTTTTGTTGCTCAAGTTCATGCTTTAACGATGAATTTCGGTGATCCCTTTACTAATGGATTTCGGTGATCTCTTTACCAACATATTTCAGTGATCTCTTTACCGATGGGTTGTCTGATGCTCGGGTATGCTTTTATCGACGGTTACTGATTTTCGGTGATCATCTTCCCAAGATGTTTATCCTAATTTGGTTGACTTCTACATTTAATTTCTATTGCTGAATTAATGTGGGGTCTCTCATTGGGATCTATGTGGACCTAAATCTGGGTCTCTCTTATGGATTTGAGCACTGACCTCTTTGGTGGACTCTTGTATATATTCTTTTGTATGTTCTTAGTTTAGGTATCAGTCTTAGAGCAAGAAAACAATTGTTTATATATTAAGATTAAAGGTTTTTGATCTCTATTCTATGTAGGTCAATATGTAACTCATTTTTATATATATGGATGAAACCAAGAAGGCCTTACAACTTGGCATGTAATGAGTTTGATCAATTAATGATAAAGGATCTCTATTCTTTCTTCTCTCACTGTGTTGTTTTTGGATTTTGCATTGGTTCTGCAATGTGGTCTGGTAGTTGGGAGAGCCTTAGGCCCCATTATCACCCTCTCCTTGCTTCAGGTGGTATTAGATCATTGGTGAGATCTAAGTTCCTTCTTGTAAAACCTAACCCTAGTTGGTATTGTTGTGGGGTAGCAGACTATGATCTGACCTACAATTACAGAGGGATTCAAGATTGTTCATGGGAGAGGAAATGCAGATCCCGGTCTAGCTGATATGCTTAGACAGATGACTGCAAGATTGGAAGCTGTTGAGACAGCCCAGTGCAGAGGAAGACATCTTGAAGATGTTAGTGATGATGAAATTGAAGAGGTTCAAGGTGAAGTTGCACCTTCACCTATGATGAATCAGGAAGAAGAGAGATTCCTGAGAGCTTTGACAAGTTTGAAATCTACACCTCAATTTAATCCTCCCAAGTATAGTGGAAAATTGGATTCAGATGAATTGATTGACTGGATAACTAAGATGAAAAAATACTTTAAATATGAAAATGTAGCAGAGGATAAGAAGGTGAAGATTGAAAGCACTAAATTGAAAGGTCATGCATCCTTATGGTGGGAACATCTACAATTGGATCGAAAGAAGAAAGGTAAAGACAATATCAAGGTATGGGATAAGATGGTAAACAAATTGAAAGGAAAGTTTCTACCTTGTGATTATCAGAATAACCTAATTTAGCGAATGCAATGTTTGAAGCAGAAAGACAAAATAGTAAAATACAACTCTAAGGAATTCTATAGATTGGACATCAGATCTAGACATGTTGAGGATGAAGTGGAAAGAGTAGAAAGATACCTGAATGGATTGAGAATTTCCATACAAGATGAAATCAGTTTGGTCAAGATGGACAACATTCAGGAGGCATATCAATTTTCCCTAAAAGATGAGGAAAAGTTGAATAGGAGATATGAACAAAGACAGAGAAGTAGAGGTGGTAGATTCCCTAGAGGAAGAGGTAGATCTCATGGTGAAAATAGTAGATCTGAACTAGACAAGTCAATTCTAGACACATCTCAAGACAAAGGAAAGGTTGAACGAAAAGGTGAAAGTTCATACCGAGGAAGAGGTAATTACTCTAGAGGTGGTTATAGCAGAAAGGGATTCCAAGATACTTGTTACAATTGTGGTGAAGAAGGACAAATCCTTTGAATGTACACATGCAAGCAAGAAAGGCAGTAGTATTAGAAATGCATTGGTGCAAGAAGAATCACCAAATGAAGCTGAGAAGGAAGGAAATTTCATGATCAAAAGGATCCTATGGAGTTAAAAAGATAAGCAAGATCCTATCATAAAAACTTTGTTCAAGACAAGATGTAGAGTTGCAGACAAGGTTTGGAAGGTGATTGTTGATAGTGGAAGCTCGGGGAATCTATCATTTGAGGAAATGGTTGCAAAGATGCAATTGGAGGGGATGAAATATTTGAAACCCGATCGGATCTCATGGATCAAGGATGATCATACATTAATGGTGAGTGAAAAATGTATTTTGAATCTAAAAATTGGAAAATATTATGATAAGGTGTTGTGTGATATTATGCCTATGGATTGTTGCCATATTTTGTTGGGTAGACCTTGGCAGTATGATAGACATGCTATACATGATGGAATATTGAATAGATACTCTATTTGGGTTGATGGTAAGAAGAAATTTTTGTTACCTTTGGTTGAAGAATCTATTGGTGAGATATGTACATCTTTGAAATTTTTTCTGATGGAAGGTAGACAGTTTGTTAAAGATTTGAAAAGAAATGATATCTGTTATGCATTGATTCCTAACAAACCAAGAAAGAATATAGAAGATGACATTCCTGAAGAAGTTAAAAAGTTACTCACTGAGTACAAGGAGATAATTTTAGATAATGTACCTAATGGTTTTCCACCAATGAGAGATATCAATCATTGTATGGATCTAATTCCTAGAGCTAGTTTACCAAACAAAGCACCACATCGGTTAACACCTACCAAAAATGAAGAGCTTAACCGACAAGTTCATGAATTGTTGAACAAAGGTTTGATCTGAGAAATTTTGAGTTTATGTGTAGTACCATCTGTATTGGCACCTAAGAAGAATGGAGAATGGTGAATGTGCACTAATTCAAGAGAAATTAACAAGATCACATTGAAGTATAGGTTTCCTATACCAAGAATGGATGACATAATGGATTGTTTGAGTGGAGCAAGATATTTTACCAAAATTGATTTGAAGAGTGGATATCATCATATCAAAATCAAAGAAAGTGATGAATGGAAGGATTTTTTCAAAACAAAGGAAGGTTAGTATGAGTGGTTGGTTATTCCCTTTGGTCTAACTAATGCACCGAGTACTTTTATGAGGTTAATGAATGAAGTTGTGAAGAAATTTTTGAATAAGTGTGTGATTGTAGACTTGGATGATATTCTCATATTCAGTAAGACTAGAGAAGAGCATTTGATGTATATAAGACAAGTGTTGATAAATCTGAAAAGTGTTCCTTCATGAAATAAGAGCTTGTGTATTTGGGTTTTGTGATTTCAGCTGATGTTTTGAAGATGGATCTAGAGAAGGTTGAAGCTATACTTAGTTGGCCTACACTTGAAAATGTCACTAAGGTAAGATCATTTCATGGATTGGCAAGCTTTTACAGAAATTTTATCATAAATTTTAGTTCCATTTGTAATGCTATGATTGAAACAATGAGAGGAGCAAAAGAGAATTCAAATGGACACATGGAGCTGATAAGAGTTTTGAAGCCTTGAAGTTGAAAGTTGTTGAATTACCTATTTTAGCATTACCTAATTTCAATAAGGTATTTCAAGTTGAATGTGATGTAAGTGGAAGTGCAATTGGAGTTGTATTGACACAAGAAGGTAAACATGTTTCTTTATTTAGTGAGAAGTTGAATGATGCAAAGAGGAAATATTTTGTCTATGATCAAGAGTTCTATGCTATTGTTCAAGCTATGAAGAAATGGAGACATTATTTGATGCCAAATAAATTTGTGTTGTATACTGGTCATAAGGATTTACAGTATTCGGGTAGTCAGAATAAATTGAATCAGAGCCATATGAAATGGGTAGAATATTTGTAAAGTTTCACATTTTTGATAAAGCATAAGAGTGGAGTTTCTAATAGAGTTGCTGATGCATTGAGTAGAAGAAGATCTTTGTTGACTGAAATGAGAATTGAGGTTCTTGGTTTTAATGACATGAAGAATTTGTATGAAAGTGATCCAATTTTTCAGAGCAGTGGAGAGTGTGTAGAGAACCTAATTCAAATCAATCAAGTAAATATGAAGACTATTTCATTTAGGAAGATATGTTTTTCAAAGGTAGTCTATTGTGCATAGCGAGAGGTTCAATGAGAACTAATTTGATTAAGGAGAAGCATAGCAGTGGGTTGGCTGGACACTTTGGTATTGATAAGACATTGAATTTGCTAAAGGAGAGGTATTTTTGGCCTCAGTTGTATAAGGATGTTCAAATTTTTTTGAGAATTTATGGAGTTTGTCAAGTTGCAAAAGGAGTAAGTCAAAATACTGGTTTATATACATCGATTACTATTCCTGAGAAACCTTGGAGTGATATCAACATGGATTTTGTTCTTGGCTTACCTAGGACAGTAAGAGGTAATGATTCCATATTTGTTGTTGTGGATAGATTTTCTAAGATGACACATTTCATAGCATGTAAGAAAATATCAGATGTAGTACATATAACAGATCTTTTCTTTAAGGAGATTGTTAGATTGCATGGATTATTGAGCAGTATTATCTCTGACCGAGACAGTAAGTTTGTTAGCTATTTTTGGAGAACACTCTGGAAGAATTTTGATACTAAGTTGAAGTTTAGCTCTACATTTCATCCATAGACTGATGGACAAACAGAGGTTGTAAACTGAAGTTTGGGTAATTTGTTGAGATGCTTAATTGGAGACATACCAAGTAATTGGGATTTGATGTTGGAACAAGTAGAGTTTGATTACAACAATTCAATAAATAGAAGTACTAGAAAGACACATTTTGAGATTGTTCAGGGTACACAACCGAGAGGTATATCAGACTTGAGAGATATTGTTGGAGAAGAGAAAAGAAGTGTTGAAGAAGAAGAATTTACTGAGTTTATGAAGACATTGCATGAAGATGTAAAGTAGAAGTTGGAGAAGAGTAATCATAAATACAAGAATAATGCAGACAGATCGAGAAGACACAAAATGGTTGAAGTTGGTGATGTTGTAATGGTTCATTTGAAGAAAGGAAAATTTCCTATTGGAACATATGGTAAATTAAAGATGAAGAAATTTGGTCCTTGAAAAATAATGAGAAGATTTGACAGTGGAAATGCTTATGAAGTTGAATTACCTGATGACATAGATATATCACCTATATTCAATATTTTAGACTTGTATGAATATCATGAACCTAATGAAGAAGTAATAGTACCAAGTGATTATCCTAAGAAGCAGATAGAGGAAGTTGAACAGATTTTGAAACAAAGAGTCGACAAAAGTACAAGAGGAAACAAATAAATAGAGTATCTGGTAAAATGGAAGAATAGACCGATTGAGGACTCATCTTGGATTTGTCAATCTAAGTTGGATTCATTTTAGGTTGGACCTGATACATGATTCAGGGAATCATTTCTATTAACCCCAGGTGTCTGATGCAGGAGCATCTTGGGTCCTTGGCAATCCTACTCAACCAAAAAGATGTTTACTTTTTCTTTGTAGTTTTTTTTTTCTATTGCTTGGGTTCATTCTTTACCGATGGATTTCGGTGATCTCTTTACCGACGGGTTGTCTGATGCTCGAGTATGATTTTACCGATGTTTTTTGATTTTTAGTGATCATCTTCCCAAGATGTTTATCCTGATCTGGCCAACTTCTATATTTAATTTCCTTTGCTGAATTAATGTAGGGTCTCTCATAGGGATCTGTGTGGAGCTAAATCTAGGTCTCTATTATGAATTTGAGCTTCGAACTCTTTGGTGGACTCTTGTATATATTCTTTTGTATGTTCCTAGTTTAGGTATCAATCTTAGAGAAAGAAAACAAATGTTTAAATATTGAGATCAAAGGTCTATGATCTTTGTTGTATGTAGGTCAATTTGTAACTAATTTTTATATATATGGCCGAAACCAGGAAGACCTTACAGCTTGGCATGTAATGAGTTTGATCAATTAATGATAAAGGATCTCTGTTCTTTCTTCTCTCACTGTGTTGTGTTTGGATTCTACATTGGTTCTACAAGGTGGTATGGTAGTTGGGAGAGCCTTAGGCCCCATTATCACCCTCTCCTTTCTTCATAATCACAATCTCTTATATATGCTTAATTTATATATAAAATAAATTTATCAGATTTCACTGTTATTAATATATATTTCTCATACACATATCTTGTATATTATGTGTATGTATATTCACTTATGAAATATAAGATACATATATGTATAATTATGATTTCATATATATATATATATATATATATATATATATGATTTTTGTATTGTTAATATATCTATTTTCTGATTTCACTGTTGTAACTGAAATTAATATTATGTATCTATATTAGACCATATATATTGATATATGATTTCTATTGATCTGTATCAATATATATCACATATGTATATGTATTCAATATTCTCTTATTCTATGATAATTCATATCCATCTATCTTAATGTACCATGATTCCTTCATATTTATATATTCTTTTGTGTGATCTGTTCTTCCCACACTTAGTGGGTTAATTGCTTGGTTTGACAAGGAATGCAAAATCCACTTGTCCACTTATCTTCTAGGTAGTTATCCTCATGTATTTCCCTTTGATTATCAATAAAATACAGTGTTATATGTACACAAGTTGTCTCCTAAATACCTATATATGTATATCTATGTAAATAGTTGGATATATATATTTTTAGAATATATACACACCTCTATATATAGATATATGTATCAATATGTATGGGATATCTCTCTTTGATTTCTGATAATCTAATAAGATAATTAGTAACTCTTACCAAAAATCTATAATAAAGCAAAAACTAAATCAAGGACTATTCGGGATAAAGTTCAATTCATCAAGATAGATCTCGCCATTAGTGAACAATGGAAGATAACTCCCAGAATACCCCCAAAATAGCAGAGCAATGATTTCCTAGTAATTATAAGTAATTATGGACTATAATTACACATTGTCATATCGAATAATTGTTTTCTATAATTAGGCCCTTAGATAATTACTCCAATTTCATAGTAATAATGACTCTAAGGCATCGCCTATAAGGTATGGACAATAGTAACTAACAGTAATGTGAATACATGATGTATTCGGTGGAGATTGATCCTGATAATCTCTTATCTTGAATTCTCTAAATTTTTAGTACAAATTTTTATTTGCAGGGTCGTGTTTCATTTCCTATAGTTTAAAATTTGTTTCCATACACTGTTGTTGCACAAGGAATGATGAGGGTGTCTTTCTTGCATGAAAGACAGATGCAAACAATATAGAGCCAGTATATGCTTTCACATATTGAACATTTTAAATTGCGGTTTGATAGAAATTTATCATCTTGGGAGAAAATTTATTTGAGGCACTGTGTCAAGCGATTTGGGTACAATGTCCACAGTTACACTTTTTGCATATGTGTTTCCAACCTTATCTAATATTACAAATCTTCCATTTCGGTGCAGGTAGTATGAATAATAGTAAAATATGGAGGAGTTTAACTATCTCCTCATCATCTACATTTTCTTGGATGTTTCTAAAGCCATATTAATGAAAATATTGACCATTTTAATCTATGGGATGCCACTCCTAGAAGCTACACTATCAAAAATTTCATTTTCCATTTACAATAACTTCATATTTTCCAAATGCATCTATTGGAGCATTTGAAACTAATATCTAATAGGAATCTCAATATTAATGTGCTTCAATGAAAAATCATTATTTCCATGTGTAGGCATCTATTGAGGCATAATGTCAAACAATTCTCTTGATTTCCCTATTCATGGTTCCACCATCGACATGCATATCTATCCGGGCATTATCGAACTATAATATCAAATTAAAATTTTTTCCTACCATGTTTTGTTTCTTTACATATCTTTTCACATATTGAACATTTTAAACAATAGTTTGATAGAAATTTATATGCATAAGGATATAAAGTTCATTAGCTAGATAATTTTTTGTAATGATCTAAAGATGACCTAGTTTATTGACAAAAAATGCCAACTCCAAAAAAGTAGTCCATCATAACATTCTTATCGTCACTAGTGAAAAAATCTTCATTGTGACCATGTAAGACACTCATAGAAGTGTAGTTATCATTAACGCAAGATATCTTGAAGATATCCCATGCCTCCACTATTTTATTTTCAAAGCCAACTCTATTACCAAAAATTGAGCCAAGCCTACCAGAGATAATGATTGGATTGATCGTGCAAATCCCCTGTGCAACATTTTCTGAATTGTTGGAAACAACCACATGCTTAACCACCTTCAAGACCCATTCAAACCGACTGGTAACTTCAAAGAAAGTAGAAAATACTATTTTATAGATCACCCCATCATTTACATATGAGCCAACAATATTATGTTTCAGAAGGTATTGGATAGCATGTTTGATGTCATCATCATGCACATTAAATAATTTGGAGCACTGTTCTTCTGAGGACTCCAAATGACAACATTCAATACCAAATGTTCTATCCATTGAGAAGACCTAAAACAAAGTAATCATAACGAAAATAATGAATAAGTATGCCAACATAATGATGCATACACATACATACTAATGTATGTATGTGTGTGTGTATATATATATGTATGCATGATTATATAAACGTACACATAATTATGTAAATGATAGAGACAAATTTTTTTTTTTCTTAAAATTATCATGCTAAGTTAGACTGTCATGGGGAAAGAAACAACATATATAAAGAGCGAGAAGATGTAAAGAAAGAAATAAACTATGAAGCAAGTGAAAGGTGTGAATTCTAGTCCACATGCAAAAGAAAAATAGTGTACGGCTTGGGGAAATACAATATATTGTTGACAGTCATGATACCACAACATACAACAAAAGTTTAGTCATGTACCAATACAATATCCATCAAACATGAAGGACAAGTTACAAAAAACAATTGGGACAGTCAAGAGAAGAATGTGCTTCCAAGAGGGGACAAAAGTGAAGAGAGCTTATTTGGTGGTCATTACAATGTCAGTACACAGTCCTCAGGATACTAAGGCACTTTCAAATTAGAGAACAAATGGAGCTTCCCATGATAATCATATGAATGTTGAACAATGTCAGTCATAATGTGATGGGCCTTGCATTGATAAGAATTCATGGTCCTGAAATGGTGTTGAGAATGCAAGTAGATAATCATATATAAGAGGAAAGTTTACTATCCAAGTTTGTATGCAACAGTGCCAGAGAGGTTTACAGGTCAGGGATATGGTTCATGAAAGCACATTGTAAGATTAGTATGTCAGTTTTATGAAGGGAAACAATTGTGTTATGAGCATGGTATCAATGTAAGGCATGGCTGGAGCATCATGAGACACTATACAGAGTGAGAAGAATTATTGAGTCCATGCATATAGAATTTTTTTGAGCCGATTGATCCTAAATCCAAATTGAATCTTGAATTGTGCAACTTCAAGATTGAGGCACCCAATTTTAGAGTTTTTGCATAGAAACATGCTTTAAGTGACAAGTTGTCCTCTATATCTCATTTATATTTACGTGTATGTTTGTTTCACTTTTATGTGTTTGTATATCCATTTTATTAGTTTATTAGTTTATTAAGTGATTTGGGCACATTTTAGGATTTAATTAGACAACATTACAATCAATCAAAATTGATTTCAATAAACAAATTTATTATTTAAATACCCAAGTTAATCAATTGGTGAGGTTTCTAGAGCATCAATTACTATTATAAATAATACATATTACATTTCAAGTTTTCAAATTGAATGAACTTTGGAAATAATAAATCATATTATTTTTATTAATCTTTTGAGTCTTTTTATTGAATTAAATTTGCACTATTGTAAATAATACACATAATATTTTATCTTAATCTCCCTAAATTCATTTAGAAATTCAAAATTCACAATACTAATCATTTTAAACCCTATCAGATAAATAATTAGAATACAAATGTGACCATATTTAAAAAATTCTAAAAATAATTAGAGAGTAAATTTGGTAAGTTAATCCAATGTAGGAATTTGTGAGGAATGTGCATTTTAGGGTTGAAGTTTGGTTCCCAATAAATTTTATAGAAGCAAAAACCTTAAAAAATAGAGGCTCCTCGTAAGAAATTTTCCTTTCCAATTTTTGATCTACACAATCAAGCAAGAAAAAGTTATTTCTTAGAGCTTTAGCACATACCCAACCCTCAAAGTGTTATTAAAACCATTCAGGGATTCAATATTTTGGGGCATAACTTTAAAAAAATAGGAATGAAAGAGTGTTCATCACCACAAAGATGCCTCTCTACGGGCGGTTGTTGGCGATAAATCATGAGGAATTAACCCTAATCTATCATCATCAAACTGGTCTGGAAAGGCATGCATGAACGACCTTATAAAATGTGCCAAGAAGATATCAAAATCATTTGGTTTATTCAAAACTAAGGTTTAGATAGAAAATAGAATTCTAATAAACAAGAATGTGAACCAAAAGAGTTGATGGGTACCTAAGATTAAGAGAGATTTAGAAATCTTGGAGTTGTTGTGCTATGCCCTCTTCTGGTTACTCTACGTGCCCTCCTTCAACTCTTCGTGATGTGTTATGCCCTCTGCTGGTTACTCTACGTGCCCTCCTTTAGCTCTTTGTGGTCTAACATCTATGGCATCTATGGCATATGTTCAAAGCACTTAGAAATTTTAATGTGGGCCCTATTCTTATGGACACAAAGAAAATCAATTCATATTAGTGTAAGTTTGTAGATATATCTAAGAACTAGTGATGTTGAAAGTACATTACAATATTACTATTGATAGAGCGAACTATTGACTTCCTTGATAGAAATCAAGCCCCATGATAAATATAACTATACATTATTAAAAATGAATAGGTATAAATGAAGCCTAAGATTGCTAAAATCATCAGTAATTTGTTTTAATTGTCCTAATGGAACTGATTTATCTCGAGTAATTTATGGAAATATTATTTGTAAAGTATTCAAAATATTATCTACATTTTATTTGTGTTTATTTTTTTATTAATATACCCTCTCTTGCAATTTTTTGTAACATTTTCCCTAATTGATTTTTTTTTTAAAATAGGGATGTAGTCTATCCCAAGTTTGTGATAGGAAAATGACAGGTAGGGAGATATTGTATAGGATTCAACTATCATTTTGTGCCTAAAATGTCTCTATCTCATCCATTGAATTTGAAGATGGAAAGGTAGGAGTAGAGGGTGAAGGTTTCTTCAATGAGTGAAGCTCTTGTTCTACTAACTCTTATTATGTTTGTGTCTCATCCTAATATTGTTCCTTGTGCACTTAATATTTTTTGTGTCTTTTATCATTGCAATGCATCCTCCTTTTTCTTTTGACAACAATGTGATGAAGGCTTTTTGAGTATCCTCTATAGTTTCTTCCTTAACCTTTTCTATTGTTTTACTTATGTGAGATAAAATTTGTCCACTCTATGCTCTTATCCTAGTAACAATTCTCTCACAAGTTTATCTAAGCCTTCTTTCTTTGTCTTTCTCTATCCTTACTACTTATTCTATTTTATACCTAAGAATTTTAGCTAATTCCCCCAAGAAATCTTCAATTATCTCCCTAAGGTATGAGGTGTAGCTGAAATAAAATCCAAACTATCCTTTTTTGCATTATTCTTTTTTTTCCCTCCTAAAAAGTGATACATTTATGCATTTGTAAGGAGGATGACTAAGATGAATAAAATATTTCCCCTATTTCTTCTTTTTTCTATTATTTTCCTCTGCTACTTGTCCTACTATCAAAATTATTTCTCACTTCAAAGATCCCTTTTATTTCTTTAGAGGTTGTTGTTATGTACTTGTCTCTTCTTACTCTGCCACTTCATTTTTTTAAAGTGTATCCTTTTTGCCTTCTCAAGAGTATACTTTATTCTAGATTTCTACTACTTTTGTTGAGAGTTTTCAAATTTATTTTCTTAATGATCATTTTTGTTGGAGCTTCTATTACTTTTCTTGTTTAAAACTTAGATGTCTTATCTTACTTGTGTTGTTAGGAAAATTATGTTGGTGGTTTCCTTCTTGTAATAATTGGTGGGAGAATTTATCCACTCTTATTTTATTGATGTTGTGTGTGAATGTGAATCTTTGATTTCAAATCTAATGAATTTTGTCTTGTGGCATCTACAATGCCATACTTTTGATGGTTCTCTATGGTAGGAGCATTAGATATTAATATTAAATTTTTGATGTTTCATGGCCTTTTATTTGTGTTCTTTACTGATGAACTCTCTAGATGTGAAATATCTTCCCATTTGGATCTCTAAAAAGGATTAAAAGTGTTTGTACATTTGTCTCTACAATAAAATATTCTACTTCATATGGTAGAGAAATTTATGATTTAGTTTTTGGTTCAACTATTTATATAAACATATGATCCTAATGGTGTACAAGAAGGGTCACTTAGTTTTCATTTTTCCTTTCTATTGATTAAGATATTCTTTCTCTTGTTGTATTTCTTGCTAGAAAGATTTATAATAATAAAAAAATCAATTTGCGAGGTATTGTCTTTAAAGTGTTTGACATATCTATTGATTTGGGTTGTAAGTGTAGTGTTTTAACTCCATTTTCTTTGGGGGAAATTAAGTACTGTACTCATGAAATAGAATGCAAGAAATATTATGAGTGAATCATACCAAAATAAGTAATTGTTTATTTGTTGTTTCATTAAATGTTCTATAGCAGTTGGTCTTTCAATATATTGCACAATTACATATTATTTCCCTTGAATGACCATTTGGTAGGTGGTGAATATGGTGGTCCCAATTGTGAAGCCCTCATTTTTAGCAGATCTTATATATTATGCATAGGATTGCATGTTATACCACAAGGTTTGTAATTTTTGACACATGTAGATTTCTTTCATCCATCATGGCACCTAAAAGCTCTATAAATTTTTCATTATTTATATTCCTTTTTAATTGAATGTCTCTTGTTATATGTAACCATGTTACTACACGTATCGCCTCTTTTGTAATCCAATAGAATTTTTCAATATTTATAAAAACTCATACCCATGTGTGCACTGAGATGAATTAGAAGTACTCATACCCATGTGTGCTCTAATATGAATTCCAAGAAATCATTCCACAGATTGAACTTCAACTTAGAATTTTTATAGAGGTTCAGATGAATTATTTTGATGAGGGAAGATTGAATATACTTATCCACATCTTTTACATAGAGGACATAGGATGGAATGAAGGTTTTATTTTATTTTTATTAACTTTCCTGCAGCCTCTTGGGAAGAAGTCTTGTGTCCTAGTTTTGGTCGCAGGCTTCCTAGGGTGAAGAAAGAGGAAATAAGTTTCATAGAATGCAGTGGTTGCAGATTTCAAAAACAACTACCATTTTCCTTGGCTTGTGTCTACATCTTCCCTGCCTATTTGATAGCAGTGAAGAGGGGCTCTTTGGAAAATATTTTTATAGATGCAAATGCTTTTGAGGGGCTTAAAGCCATATATATAAAACCTTTTCCTTTCTTTCTTTTTCTATATTAGGGGTTTGTGAAACAGACCATGGTGATCAATCAAATAACAAAGTTTGAGCATATTTTAGTGATAGGGTAGATTAGATACAAATTGTCATTGCACAAATAGAGTACATGATCTATTTTATTAGAGATTTATTAAAATAAATATGATCTCATAGAATGTAGTGGAATACATACAAGGCCAGGAAGATCCTCAATGATATTTGGTCTCATAGCTTTGAATGTGTGGTAGAAATATGTATGCAAAATGTACAAGAATCACACAACAGACTATGGACATCAATCAGAGAATGGTAAATATTGCTTAGGGTTACTTGTGAGCCCTCACCAACCTCCGTGCCCTCACTTCTTCCACCCTTCACACCCTCTATGGTCTCTGACTATGAGCCCTCACCGACCTCTATGCCCTCACTTCTTCCACCCTTTGTTCCCTCTGTGGTCTCCGACTACTACGCATAAGGAAACATAATGAATATATATCTTTCTTTTTTTAAGTAATGCTCGTGTTCATCAAAATTCTGACTAACAGGGGTGTTCATCAGAATTTCAATGAACATGAGCATTACTTTAAAAAAATTCAAAATTTTCCCTCTATAATCTGACCAAGAAAAATAAATATAATGCCTCATCAAAAATTTAGGTCAAAAATATGGGTGAAATGTACTAGTGACATAAAAGATGATTTAGATGGCGAAGTCATGAATGTTGTAAATTTTTTTTGCAAAAGTAAAAGAAAGGTTTGAAATAGAAAACCATACCTAACCTATTCCAGCTAGTAGCATAAGTGTAAGTTTAGAACAGATTACATGCACCGTCATGCTTGTGGGAAATGGAATGAAGAATGCTTATGTAGAAAATAAAAGGTCTGAGTATTAAATATATTATTACAGAAATAACCTTGAGTATCAAATCCATTAGTATGGAAATAACCTTGAACCGTTGGACTCGAGGCCTCCATGAAAGGTGATCTCACAAAGACAACATGTTAGCAGATTTAAGACCAAATTCAAAACCTTTGCCAGGGCACTCCTTGACTACACAAAATGGAGCTTTATGGTAGGAGATGGATACAAAATGAGGAAACATAGCTGAAGCATATAAAAAGATATGGAAAAAGTATAATTGGAGGGAACAAGACCAAAATTTCATAACCAATGGTTATATCCTTCCAGCCTGTGATCACAATGGAAGTCAGAGACATCAAACATACATCAATGTGTAATGTGAAAATTCATGAAAGGCATGTATGCAAACTTTGTGATTATATACAGTGTGCTTGAAATACTTGATAGCATGTCTCTAAAGAAATGACCAGATGATGTAGTAGAGGTTTTAAAAGTTTCTAACAAATACAAATTGACTCGCATGAAACAGATTGCACTAGCTTTACCAATTTTCTCCACCTATTCCAAAATTGGAGCTATGGATAGAATTGTCAATTGTAACCTTTGAGATAAAAAAAAATGCACCTCCATAGTTTTTTTATGCACCATTTCAATACTATTAGAGTGATAAATCCATTTTAATATTTAGTATATATATCTCTAAAAATATTTATATAAATTTTAGTAATAATAAAATTGAATAATATAAATATATTCTAAAGTCATTACGCACATCGCCAAACATAGCGCATGTCTTCCATGTTTTCTTTAACACGTCCTCTACATAGCAGCTAGAAAATGAGTTTCATGTCACCAAAAACATATGTACAAGCCCATCCCTCTACAACTAGCAGCATCGTCATAGTGTGTGCCAAAATGGGAGCTCTACAAAATGGTATGGATGTTCATCAAATTATAATTTTTATGTAATTTTTTATAGATTATGTAATCGCTAATGAGTTAACAGACAAAAAAATATGGGAGCATGTATAAGGTGCTTAAATTGTTTGAAAAAAGGCCTGATGGATTTGGATTTAGAGAATGCAATGGAAAGAGGCAAATGCATCAAACAAACTATTAATTTAAAAAAATTAATTCATTGAAGAACATAATGGAGGTAGAATAACTTGGTTGCACACAATGAGGATGAAGAAATGGACTAGCTGTACATGTATGCAAAATGTGGAAGCAAATAAGGGACAACAGTATCCCTGAATGAAATCTGATATCAAGGACTGCAATTATTTTAGGATATGCACAAAATGATCTTTTTCAAAAGCTTTAATGACTTCCAAGAAAATACAATTAGCAGGTGTAAAGCCACATCCTATAATCTTTTCCAACATTCTCCCTTTTAGTGATAAAATGGGAGCTTTGGGAGAGGACAAGGATACCCATTAAAGCAATATAGAATGTGGAATTTTGTTAGGTATACTTGCAAATGTTCAATTAGACATGTATGTAATGATTTGAATGTTATTCTTCGAATACCGAATCATAAACGGTTTCTTTCTAGTTCTATAAATTTGATGAACTTTGAAGACAATATGACAGTTTCCCCCTTCAATCTGCATTAGAGTAAATTGGTCTATGTGAATGTTATTAAATGATTCTAATTTTGGATTTTACTTAGATGTTTCTAAATTTGAACATTATTTTTATAGAATGTGGAATCAGTAATTTATAAATTTAGTAGTAATAGTAGATACCTAATTGTGTTAGTTGGAATATTTCTATAGTATAAATACATAGGAAACTAAGTCTTTGGGTGCACATTACTACCCTATGAAACATGGTTATGTATTTACTTGTAGTGTTGTTTAGACAAACACTTGGACATTTAACAATTACTCTAAAAAAGTTACCATTTACAATTGTTTCCTTGTCACTACATGTTTAAATTTCAATATTGGCTTATTGTTCATAATACAGGTCATAAAATAAAATATGGGTAAAAAAACAACCAATCAAATACAAAATTGTATATTTATTTTAGTAAATAAAAAAAAAACCAGCTTAAAAAAATCTCTCTAAAATAAGACTCCTTAAAATAAAAGAAATAAAATGGGAAAGCAAATGTAGAAATTAAAAGAATTAAAAGCCAAGGAGATATAAAACATTTTCTTTGAAGCCAAAAAAACACCAATACCAACAAACTAGTTAAACTATGCATGCAAGTTTCAAACATCACCTCTAAAATTGTCATTGCAAGAATAGGAAATTAATGCACACAGAAGTTCACATAGAAAAAAACTAAACTGCTACCATGCCTTCCAATTTTTTTGAGAAAAATATTAACATGGAATGGATATCAAGCTACAAACCTCTTCAAGAATTCAAGCTTTTAGTTGAGTGTCGCACAGATCCACCTCTTCTAGAGTTGGTTTCTGGATGGATATAGAGAAATCAATAAACAATATGAAATTTATTGAATAGGAAATTGTGATGGAATGAACACAATATAATGAAAACTTCAAACATAAACAAGAGCAAAAGATGAGAGAATAAAAGTTTCCATATTATCACAGCCTTAAAAAAAAAGGAAGAAAGATTATCCATTATCAGATTACTCCAACAGGGAGAGATTATATCCATAGGGATAGTTGCTGACAAGAGATAGAGACATCAAAGAAGAAGAACAGTCAAAAGAGAGATATTGACACAAGGAAAGGACACAACACATCTAAACAAGAAACATAGAGAAAGTTGCAAGAATCAAATCTAAGCTAACACAGAGCTTACTGGCAGTCTGACATTTTTATCAGTTATCAAACACTGTTTGGTAGTTTGATGAATCTCAACAATTATATTTCATATTGTATTAGAAATAGTATAGTGTGATAATATAGTATTTTTCCATCAATGCCAAAGGGAGAGATTCATGGCATGTATCTTGTAAGGGACATAATAATCTAAGGTTTATTTGATTGGTGGTTAGAATAAGGAAATTTTTTTGAAGCCACTTATTCACCCCCCCCCTCTCAGTTATTACTAACAATTGGTATTAGAGCTTGTGTGCTTAGAAGGAAGGTTTCAAGACCTAATTCAAGATCACAAGATGAATAGATGAGATGTGCCCAAGTTGAACAAAGATAACTTTGCTTCATGGAAAAGCAGGATAAGACTCCACTTATCAGGTATTGGTAATGATGTTACTCAATACTTAGATACTGAATATGTGTTTCCCACAGGAGCATTAATAGTAGATAAATTGAGAGAGAAGCATGAACACAACATGGTTATAGAGCTTTCTTCCTCTGTCTCCGATGTTGAATTTGAAGATGTCAAAGATTGCAAAACTGCAAAGAAAATGTGGGACAAATTGAAGCTTGTACATGGTGGTGATACAAATGTTCTGAGAGCCAAGAAAGAAAGCCTTAGAGGAAAATTTGATGATCTCAGAATGAAAGAAGGAGAAAACATCACACAATACAATACAAGAATAAAAGAAGTAGTCAATGCTATACGAGGTGTTGGAGGTACACTTGAAGAGGAGATAGTGGTAAGTAAAATCTTAAGAACCTTATTGCCTATATATGCTATTAGAGTTTCTGCCATTCAAGAAATGAGAGTAGTAGCAAACAACACAGTTACTCTTGATAGTTTAATTGGTAGACTGATTTCATTTGAGATGTTTGATAATAGTGTCTTACCAAACTTAGAGTCTGCATTTAAGTCTTCTATGAGAATAAACAAATCAAGTCAGAGACACACATCTAGAAGAGATAGTGAAAGTGAAAGTGAAGAAGATCTAGATGAAATAGAAGCACTAATGGCAAGGAGAATGCATAGAGGCAAAGGTAAATACAAAGGCAAGTTACCACTTGTATGCTTTAATTGTAGAGAGATTGGACACTTTCCTACAAGATGTCCTAACAGAAGGAAAGATGACAAAGGAAATGACAGATCTTTTGAGAAGAAATCTGATAGAGATGATAACAAAGATTAGAGAAGTTATCGAAAATCAGAAAGAAGAGATACCCAAGAGTGCAAGGACAATGGAAATAAGGCTAGCTACCTAGCTGCTTGCAAAGATGAAGATACTGACACTGAACCTGATGAAGACATCGAGATGGTATTTGTAGCTATGAAGGATGATTCAAATGAAGATGGAAGGTATGTAGAAACTGCACTCATATCTAAGGTTAGCAAGAATGACATCTGGATTATAGATAGTGGTTACACTCACCACATGAGCGGTGACAAAGAAAATTTTAAAACTTTTGAGTATTATAATGGTAGTACAGTAAGAATGGGAAATGATACACCTTATCCGGTTGAAGGTAAAGGAACTATAATGTTAAATAACCTGATTAAATCTGAAAATTCTTATTGGGTAAAAGGATTGAACTATAATCTGTTGAGTGTTTCTCAGCTGAATAATTAAGGTTGCAGAGTAGCATTTGAGAACAAGAAGGCAAAAATCTTCAATGAATCATGAAAATTGATTGGTACCGATGAACATACTAAAGGTAACTTATTCTATTTGAATGATACTAACACCACTTGATTAATGACTAGAAATGAAGACATATGGTTGTGGCACAAAAGATTGTGTCATGTGAATTTTGACAACATGATAAAAATAAGCAGAAGAAGAAATATAAGAGGCTTACCAATGATGACAAAGCCAGACAACATCATGTGCAAAAATTGTCAAAAAGGTAAAATGACAAAGTCTAGTTTCAAAAGTAAAACCCATACATTTGATGATATTTTAGAATTAGTCCATACTGATTTATGTGGACCTATGAGGACAAAGAGCTATTATGGAGATAGATATTTTATTCTCTTTGTTGATGATTACTCTAGAATGATGACATTTATGTTTCTAAAAGATAAATATGAAGCATTCAAGATGTTTAAATGGTGTAAGGCTATGGTAGAAAAACAAAGTGGTAAGGATTTGAAATGTTTGAGATCAGATAGAGGAGGAGAATTTATATCAAATGAATTCACTAATTTTTGTAATGAGCATGGTATAAAAAGACAGGTTTCTACACCAAGAACACCATAGAAAAATGGGATTGCTAAGAGAAGGAATAGATCAATAGTTGATTGTGTAAGAACACTAATGATAGAGAAAAACATCACCCAAATCTTCTGGAGGGAAGCTTTCAGCACTGCTATCTATACACTTAATAGAGTACAACTAAAGAAGGACACAAAGAAGATGCCTTATGAGCTATGGTATGGTAAAACACCCAATGTAAGTTACTTAAAGATCTTTGGTAGTCAATGTTATGTCTTAAAGGATGATAGAAATGGAAATATTTATGCCAAAAGTGATGAAGGTATTTTTTTGGGGTATTCTACCAAAATCAAATCTTTTAAATGTCTTATCAAGGCGTCTAACAAAATAGTTGAAAGTGCAAATGTAAAGATTGATGAATTTGCAGAAAAGAATGAGCTAGAAAGCACAAAAGAACCAGAGGAATACAACAATTTTATATATTGTGAAGAACCCAACACTCTACCCAAGCAACAGTTCTTAATCCTAGAACAACAGAATGTTGCAACCGATAGTCAGACTGCTGTTATTGACCGTCAAGATAATGATCAAGAAAATGTGCAAGGTAATGAAGAATGAAATGAAGATCAGGATAATGATCAAGATGATAGACAAAGAACTGTACTTGTACATGCAAGATATGTAAGAAGGAACCATCCAGAGAGCCAGATCATAGGAGATAAGAAAGATGGTACAAGAACAAGAAGTAAGTCTTTAACCTCAAATTGTTTAATTTGTGAGTTTGAGCCAAAATTTGTCAATGCTGCACTAGATAATGAAGAATGTATAAGTGCTATGAATGATGAGATTGAGAAGATTGAGAAGAATAAAACATGGTCACTTGTGCCAAGACTAGATGACAAGAATGTCATTGATACAAAATGGATATTCAAGAATAAGCTGAACCAGAATGGAGAAGTCACAAGGAAAAAAGCAAGACTAGTATGCAAGGGGTATGCACAAGAAGAAGGTATAGACCATGGAGAGACCTTTGCACCCGTTGCTAGGCTAGAAGGAGTAAGAATACTACTTGCTTATGCTGCATTCAAAGGATTCAAAGTATATCAAATGGACGTCAAGTCAACATTCCTAAATGGAATACTTGAAGAAGAGGTATACATTGAGCAAGCAGAAGGGTTTGTAGATCTAGACAAGAGGAACATGGTATGTAGACTTCACAAAGCCTTGTATGGATTAAAAAAAACTCCTAGAGCCTAGTATGAATGACTTCATTCCTATCTTATAAGTATTGGATTCATAAGGACTAGTAAAAACAATAATCTTTATTTGAAAGAAGATACTGATGCTAACACTTTGATTGCTGAAATATTTGTTGATGACATCATATTTGGAGGAAATGATATGATATGAAAATCATTTGCTGATGAGATGAGAAAATAATTTAAGATGTCTATGTTTGGAGAGATCAATTTCTTTCTTGGTCTATAGATCATTCAACAAAGTGAAGGTATTTTCATTACATAGTCCAAATACATCAAAGAGGTCGTGAAAATATTCAAGATGGAAGATTCCAAACCAGTTGGAACACCAATGGCTACTGGATGTAAGTTAACAAAGGAAGACAAGACAACAGAGGTAAATTAGAATTTGTACAGATCAATGATTGGAAAACTCATGTATGTTGTACACACTAGACCAGATATTGCACATGCAGTAGCAATTGTTGCTAGATTTTTTGCTAACCCCAGGGAATCACATATGACTGTTGTGAAAAGAATCCTAAGATATCTGAAGAATACTGAGGAATTTGGCTTATGGTATATAAGAGAAGGCAAATTTGACTTAAGGTGTTTACCGACACTGATTGGGCTGTAAATCTTGATGACCGGAAGAGCACAACTGGAGGAGCATTCTTTATGGGTGACAAAATTGTCACATGGATTAGCAAGAAGCAAGGATACATCTCTCAGTCTACTATAGAAGCAAAATATGTTGCTGCTACTACAAACTGCTCAAATATTGCATGGATCAAATAGTTGTTGGAAGGTATGCATATGAAGATCTCAGAACCAGTGATTATCTATTGTGATAACACTAGTGCAATAAACATTTCCAAAAATCCAGTCATGCATTCGAAGACTAAACACATTGCAATCAAGTATCATTATTTAAGAGAACAAGTTCAAGAAAAAGAAGTGATACTTGAGTATGTGCAATCAAAAAAATAATTGGCCAATATCTTCACCAAGCTAGTGCCCAAGGATACGTTTGAGTACTTGAGAAAGAGACTAGAGGTCAAACTCTTGTCTACCAGTCAGTAAAAGACTGAAGGTTGCATCAGCCTATATATTATAAGAATATCAGTCATGTTGATGCGAGAAAAAGATGAACTTCAAAGCTACATCTATATACATAAAGGTATATATCAAAACTGAGCACCAAAGCATATTGTTGTATTGATGATGGATAAGGGAAATTCAAGGAATATATTATGGATGGAGAGAAAAGACCACTTGACATTAATGTCAGATATCTGTGAGATATTTGTTTGGCATTGTTGTTAAAGGGAGAGAAAGTTTCCATATTATCACAACCTTAAAAAAAAAAAGAAATATTATCCATTATCAGATTACTCCAACAGGGAGAGATTATATCCATAGGGATAGTTGTTGATGAGAGATAGAGACATCAAAGAAGAAGAACAGTCAAAAGAAAGATATTGACACAAGGAAAGGATGCAACACATCAGAACAAGAAACATAGAGAAAGCTGGAAGAATCAAATCTAAGCTAACACAGAGCTTACCGACGGTCAGACATTTTCATCGGTTATCAAACATTGTTTGGTAGTTTGATAAATCTTAACAATTGTATTTCATATTGTATTATAAATAGTATAGTGTGATAATATATTATGTTGCCATCAATGCCAAAGGGAGAGGTTCATGGCATGTATCTTGTAAGGGACATAATAATCTGAGTTTTATTTGATTGGTGGTTAGGATAAGGAAAAGTTTTTGAAGCCACTGATTCACCCCCCCTCTCAGTTATTACTAACAATAAGTTGAGGAAAACAAACAAAAACTAGAGTAGTAGAAGATTAGAGAACAAATAAGTTGAGGAAAACAAAAAAAAACTAGAGTACAATATGAGAGAATGAGACAAGTTGATAGGAATAAGATCATTACCTCAAATGTTTCCAAGAACATAAAACTCAAAAGAAAATTTCTTAAAACTAAGAAGAACTTCTCTCTAACTTAACTGAGGAAATCACATATATACAATGGATGACTATATAGTAGAGATGAATGTTCCAACTGTACCTTATTTTTAAATTTCAAAATCTACTTGTCTGACCATTCATTCATTGTGATTTGATCTCTAATAATGTCAACAAGGCCTGCTTAGACTAGTTGTTGAACTGCTATATGGAGAAACCTTATCTTATTATTAATAAACAATTCCAAACTCTTAACATTCAGTCATTGAATAAAGAATTCTTGGGAAAGGGACATTAAATGTGCAAGTAAACCATGGCCTTGGAAGAGAAAAAAATCCTATATAATCAACTGTAAATAATAGCTCTGATGGAACTAAAATAAATAATACAAATGGTCTCAAATATAATCATTTCAATCTGACAATTTGGACAAATATTACCACTATTTATAACTGTAAAGAATAAATTCATCCACCCTATTCTAGATATTTTGTGTCTCTTCAAGAATGAGCATTAATAACTTCAAAAATCCTATCTAGTGATGTCTTGTCTTTACACTGTAAATAAATTATTATTATTATTTTTTAACTTTCAATTCATTTTCATCACTGATTGTTTACAATATTAAACAATATGGAAAGAGAAAAAAAGAGTGTCTCAAATTATAAAAAATGAAATAAATGTCAACTAGAGACTTCTTTTTCAAATTTTCAAATTCTATATTGTTATTGGTTGAAATTGTTACCCAAATTTTCCTTGCCATACAAATTTTGGCTATAGGTGGAGTAAAATATGGCTCCCACAAGGGTAGAGCCCAACCTACGAGAGAGACCTTAATTTTCTAGTCTTGGTTGTGTCTTTTGCAACCTTTTTTCCCTCTGGTCTACCTTGTCCATCAAAGATAACCTAAGTGTAAAAAAACCTATGCATTTCATGGTATAAACCCTAGCTCAGCCAATACTCATTCTATTTTCTCATTACCTGTTGAGGTCACTTAATTTCCTTAAAATTCCATGTGCACATTATACATCTCTTTATGTCTCCTAGTCGCGTAATGAAAAAAGCATATTCTATTTTATCCAGCAACCCCGAGACTTCCTTTAGTCGCGTAGTCTCCCAACGTAACCTAAGATTAATAAAATATCATGAGATCCCATGACTAAAGTGTTTTCTAACCATGGGTGTAACTTAAGTTCAGGCAAGGTAAGGTTAAGTAAGTTCTTTTAGTCTCTAAGTCTCATGATAAACCCTAAGGTTGACAAATATTTATGAGACTTCGAGGTTGCACACTCGCCAAGTCACTAGATGAAATCATGGTTAAAGGACATTTTGGTCAAAGGGTCAAAAGATTTTACAGCTAGTGATCGCAAGGAATGGCAGATTGATACTTGGCAGCAAGCGGGTCCTAGGTATTATACTATGGTCGCTAAGTCTTGAGAATAAAAGGAATATTCTCAAATCATTTGGAGACTTAGTGATAGCCATAGATTTGGATGAAGATCCAATGGTAGTCATTGGGTCTTGTAATTAGATCATTGTTAAGAAAATGTTTTGGCGACTCTGAGACTAAAAAGGAAGTGGTAACCCAAAGTCTTCTCAGGGTTAAAGTGAACAATAAATCACAGTGTGACATGTGGTAGATTTGCAGAGGTCAGCAATAACAAAGTGACATGTGGCAGTGAGTGGACCCAAATTCAATACATTCAGTCGGGGGATCGCGTGATGCAGACAGAATATTCCATATTCATTAAGCAAAAATGAGACTTACTTTAGTTGGGTGGTCTCGTGATCAAAAGAAATATTGTCTCAGGGTTTAGAGACTTGACGATTACCCTCTGATTTAGAAGAGATCTAACGCTTATCGCATAATCTCAGAAGGAACCAAGGTTAAGTGAAAAGATTGAGAGACTCAGCGACAAGGAGGAAAAGGGTGACCTGAGGTTATGATGCAATTCCCGAGTAAATAAAAGAATCTGTGGCTATGTTTTAAAATGAAATTAGATTTTGAATGTCAGCCGTCGATGCAAATATCTGCACCAGCTGTGACTATTGTCATGCAAATATTTAAAAATTCAAATATCTGATCCCAGAAGTAATGACAGAAACTGACTTGTAGAGAAGTAGATGGATCAGACTAACTTCGGTAGGTAGAGTTATGGCGATGGGAAATATTTTTAGGCCTATATATGATATTCTAAGATATTTCTGATGCATTTATGAGCAGACTTGATAGTGTTAGGGTTTTCCAATTATTCTATTGCAAATCAATTTTAACCCTAATCTGATTGGAGGGACTCCAAGCCTGCGTGCTGGGGAGTGTATATATTAGTTTTTGGAGATTTTTAGGAGAGTCTTTCTTGCTTAAAAGTTATTAGTGGCATTTTTTTTGCCCTCTGACTTTTACAGTCTGTAAACTTTCATTGATATTCAGACATCACAAAGGTTTTTTGTGACATTTTCTCTGCCCCTGGGCCTTTTTGTCTGAATTTATCTTACTGAATTAGAATATATTGAATGATTTTTATAGAAATATTGGAGTTCTTGAGCCCTCTTTCTTTCTGTAATATTGTGTATTACTGTGGGTGATCTGATTTAGGTGAGTTTGTTGATATTCTATGGTCTCCTGTCATCTTGTCTCATTCTTGTGCGTCATTTCATAAGTGGATGTTTGTTTGTAGGTCATAGTCCGTGTCTAGCTCATAGTGAACATGCTATTGTTTGTGAAATTACTTCTTTCCCTGAATAGCCTTTGCTTATCTTAGACCTCTCTATGAAATACTTATGCAAGCCTATCTAGAAAGTTGTGTTCTATTAGATTCAAGGTTTCATGCTGAGATTAGTTAATGTGTTATAATTCAAGTTACCTTTGGTGTATCACTTAGTAGGATAGTTTTCTTTTCCTTTTATTTTCCTTTGAGCATCTCCTTCTATTCCTTTTCCCTCAAGAATTTACTTTCAAGCACAAGAAGCAAATTTGGGTGATTATCTAAGAGGAACCATCCTAGAACCTGGAGGTTTCATTTCAGTTAGCAAAGGTCCCACACCTGGAAATGATTCCTATGTTATACTAGATTATCAAGACTACAAGAGCTTGAATAGGGTGCAAAATTTAGTGTATAACAGTTCTGGCACACCTGGTGGGACTCCTACATAAAATAAGTTGATCATTCAAAGCTATGCATATTTATGATATACTTATTTCATAGTACAGATCTAAGGAGAGGTTTCACTCTCAAAGTATATCTAGCAACTCCATTGGTGTGAGGAACAGAAGATCCAGCCTTGTTCAAAGTTTATGAGAGGTTGAGATAAGAAGCTCAAGTCATTCTGATTTCCTGCAGCTGCCTCTGAAAAGAAGTTACCGCAGGTCATCTCAAAGAATGTCCCCTACAAGGAGGGTACAATCCACACCACTTGATTCATAGGAGAGACCTTGGCCTTTTCACTATAGAAGGAGAGGGATGTCTCTAACTAGAAAGCTACAAGAAGATTCAGCTCCACTACCTGGCCCTAATACAACTTGTTTAGTTGCTTCCTAGCGAGTTACAATTCCTACTGTGGCCAGACAATTTTCCTTTGTTCCCTTCAATCAAGGAAATCCCTTGAACTTTTCTCAACACCATGATGTTCCCTTAGCAGCACTCAAAAGTCTACCCGATCTCACAGGTGAAGGACAAACAATAGCTTGTGAGCACATAAATCTACAATGTACATCATATTACAGAAGAAGATGTGGCTACCAAGCTTCTAGCAGCCTCTTTCAAAGGTAAGGCCTTAGAATGGTTCAGAACATTAGCTGTTGGTTCCATTGATTCATGTGATAGATTAGGAGAATCATTAAGAATATTCTTTGAAGATAAATCAGATTATTTATCTCTGGTTGAGCAGCTAACAACCATTAAGAGGGCTCCTCAAGAGTAGATGACAAATTTTAATAGTAGATTCCTTAAAACATGGAATAGGATCCTATCTCTATAAGAAATTTTTCAGACCATGCTTTCCTATATTTTTTAAAAAGATTAAATAGCAATATCTCTATCATGATCCAATCTATGGGAGGTACCTCATTACCTCAGGCTTTTGACATAGCAGTCAGGGCTGAAAATTGTTTAATCCAAGTAGGCATGATAGCCCCAAGGCCACCCATGCCTATTTTTCCCAGCGTTCAGCCCAGTATGCCCTTGAATATTCCCCCATACACTCCCATACCCACTATAGTAGCCCCTCAAGTAAGTACAAGCTATGGGGAATCCAAAGAAGCCCCTTCTCAAGAGTTGCTTGATTTGAGAAGCAGCCAACAAGAAATGCAAAATAATCAGCAAGAAATGACTAACTTACTGCATACCCTAACCAAAGAGTTGACCAATTTAAAGAAGCAAAAACAGGGGAGTAGACAATCCTTTCAGCCGCAAGATCCAAGTCCCAACCAACAATATCAAAATCAAGGACAACCTTACCAACAGAATAGGCCACCATATCAAGGAGGTTATCAGGGACAAAGGAAAAACTACAATCAAAGGTCATTCCAACCTTATAATCCAACACACCTTAATTCTACAAATCCAGTCAGGGATGTGGTCCCAAGTCAAAATAATCTTGCTGCAAAGATGGAGTGGTGTTACCCTTGCAATCAGTCCCATAACTAGACAACATGCTTAAATGGGAGGGTACACCAAGCATTTATGGTTCAAAATGCCTCACTTACTCAATTAGAGGCTTCTTCCAGTGAGACACCTCCTTAGCAAGAGGCACAACATGATGAGACTGCTCTTTTAATTTGGGAACAACAAGATTTCAATGGAGTTAATGTTGAATCCACCATTGCTGCCAACACTAGGTCTAAAAGAAGAGCTCAAGGCATGGAGAAAATAGGAGATAGGGCTAAGGATTCTACATCTGCAGAGTCTTCACAACCTTTTAATCCTATCATACTAAAGAAGGCCCCCATCATTCCAATCAAAGAAAATCAACCTTCCAAGGAAGTTGAGCCTATCATAGTGAAAGCACACCAAAGAGTACACACAACAATGCCTTTCAACATTGTGGACAATATGAAGAAAGCAAATGTTACCATG
The DNA here is from genome assembly GCA_018584345.1 of Thuja plicata. Lineage (NCBI taxonomy): Eukaryota > Viridiplantae > Streptophyta > Pinopsida > Cupressales > Cupressaceae > Thuja > Thuja plicata. The sequence goes on from MU225321.1 coordinate 976,019, forward strand.
TCTATGTGGGACTCTTTGGCTATTCTAGAGCATCCTGAGATCTTGAAGAAGGCTATGGGTGAAGTGTTAGCCCCTCAACCCACAAAAGATACAACAAAGCCAATGTTGGTTAACATTGATCAAGAAAAGGAGGCTCCAAGCATCAACTCCAAAGCTAATGCCATATAAGGTAGGAATTTGAAACCACCTCCCTTTTATGTATCTTTAATTATTGGAAAATCTTTAGTACATAATTGCATGTTAGATAGTGGGGCTACTAGCATTATCATTCCTAAGAAAGTGGCTGACCAATTGGGACTGAAATATGAACCTTTCCAAAAGAGGGTTACCTAGCTTGATGGTTCCTCAGTAAACACAATAGGTGTAGCTAAGGATACCAACCTAGTCCTCCATGCAAGCCCCAATTTATCTATCCTACTTGACATATACATCATAGACCTTCCTGCCTTATTTTCCATATGCTTATCAAGGGAGTTTACAGCCAAGATAGGAGTCTATCTTTCTTCTGACTGGTCTCACATGCTTTTCTGTACAAGGTATGGAACTAAGGTCACTATAAAGTCTGAATCATTGGAAGCGCACTATATAGAACCTTACATGTCAAACGTATTCAATACAAGCTGCCTTGCACTTGATGGTGATGACTTCCCAATTATTAGAGAAACAAACAAAAAAATAGAAGGTATCCCAGTTATCTATCTAGATGAATTAGAATCTCAGAGAGCCTCTAAGGCCCAATCCAATGTTATTTGGGATGCTAGTTTGGGGACTTATTTGATTCAAGAAGACAGTTGCATAGAGCCAAATCTTTCCAAGGCAAACACTGAGTTAGAAGATTAGTGCGACCAAGTTTGGGAGCTATACTTTGATGGTGCTAGAAGCATACATGGTGGTGGTGGTGGTGCAATGCTAGTTTCTCCTAAGGGAGAGAAGTATTATACAACTTTTAGATTCAGTTTCTCTTGCACTAGCAACACTGTTGAATATGAAAGCTTAGTAAATGGATTGGAATGGGCAAGAAAGAGAGGGATCAGAGCCCTAAAATTTTATGGTGACAACGAGTTGGTTGTCAGCCATGTAAGAGGGATAAGTGCAACCAAAATTGATATAGTGAGGGAATACAAGCATTGAGTTTGGGATGCAATTGAAGATTTCCATGCTTTCAATATTGTTGCAGTCCCTAGGAAATTAAATCAGAATGCAAATAGATTAGCTGCTGTTGGATCTCAGTATGACATTCCTAAAAGTGTTTCAAAATAAAAGGATCAACAACATATCAAAGTGATTGTCAGGCCTTCTATTCCTGATAATGATGTCAATTGGCAAGTGTTTGACAATGATGAACAAATTTTGCAGTTCTTATTTGAAGAAGATGTTTTCTTAGAGCATAACCAGAGTAGACTAATGCAGAACTATGGTGACCAAGTGGTGCAACTCAGATCAAATAAAATTCCCAAAGGTCTTGTAACCTTAGAACTTGTATTTAACAAAGATGATCAAGTTAAAAGTAGTAAAGCTGGCCTGATAGTACAACAAGAAAATTGTACTAAACTAAAGTTGGAGCCAAGCAAAACCCTACAATTTGGGAAGGTAAATACTAATCCAGAAAGGTAGACCTATACTCAGTTATTCAAAGAGTTTAGTGATGTATTTGCATGGAGATACGAAGACCTCAAAGGTTTTAACCCAGCCCTTGCTCAACATACCATTGAATTGGAGCCTAATGCCAAACTGGTCAGGAAGAAACAAAGGCCTATAAACCCTAAGTTAGAACCACTTATGCATAAAGAAGTACTCAAATTAATAGAGAGCGGTATCATCTACCCCATTAAGCATGCTAGTTGGGTTTCCAACCTTTTTCCTGTTAGGAAGAAGAACGGGGAGTTGAGGCTATGTGTTGACTTTAGGGACCTTAATAGGGCATCCCTAAAAGATCGCCATCCATTACCCTCTATGGAGAAAATTCTACAATGCATCTCTGGATTTGAGAGATTTTCATTATTGGATGGCTATTCAAGATACAATCAGATCCTGGTTCATGAAGAAGATCAATATAAGACTGCATTTACAACCAAGTGGGGAATCATGGCTTATCAAAAGATGCCCTTTGGTTTGTCTAATGCAGGTGCTACTTTTCAAAAGGAAATGGATATGGCCTTTAAAAGCCTCATGTACAAATTTGTACTGGTCTACTTAGATGACATAACTATTTATTCTAAACATGCAGTAGACCATATCAAACATCCGAGGAAGATATTTGAAAGGTGTAGAGAATTTGGGATATCTCTAAATCCCAAGAAATGTGTGTTTGGAGTCCATGAAGGTAAATTTTTAGGATATATAGTATCCAAGAAAGGAATTATAGTTGACCCTGAGAGGATTGCAGCTATTCTAGAGCTACCCCTACCACATCACAAGAAGAGCCTTCAATCTTTCATAGGAAGGATTAACTTTGTCAGGCATTTCTTGCCTAATATTACAGATCTATTAAAGCCTTTGACAACCATGCTGAAGAAGAATACATCTTTCTATTGGAGAAAAGAAGGGAAAACCAGTTTCCAATCCATCAAAGAGTCTCTGACAGAAGCTCCTGCCCTATTAAACCCAAATCTTAGTAAGGATTTTATCCTTTATGCTTATGGAGGGTCAGATGCTATTTTTGGAATATTGACCCAAGAAAATTCTGAAGGATTGGAGCAACCTATTGCTTTCTTTAGCAAAGGTTTAGAAGAATATGAATAAAGGTATTCCTTTGTAGAAAAGCATGTGCTTGGTGTGGTCAAAATCCTAAAGAAGTTCATACATCTACTAACCCACAACAAAGTGCAACTAAAAGTTACTCATCTAAGTGTCAAAGAATTCTTGCTATCTAGGGATCTAAATGTAAAAAGAGCTAGTTGGATTACTAAAGTCATGGAATATGACATTGATATCCAAATCACTAAGTTGGTCAGAGGCAGAGGATTATGTGAGCAACGAATAGAAGATGATACCTTAAGAAAAACAAAGAAAAAGGATGTATCTCTGGTTACACACTCAATAGAGGAACATGCCAAGGCAGCAGGTTGATTGCCTAACATGATTCATTACCTAAAGACAGGACAATATCCTATAGATCTTGATTCAGCAAAAAGAAGATACTATAGATTAAAATCTATTCCCTTGTTAGCTTGATTTCTGGATTTTGATTGTGTGTGATTTTTAGCATCAACGTTTCGGATCACACTCCATGATCCATCATCAGGATAAGAGCAAAGAGCATGAAGGAATGTAAAAATAAGATGCAGACCAGGCCTCACTTAGAAGATAAAAGAGAAGGGGGGGGTTGGTGAGAGAAAGGGGCACGCAAAATGAGGAGGGACTAGGGAAGAGCCTAAGAGCAAAGTAGAATTAGATAATAACAAGAAGAAGGAAAAGTCAAAAGAGAACTAAAAGGATCAAAAACAAACAAAAGACACAAATATATATATATATATATGTGTGTGTGTGTTTGTGTGTGTGTGTGTGTGTGCGTGCGTATCAGCATATATGTCTATACACATATACAATATACATATATATATATATATATATATATATATATGTATATTAATGTATGTGTATAGACCTATATCCACACTATTCATCCATAATCCATAAATATATCTGTGTGTGTGTATGTGCTTGTGTGTGTAACGACATATATGTCTATACACATAAAAATATACATATATTTGTATATATGTATATATATATTAATATGTGTGTATAGACATATATCCACTATACATATAAAATATGTATACATAATTGATCATATATATATATATATATATAATGTATGCTAAATATACATAAATACAAATATATATATATATATATGTATATTTATAATACATTAGACACACACACACACACATACACACACACATATATATATATATATATATATATATATGACCATAGACATGTACATATAAATATATGTCCATATATATAATACACTAGACACCTATATAAATATGGATATATATAATTATATATACATACATATATAAAAATATATATCCATACATGATCGTATATACATTTATATGTACATGGGAAATATTTTTAGGCCTATATCTGATATTTTGAGATATTTTTGATGCATTTATGAGCAGACTTGACAGTGTTAGGGTTTTCAAATTATTCTATTGCAAATCAATTGTAACCCTAATCTGATTGGATGGACTCTAAGCCTGCATGCTGGGGAGTGTATATATTAGTTTTTGGAGCTTTTTAGAAGGAGAGTTTTCCTTGCTTAGAAGTTATCCGTGGCATTTTTTTACCCTCTGACTTTTATAGTCTGTAATCTTTCATTGATATTCAGACATCACAAAGGTTTTTTGTGACATTTTCTCTGTCCCTGGGCCTTTTTGTCTGAATTTCTCTTACCAAATTAGAATATATTGAATGATTTTTAGAGAAATATTGGAGTTCTTGAGCCCTCTTTCTTTCTACAATATTGTGTATTACTGTGGGTGATCTGATTTAGGTGAGTTTGTGGATATTCTTCAGTCCCCTATCATCTTGTCTCATTCTTGTGCCTCATTTTAGAAGTGGATGTTTGTTTGCAGGTCATAGTCTGTGTCTAGCTCATAGTGAATATGCTATTGTTCGTGAAATTACTCCTTTCCCTGAATAGCCTTTGTTTATCTCAGACCTCTCTATGAAATACTTATGCAAGCCTATCTAGAAAGTTGTGCTCTATTAGATCCAAGGTTTCATGCTGAGATTAGTTAATGTGTTATGATTCAAGTTACCTTTGGTGTATCACCTAGTAGGATAGTTTTCTTTTCCTGTTATTTTCCTTTCAGCATCTCCTTCTATCCCTTTTACCTCAAGAGTTTACTTTACAGCACAAGAAGAAAATTTGGGTGATTATCCAAGAGGAACCAGCCTATAACTTGGAGGTTTCATTTCAGGTAGCAAAGGTCCCACACCTGGAAATGATTCCCATGTTATACTAGATTATCAAGACTACGAAAGCTTGAATAGGGTGCAAAATTTAGTGCATAACATAAATAATAGCAAAAAAGAATATGCATGAATGCATAAGTATTCCTACCTTGGCAGGAACTAATAAAACAAAGATACAAATAAAAAATATTCACCACTTCAATGCATGCAATTTCCTAGGTGAGAAGAGAGTTAAATAAAATCTTAATATAACTCATATGTATTAATATACAGACATATATTAAATAAATTAAAAAAGTTATTTATATAAAATAAATTTAAAAAGATGATTTAAATGTAATAAATCAAAAAATCATTTATCTAAAAAAATATTCATATATATGATAGTAAAAAGATTTGGGAAGGGAAAACAAACCCCCTAGTTATTTATAAAAAAAACTAAATTAATAAAAATATAATGGGTGGGGGATGACCCCACCACAACACCCATGTCTACATTTTAAAAAGAGAAAAGAAATACACCTTCCCTTAAAAGGTGGTAATGATTTTAAAAGCTAAGTACAATTTTTAATAAAACAAAGATACAAATTAAAAATATTCACCACTGCAATGCATGCAATTTTCTAGGTGAGAAGAGAGTTAAATAAATTCTTAACATAACTCATATATATTATTATAGATTAATTGATATTTATTAAATAAATTAAAAAGTTATTTATATAAAAATAAATTTAAAAATATCATTTAAATGTAATAAATCAAAAAGTCATTTATCTAAAAAAATCATTCATATATATATGATAATAAAAAGGTTTGGGAAGGGAAAACAAACCTCCTATTCCCACGTTGTAAAGGATAAGGGGTCTTATTTATTTTAAAAAAAAAAAAAAATTAATAAAAATATAATGGGTGGGGGATAACCCAACCACAACATGCATGTCTACTTTTTAAAAAAAGAAAAAAAATAGTAAACGATAAACACCTTCCCTCAAAAAGTGGTAATAATTTTATAAGCTAAGTTCAATTTTTAAGAAAACAAAGATACAAATAAAAAAATAGTCACCACTTCAATGCATGCAATTTACTAGGTGAGAAGACAGTTAAATAAAATATCAACTTAACTCATACATATTAATATAGATTAATTGATATATATTAAATAAATTTAAAAATTATTTATATAAAATAAATTTAAAAAGACCATTTAAATGTAATAAATCAAAAAGTTATTTATCTAAAAAAACCTTCATATATATGATAATAAAAATATTTGGGAAGGGAAAATAAACCCCCTTATTCCCACGTTGTAAAAGATGAGTGAAGTTATTTATAAAAAAAATCAAAATTAATTAAAATATAATGGATGGTGGATGACCCCACCACAACACGCATGTCTACTTTTTAAAAAGAGAAAAAAAAAACAATAAACACCTTCCCTCAAAAAGTGGTAATGATTTTATAAGTTAAGATTATTTTTTAATAAATCAAAGATACAAATAAAAAACACTTACCACATCAATGCATGTGATTTACTAGGTGAGAAGAGAGTTAAATAAAATCTTAACATAACTCATATATATTAATATAGATTAATTCATAAATATTAAATAAATTACAAAACTATTTATATAAAATAAATTTTAAAAGACCATTTAAATGCAATAAATCAAAAAGTCATTTATCTAATAAAACATTCATATATATGATAATAAAAAGATTTGGGAATGGAAAACAAACCCTCTATTCCCATGTTGTAAACGATGAGGGGAGTTCTTTATTAAAAAAACTAAATTAATAAAAATATAATGGGTGAGGGATGACCCCACCGCAACTACCATGTCTACTTTTTAAAAAGAGAAAAAAAATACCAATAAACACCTTCTTTCAAAAGTGGTAATGATCTTAAAAGCTAAGTTCAATTTTTAATAAAACAAAGATACAAATAAAAAAATATTCACCACGTCAATGCATGTAATTTCCTAAGTGAGAAGATAGTTAAATAAAATAAGAATAATAATAACTCAATCATTTCACTTCCCACATGGGTTGTTCTTACATGGAGCCCACGTCTAAGTAAACATAAAACAAGATGAATAATTTTGTTTGGCATGAATTTTGTGCAAATAAATAAGGAAAGAGGGAACACGAGTTAGAAGAAAGCAAAGAGCATGCCTTAAAAAAAACTCCCACTCCAAAATTTAGTTCACACATGTGTGGATTTCGAGAAGCTTAGTTGGATAGAAGAAGATTGGTGATAGGTTGGAGAAATAAAAGAAGGCCAGACAAAAGTATAGTCAGGTTATAAGAAAAGTACAAGGAACATTTAAACTTTAAACAAAAAACTTTTATTCTTTTAAGTCTCTTGTTATTTATTTATTTCCTTCTATTAAAAATAAACCTAGAATATAATATAGGGGTTGCATATATTAATAGGCATGTATTTTATTTATTTCTTATTATTAAATTATTTTTTAAATATTTCTTTTTAAATATATATATTTTCTAACATAAATAGAAATCCCTTTTATAATATTTTTATACGTATATATATTTTTAAAATAAAGTCTATTTTTAATATACATATTTTTTTTCCAAAAGGAGATATTTCTTTAATACATGTAAATTTAGTTCATGCATTTAACTTTGAAGATATTATTTAAATTATATATTTTTATTTTATTTTTAAAATCATGCATGCACAACAGATAAATGTAGGGAAATATAAATGAAAGATTTTCTCCCATGACACACAATTTTCTTTTACATTTTCTTATTAAATGAATACAATTTAACCCCATTTTATCTTTCCATGTAGATCTGAGTTTGAAGGAAGAAAAGATTCCAATTTGCGTAAATGAAACAAGTATTTTGTTTTTGCAATTACAACACCCAAAACTCTAACTGAGGAAACAAGCATAATCTCCTCCTCAAAAATTGATAAATTTAATGAAATTCCTAATGTTCAAAGCACATATTTGAAACCCTAATGGTAATTTTGAAAACTAAAACATTCAAACGAACCCCTAATGCCCATTTAAAAAACTAGATAATTCAATGAAACTCTTAAGCCCAAAAATTACAGATCTGACAGAATTACAGGAAGGAAAATCCATAGAAGTGATCAAATAACCTATTACCCAAATTTAAGAAAATCAAACACCCAATATCATACAATGAAGTTTAAAAAATAGGATCCCAACAATCCAGATGAATAGAAGTCAGGGATCTGGAAAGATGAAATTGACAAAGTTCTAAAATCCTAACTTAATAATTGATGAGAAAATCTGATATAATCTCGAAGCAAAAAATGAATCTAACATACTCCTAAGCTTTCAACCATTCTTTAACCTCCTGAATTCTCCTTCCACCTGATTGAACTATCTCCAAATGACTTTCAACTCAGATATATAGAAAATTAGGTAATAAGGTTGACACAAGTGCAACCCTAATTAAGAATGTTAATTTTTAATTTTAATTTCACTTAAATCAACTTAACTTTATAAATTAAAACAAAGTTATACTTCGAAAAGCATGAGAATATTTTAATTTTAAATTAATCATGCAATATAAAACCATATTTAATAGTTCAATTTGTACAATTAATTACAGTTTTTAAATTTAATATTTATTAAAACTCAATTATTAAATCAAGGCTTAGTAATTAAATCAATAAATTAAATATAGGCTTTTAATTAATAAATAGTTATATATTCAATATATTAATATTTTAACCTTATCAAAAGTGCAATTATTAACCTTAATAATTACCATAAATCAACCATTAAACACACAAACCAAAAGCATCATATATCCAACGAAAACTCATCTAAATAGAAAATAACTAAAACATACACCACAAGCACACATAGATAGGCTCATGAATCCATGTCACCTTGACACATTTAGATAGGATAGTCAGTCATATTCTTGTCCATTTCTAGGAAAAAATAAGGGTTTAGGGTTGGGATTTAGGCCTAAATCTTATCTCCCCTTCATTATCATTAAGACATTGTGATAGAGCACACTCACTCCTGCTAATTTAGGGATACGTTGCCATGTACCTGCAAACTTTTCATCACAAAGACAAACATACATACATATAATATAACAAACAATGGTTGAGACCAATACATCATGTGGATCTCGCCAGAGCAAGTAACTTAGACTCTGTTTCACACCATATCAAACATGCCAAATAGAAACATAAAACATATAAATGATTCAGGTGCACATAATATAATGTCAGTAAATCCATACTTGAAATGATATAATAACATATAAATAACCATAAATCCATCTGTAACACATAATATAATATAATTATCCAATGGATCAGTAATATAATGAAAATTAATACATGAACATCCTAAAAACCAACTAAAATAACCCCGCATACCTGAAAAAATCCTAAAAGAGTTCAGCAACTAAAACTGAAAAGAAAACTATGGGGTGGATAATACATCCTCTCCCCCTAAAATTAGGCCTACTCTTCGAAGCCTACAACAAAGATAGAGATATGAATCTCTCAACACAAATCATCCTATAAAATCATATAAGACTTAATGTGCGGATCTCATAGGACCCTTCCATGCTCTCTGATTCAAACATTGAGGATCATTCCCTATTGTAGGAATGTGAACATCAACTGCAGATCCTCTATACACAGAACCCATCTGGTGTAGGAGAACCTTAAGGTCTTAGTGAAGATCTTTGAAAATTTTGTCTTGTAGGTGGTTCTAGCCAACCATCAGGGTAATAAGGACTAATGTTAATGTCCTAAGTTTGATGTGATGTGTGTTTTTAGGTAAGAGTCTTTTGAGTCATGTTTTTGGTTAGATCAAATATGCTCTAGTGCTTAAGTCCTAGAATAGTCAAAGTTGGTCAAACATTGACCAAGACCCCAAATTGAAGGGAAAGATGTTATTTTATTTTTTTAAGTGTTTTGGGATCTAATGGATTGGATTGAGTTGAGCAAGAAGAGATAGTAGAATGTCAAATGTGAAAAAGTTGTAAAGTTTCTCATGACAACATTTCCTAAAATCTTGGAAATAGCTTTAAATGGGTTCAAATCCTGACCTTAGGGTCTGAACATGTAGGGTTGACATATATAATGTTAGACAAACCCTAATCTAGTGGTTGGTTGTTAGTTTGTACAGATTGAATAGGAAGAAGCACTGAATTTCTGTGTGACAGAGTTACTTTTCCATCATCCTAACCTTTAATGGATTGAATGGTCTAATGTAATGCATTGAAGCTTTAGTTATTTTTATGTAGTTAATCTTTATGGAATCAATTTGTGATTTTGGTACATTTCCTTATCATTTTGCAAATTCTTTAAGTTCTTCTGGTTCACTATCTAGTCCAGAGGCAATCATGTAAATATGGCTCCTTGAGTTCCTGTGGTTGAAACTCAATGGTGTAAATAGTGAAAATATGGATTTTGGAGTCTTTTTGTGTAGGAGAGCTATTTATTCAAGTAGGCACTGGGCGAGTACAATGGTATTCTAGCTAGGATTCTGTATAGTGTCTGGCTAGGATTCTGTATAGTGCAGAGGCAAGAAGACTTACTTGATGGATTGGTTTGTGCCAATCACAAGGTGGAGAGTGTAGGGCATGTATAAAGGATATCTAGTGGAGAGGAGAAGTGCTTAGGAGTTCAGGTGATCACCTTGGAATAAAAAAGAAACCAAATTTTCATACTTGCCCTATAAACCCTTAAAAATAGGGGTTTGTTGAAAGTCTAGTGTACGGACACTTTGGGAACTTAAAACCTAGAAAATATTGAAGCCTAGGATGAACATATAAATAATCCACAGTCATCTTGGTGGGTTTCTAAGGATAGTTGGGAAGAAATCCAAGTTTTTAGTTTCTAGGAGGCCTAATTGGGCTAAAAAAGCTACAAGGCCTAAAACAAGAAAATAATGAACTCGATGGGAAAACTTTGAAAGAATCCATCAGAATGCGTCAAAATTGATTGAAAGTAAAGGGGAAGTAGTGGGAACACCTTTTCCTATTTCCAAGAGCAATTTGGGAGCATAGTTTCTTGATTGAACCTATGGGTGCATAGTGGATTTGTGTATGGATGAAGAGATTTTAAAGTTGGTGGAGAGGTCTAGAGGGAGTAGGGGAACCATAGGATTGTCCTCTGGTTAGGGTAGAGATAAGTACCCTGGGAAAGACCAAAGACAAGGTCTTGAGAAGAGAAATATTTCTTTTGTGAGATAGATCTCCCCATCAAAGTGGTATCAGAGCCATTGAAAGGCTTGGGAAGTGAATTGTGTATGACAGAAGGAAGTGAGTCAATTGGAGAAAGCACCATGGTGACCAATGTAGAGTTGGCAAGAGACTTGTCAGAGCAAAAAGTCAAGAATAGACTCCTAGAAGAAGCTATGGAGGAGATGAAGCACAAGTTGGCAAAAGTTGGAGAGACTGCAAGAAAAATGAAAGAACAGTTAGGAGAGAATAAGGGCAAAGGAAAGAATCAAGTTGAAGAGGAGGTAGAACTAGAACCAGATCCTCCATTACCTGAGGAAACTTTCCTCAAAGCCCTCAAAGCACTACATGGAAAATCATTGGAAGGAATCCTTGTATTCTCTGGCCAAATGGATGCAGAATTGGTGCTGGAATGGATTAAGGGTATGGAAAATCACTTTGAGTGTGATGGAATCATAGAGGTATAGAAGGTAAAAATAGCCAAATCAAGATTGAGAGGACAAGCATTAAATTGGTGTAAGTTCTTGCAAAAATAACGAGAGAGAGAAGGGAAGAAGCCAATAGTCAATTGGAAGGCTATGGTGGCTAAGGTAAAAAAAATTACCTATGAGAATATTATGACATCCAACTGCATAAAAAGAGATAGAATCTCAGACAGAAGGACTTATATTTGGCATCCTACATAGAAGAATTTCAAAACTATGCCTTAGGTCCAAAGTGAAAGAGATAGAGAGAATTAAAGTTGCTAGGTATCTCAATGGACTTAGGTGGAACATTCAAGATGAGCTAAGTATATTTACCTTAAATTCTATCCATGGATGTTTTCAAATGGCCCTTAAGGTGGAAGAAAAACTAAGAAAGAAGTAAGATTCTATCTCTAGGGGTAGAGGAAGAGGTAGAGACTCTAGAGGGGACATATAGGAGGTTCTAGTGGTAGAAGAAATGACACAAGAGATCAAGGAGACTCTAAGCTCATCGAGAAAACAAATGAGTCAAAAAATAGAGGAGGATATGGCAGAGGAATAATTTTTCACAGTGGTTGAAGAGGCAGATCATGGGGTTTTGGAAGAAGCTCAAATTTTTCTTCAATGAAATGTTATAATTGTGGACAGTTGGGTCACCCTACCTATAGGTGTCGGGATAAGACATAATCTTCACAAGGAGAGAAGAAAATTGCATATGTGTAAGAGGAAGACAATACTAAACACTCTGAGGTAAGTCTTGATTCAGAGAAAGGAGAAATCCTAATGCTTAGGAGGATCTTGATCAAAGAACCTACCCAGGATGAACACAAACAAAGGAGGGATCTTTGTAGAGTCAAGTGAAAGGTTCTTGGCAAGCTGTGTAGGTTCATAATAGACTCAGGGTCTACTGATAATGTGATCTCATAGGAAGCAGTGTAGAAGTTAAAACTAACTAAGATACTCCATGTTTGTCCTTACAAAGTAACTTGGTTGAATAAGGGGAAAAACATATTGGTCAATGAACAAGTGTGGGTTGATTTCACCATAGGAAAGTATCAAGACAAGATAATTTGTGATGTGCTACCAATGGATGCATGCCATTTGTTTCTTGGAAGACCATGGCAATATGACAGGGAGGTAGTCCACCATGGCAAGGAGAATAATTACTCATTCAAGAAGAATGGAGTCACTTATAAGATACAGTCTTTGATAGAGGAAGATATAGTGAAGAAGATGGAATCCAATACACTCCTAATGAGTGGAAAAGATTTCCTAAAAGACATTAAGGAGGAAGAAGGAATTGGTTATGCTATCTTGGTGAAACCAAATGAGGAGGAGATACCCAATCAAACACCTATGCCTGCAGAAGTTAGACAATTGTTGGATTAGTTTAAGGACATCATATGTGATGGGACACCAACTACAATACCTCCACAGAGGGAAATCAATCACCGGACTGATTTTGTGCCAGGGGCATCATTGCAAAAAAAATCTTCTTAAAAGATGACACCAGAAAAAAACAAGGAGATTGCAAGGTAGGTTCAAGATCTTTTGGATCAAGGTTTGATAAGAAATAGCTTCAGTCCATGTGTTGCTCCAGTGGTATTGGCTCCTAAAAAGGGAGGTAAGTGGAGAATGAGTACAAACTCTAGGGAAATAAATAGGATAACAATAAGGTATAGATTTCCTATTCCTAGAATAGAAGACTTAATGGATTGCTTAGGGGGTGCTAAGTACTTTTCTAAAATAGACCTTAAGAGTGGATATTATCAGATTAGGATGAAAGAGGGGGATGAGTGGAAGTATGCCTTTAAAACCACATAGGGACTATATGAGTGGTTAGTAATACCATTTGGGCTTAGAAATACACCTATTACATTTATGAGGGTGATGAATGAGGTTCTAAAAGACTATATAGGAGTGTTTGTGGTAGTATGCCTAGATGATATCCTCATCTTTAGAAAAACAAAAGAAGATCACATGAAGCACCTAGAAATTGTGTTGAAGAGGCTACAATAAGAGAAGTTAACCATAAATCTTGAGAAGAGTGAGTTCATGAAACAAGAATTAGTCTACCTAGGATTTGTAGTCCCCCAAGGTGACTTGAAGATGGATAAAAGAAAATTTGAAGCCATTTTAAGTTGGCCTATTCCTAAGATAGGGGTTGAAGCGAGAAGCTTCCATGGTTTGACACAATTCTATACAAAGTTTGTGAGAAGGTTTAGTGAAATTTGTGCACCAGCCCTAGATACCATAAAAGGTGGAGTCAAAACAAAGTTTATATGGACCAAGGAAGCTAATGATGGGTTTGAAAGGTTAAAGAAATAAGTGGCTATCCAACCTATACTGGTGTTGCCAAGTTTTGATAAATTATTCATTTGGAATGTGATGCTAGAAACACAGTAGTGGGTGCATTCATAAAACAAGAAGGAAGGCCAACAGCTTTCTTTAGTGAAAGGTTAAATGAAGCAAAGTATAAATACTCATCCTATGATTTAGAGCTTTATGAATTGGTTCAAGCTCTTAAGAAGTGGAGGCACTATTTGTTTCCAAAATAATTTGTTGTATACACAAACAACCAAGCCTAAAGCTACATAAATAAACATGAGAATCTCAGTTTGAGGCATATAAAGTGGATGGAGTTTATGCAATCATACACCGTCACAATCAAACACAAGAAGGGAGTGAAAAAAAAAGTTGCAAATGCACTTAGTAGGAGATTTCTTACTATCCAAGAGATACAATTGCAGAGCACGAGTTTAAGGATTCAAGGAGCTATATGAAGGGGATGAAAATTTCTTAGAGATTTACAAGGTATGCACTGATTTTGATAATCATTTCCATAGTGAGTATGTTGGCTATACATTGCAAAATAGTTTACTGTTTAAAGGGAAACAACTATGTGTTCCAAGGGGTTGTTGGAAAGTGATCAATTTTGTATGATGTGATCCACTTTTTGGTTTTCATTTATGGAAACACATATGGCATACTAATCGATTCATTTAAAGTTAATTTTTGTTGACTCTAAAATTGGCTAAGTACAGAAGCAGTAATACAGAGGTATTTTGAGCATCAAAGATCGAGATCGATGAGTTATGGAAAGAGAGCTTAGAAAAATATAGTATGGGGTATGTGTGACCTCCACCTAAGATTAGTTTTGTTTTGGGGATGTTTACAGTAAGTTAGAGAGATTTGAAGAAAAATAGACAGCAGTAGAACAATGATACAGAGCAGCTAGACATAAGTGATGATTCAGGGAGTATGACATAGACTCCTGGAAATCAGAGTTGGATTATGATTTTTGATAACCTATATTTTGATTATGTAAGAGTGCTGACTATGCATTTGATATTTTCTTTATTAAATATATTTTTTATTGAGATCCGACTATGTAATATTTGTATTTGAGAGCCGACTTGGTAAAGAAGAAAGATATATATGTAAGATCTTTTATTGAGTGAAGAAAGAGTACTATGGAACAGAGTTTTGGATATGATATGCGAATGGCAGAGTAGAGGATGACAAAGATCATTGAAGAAATATGACTGGAGCTATCTAAGCATTAAAGATGCTTTCTTTGTTCATTACTAAGAACATTTTGTAACATAAATATATTGTAAGAGTTGTATGCTCAGTTGGCCCCTAACAGGGTGTTGTATACCTTTAACAGGGTTGTTATTCCTTTAACAAGGAAATGTACTATGTAATATTCAGCTCCTAATATGGCTAGGTCTCATAATAGGGAATCTATATTTTAGTGCATACTTGTGGGTACCATCCCCAATGGGGTTTTCCCTTGGCCAAGTTTTCCTTGACAATAAATAATGGTGTTATGAGTGTGCGTGTGAAATTGTGTCAGATACCTATAGCTGCAAACACACACTTCAATAGATCATTGCATGGTTAGATAAAATTGAATACAATAAATAAACAACTAACCTAAATCGATCTATTGCCTTCTAGTAGGCAGGAGTATGAATCTTGCTCTCAGGTCATTGCAAGAAACAGTGCCTACACTAGATCCTAAACAAAGGATTTTGAAGCTAAAATGATATGATTCTAGATGATATAAAAATGTAAAATTGATCCCAAGCTAATTAGATTAATTTTAAAGCACCAAATGAAATATGATATTGATTTTAAAACCCAAATCAAATGTGCTCTAAGATTAAGAGGTTTGCATGTTTGAAAGTGAACTAATCAACAATTAGTGCTCAGATTCAATTTGAGGAAATACAATCCATGTGCATGCAATTTGATTGGTCAAAAGATTTAGTCTTTTTGGAAACTTCCAAAATCAGTTTTCAGTTAACAACTTTGTTTTCAAAATGACAAATAGATAGGATTAAGTTAACTGAATAAAACAAATTTGTCTCCAAAATGAGAAAAGATAAGATTAAATCAATTGAATAAAACATATTTATTTCCACTTCAAAAAAATTAGTTGATGACATCATATGCATTTTTAAATATTTTATTGATTTCAAATGCATATTTTAATTCAAAAATCAGTTGATGACATCATATGCATTTTTAAAGATTTAATTGATTTTAAATGCATATTTTGTTTTTATTAATTAATTTAATTCATTTTTGAATTTTATTGACTATTTAGTAATTTTATTTAATTAATATATGAGAATATCAATTAAATAATTAACATAAGGTTTATTTGCCAATATATTGTATTTTTAGGAATTAAGTAATTAATCAAGTACGATGATTAATTAGGACCTAGGATTATGGTCAGATTAGCTTGAAATTGATGAATTGCATGTTTGGTTTAGGACTTAGAATTATCAAGATTAGGATTTCTTGATATGAGACTGAGATTAGGGGTCTAGGGTTTAGGTGACCACTTTTAGGTCATTACATTTACCCCTCTTTGACTTCAAGCTTGATTAGACGAAGATCTATTAAAAGATATAAAATAGAATGCTCAGTTTGATTTGAAGAAATGAAACTGGACATCTGTCAAGAACTCTTAAACCTTTTGATTGGTTTGAATGAATAAACAATTTGATTTGAAGTGATGAAATTGATTATCGTTAAGAGATTTGATTAGAAAGAAAATTGACTTGATTTGAAGCGATGAAGCCAATTTGATCAATGTATCTAGTTTCAATAATGAACATCTCGTATAAGACTGATCTTGTCTGGTTTTGAGTGTGTTCACCACTATATAAGACCATTGATTAGGTTGCCTTTGATTTTAAGATGATCTCAACTTGATTTGATGCAATCAAGCTAAGATTCCCCAAGCGATGGGGTTTTGATTGAGGATGTGATCACTGGAATGTTGATGTCTTGACCCTGCCCCTTAGGAGCAAAATTGAAATATGGCTAGGTGTCCCAGTGATGAGAAGCAATTCAATTGATAACATGATGCAAGAAGAATTTGATATGATTAGAAATAGGTCCCAAGTGGTTAGGACAAAATTTGTACTTGATGAAAGGTCTTGGTGACCAAGATTGACCAAAAGTATGATACATGGATTGAGTGGAAGAAAAGTATGAGAGATTTCCATTGGTTGGAGTCTAGAAGACTAATTGTGCAAGTAGTCAGCTACAGTTGACTGAAAAAGTCAAACATCAGATTTCAATTTTGATCCTAAAAATAGAATCAAGACAGTCAAATTAGTGAGGGGTGTCATGTTCATGCACAACTGACCACTTAATGAAATGAAGATTGATCGAAAAGAACCTCAGATCCTTCATATTGTAGAGAGATGTCGATAATATGTAGTTTCAACACCATGCAGATGCAGATGTGGATGCAAGACTAACATGAATGCAACCTAAGGTGTAGTCACTAAACCTTTAGCAATGAAAATTTTCATCATCGAGCATTTTTGGAACATTGGAGTTGATACAATCCTTATTGGTGCCACTACGACCATAAGAATATGAATATGACTTTCATCGAATAATATATGAGAAACTAATGTAAGCATCGACGCACAAAAGCTGAGATGACCTGAATGTTGTTTCTAGTTGATGTTGCAAGAGTACACCAGTATCAAGGCATTCAAATCCAAGATAACCATGAGTGTGATCTTGCGTAAACAAGCAGAGCAATAATAGTCAAGGAGATAGTTTCGACCTCACCTTGGCATAAAAATAAATAGGATTAAGGGATGTGAGGATTTTCCACCTTAATGCAGGAGCTCTTACCACATACACCATGTTTATTTGACATTGTAGGATCACCAGGACCACACCAATAAGCAATAGACAAAGAAAATATTGACAAAAAATCAATGAAAACAAAAAAAATACAAATAGAAGTTTAGCATACTTCAGCCAGTTTCAAAGTTTTTGGATGTGTATATGTATGAGGTGTTGAGAAACACCATCATACTTGTGAGTGCGATGTGTTTGATTGCTATCGATATGTTGTTTACATTTGTGGTATCCAATGTGTGTTAAGAAACACAGATGTGTCTGAAGAGAGTGTTAAGAAACACTTTTGATTAGGGTATTGAGAAACACCTGTTGCATCAGTAGTGAGTTGTCCTTCACAAATGACAAGATTATTGACTCTGGAGTAATCCAAAGATGCGATACACAGCAAACAATGATAACTAAATTGAATCATACTACGAGGAAAAATCTGATTCGATTGCCCCCAGACTATGACTTTGGATTGGTTTCAAGCTAGGAGGGTTCTCAGAAGAACTGAAGTGTCACAAAAGTGACTGAAAGCATTAATTATTCTCAAGAAAGATCACATTGGTTTTCCCCAATGGCTAGCAAGGTGTAAGACATTGCAGACGTATTAGAAAATTGATGGATGAGCTGAATAGACAATGATGGATGAAGAGGGTGAATGCAACCCTCAAAGACAGTATCCTCAAGATTACCCAAGCTATGAAAAAATGAATATAGAAATGTAGGTTCAGGGAGCGGTGCTGGATAGCATATAGGATAATGACCTAATGTCATGAAAAGCATGTGGTCCAAAAGAATGGACATGTCAAGAAGTTTTTGAGAAACTATTTTGGATTTTATCGTTCTTCATTTTGATCAAGGCCAAGGGGTCAATTAGATAGGATAGTGATGGGATAACATAATCGAGATAAGGGGTGATGGAGGTATAAGTGGATGTTTGGATTATGGTAGGAATGCTCAGAGATAGGATTGGGATAAGAAAGATCATGATAGGGTAGCATCGATAAGAGCAAGTGAATAGGCTGATGGAAAGGATAATGGAATTAAAGATACATGATGTGTTCATGGATAGGTTCAACCTTGTCAAGATCACCAGAAGGAACATAGATTCTCACAGACTAGATAGATGTAAGATATGATGGATAAGATGACATGGAAGGAACTTGCCCCCAAGTGAAGAGTGCAAGTAGGAGGAATTATGCATGATGCCTATTTTCCAGGTTTTCATCATGGTACTTATCCAAGGCACCAAAAGAAGTGGTTTTCACCATAGGATGGATTGATTTATCTTTACTTTTTCTACCAAGGTGCTAGTTTACCAGGTTTTCACCAAGGTACTTTTTCTTTTTTTTTTCTCTTTTTTTTGTCCTTTTGATTTTATGGAGGAAATTTTAGCTTCTTTCTCTTTAGATAGTGTTCCTTTGATGGATATGCTATGATGGGCCAAGGCTGCTAAAAATATGCTCAAAGATGTTGATAGGGTGATGGTAGATAAGAATGGTATGGAGGATAAGGGAGATGGTAGCCAAGGATTTATGTGATGGATTGGATAAGAGGAATGGAAGGATATGGGATGGATGGGTAGTAGGTAGGTGCACGATATTGGATAGGGTATTGAAAATTTTGTGTAGAGGTAGATGGAAATGGTGACAAGATCAACATTGACATACCCCTTGAAGGGTAGTGGACGGATGGAGGAAAAGTGGATAGAATAGCTTGAGGCTTTGATGTATGAGTAGATATGGATCGTGGTACACAAGGACCCAAGATGGATGGAGAAGAGGGTGAATTATTCAAGGTAATGGATTTTGGGACATGACAACCCAAAATAGAGTTAGAAGATGGGAGATGTTTAGATGGAGATGAAGTGGAAGACTTTGGAAGCTTAGATGCCAACTCTAACTTTTCCTTTTTGTTCAAGCCTTTTAAGAGAGACTTGGGAATCCACATACCTTTTGATTTTATTTTTGTATCCAAGTCCTTTAGAATAGAATTGGGAATCCACATAGATTTTGATTTTCCTTTGTTTTTGGATGATTTAGAATGCAATTCTTCCATGATGGATTTAGGAACCCATATTTTCTTTGATATTATTCTTTGCTTGGATTTAGAATGTAATTCTTCAATGATGGATTTAGGAACCCATATTTTATTTGATATTATTATTTTCTTAGTGGAACCTTGTAGTCTCTTGAATATTTCCTTTTTCTTTGTAATCACATGTCGATTAGATTGAACATAGTGATTTTCATATGTAAGTGGATTCTTGTATTCATGATTCCTTTGTTGCACATCTAAATTGCTTCCAAAAGACTTGGGAATTGTGGATGAATAGGGTCGATATGGATGGTTCATATGGATTGGTTGATAACGAGGGGTCAAGGATGAATGTCTTTGTTGATCTTGATAGGGGATAGGGTAAGTGGATGACAAGCTAGTAGTGATAGGCATGATGGATGGAGGGATATAAGGACCCAATATAGATGGAAGGTTTGACGGTTTTAGTTTTGGAATATAAGGACCAAGGATGGATTTGGAGGATAGTGAAGGATGATGCTTATGTTTGAATGGAGGGAGATAAGGTGTGGAAAGGATATAAACATCTTTAGAGTGAGCTTCCTGACCAAGGCTCTTCTCTTTAGAATTCATCGTTATATCAATAGGTGCATGAGTAGCTTTGATATGAGCAATTATGATAGTAGCAGCTGAAGCTTCAGGGGATTTGTTTTTCTGTAAGGGATTTGGAGGAAGGATGGTTTCTGGATATGGAAGAATATGATAAGGGGATGATGGAATGATATGATCTTGACAAGGACCATTAGATGGTTGAGAAAGAGTACTTTTCTCTTGATTTTCAATAGGCTCATTAGAGATGGTGGAAAGGATATCTTGATCTTGCTTGGGAGATGGAGAGCTATGTTCCTGGAAGAAATGGAAGGGGATGATAAAATCATCATGGGACTCTTTAGATATGTGACTTTGGTCAACCATTGGATAAGGATAGATGGTATCTTGATCTTGATCATTAATGATATTTATTTCTTCACATTGTGAATTGTCCTCTTGACATGGAGCCACTTCTAAGGATGATGTAGGAGTTTTGATTTGCATGAGGGATTCTTGAAAGGCCAATGGACAATCATTTTGAGTAGGCATGATAAGCGTTGAAGCACATGGAAGCTTTGGGTCTATGATTTTTGAAGCCTGAGAAAGACTTGCAGATGTATGCTGATTACCTTGGATCTCTTTTAGAGGTAGTCCTTGAGGGTACACATAGTCATCGACTAGTTCTTGTTAGAGATGGTACCATTGGTTTTGAAGCTTTAGGAGATGGAGGAATGGTGGAAGAAGTAGATGTGATATGTGAGCCATTGCTAGACATGGATTTGTGATATTGATCATGCTTGAGATTAGTATCTTGTTCTTCTTTAGATAAATCATAAGGATTGTCTGGTTTAATTATGCCATCATCTATGAGATCTTGGATTTTATGTTTCAACTCCATGCAAGATGAAGTTTTATGCTCATTGTGATGATGATATGCATAATAGGTACTCAAGAATTTCAATCCACGTGATGTGAATTGAGGTAATGTGATGAGGTCATGCTCAAGAAGTTCTGCCAATGTTGATTCATAAGATTGTCCCAAAGGAGTGAAGTCCCTCTTGCATTTAACCAAAGTTTTTTCTTTCATGAGGTTATTAATCCCTTTGGAAGTAGACTTCATGGTGTGTTCAGTAGCTTTTAGGGCTTGGGAGCCACTCTCCTTATCAAAGAGAGGATTGACATACCAAGATTTCTCCATGTTGGAAGGAAGTGGAGAGATGTGAGAATCATGATCAAATAGCAAAGGACAGGTTGATCTTAATGAGGATTTGTTGGATGGTGTATCCTTTTCCCCCTTTAATTCTTGAAGTTTAGATTTCAAAGTTTGAAGCTGTTTTGATAAATCTTCCATAAGAATCTCTTCTTTCTCATTGATAGGACCATAAGGTTTAGCCCATTTTCTTTTAGACATTGTAAGATTGTCTTAATGTGCTTGCTTAGAAGATTGAAGAGGAGGTATGATGAATCAATTGATTGACTGACAGGTGCTGAAGTGATATATAAAGTGTTGACTAAGTACAAGATCAAATGACAAAGGAGATAATGTCCAACTAAGAGAGAGAGATAGCAATGCCTTCGATCTTGAGTCAAGGTTAACAAACCTACTCTCGCAACTTAGGATAAGGATAGCGTAGAAAAAGATGATTAAGATAGCAAGTCACTTGGACTAGCACAACAAAGTCAGATTTTGAAACAACAATGAGTTAGACTGTCTATAGATTGCAGTCAAAGACAAACTAGTATTGATATTGATGAGAACACAGATTTTGTGAAAATTTGCACAAAACCGTCACGACATAATACCAATTTGGATAGCAATTCGACTGATTTTTAGAGTTTTGACACTAAATGCAGAAACTTGGACAAGAGTTTGATAGTTTAACACCCAAGAGTGTAGATTTTGAGTTGTTTGAGTGTTTTGATGTTTGTTTTGAATGTTTGGTTTATGTTTTGTCACTCACGCAAGACACATCAAGAAGAATGTTTGTTGTAAAAGAACAGACACGCCACAATCCTAGGTAAGCCAGAGAAATATTTTCTGAATTCCCACTTGAACTGAAGTTCAGCCATGCCTACTCATAGAGGATAACTTAAAAGCTTGGAGGCATAGGCTCCTCCTTACAGTGCACTCACTTCTCAGGCACACTAAGCTTTGAATCCCAAGGGAATCACTTTCCAAAGGACCGTTGTCTCTACTAAGAGCCATGAAAATGTGGGACGTCTTAGTCGGTCTTTGACCTTCTGCACCAGTAGATAGAGGGATTTTGGTCACTATAACAAAGTTTTTAGTTAGGGCATTAATTTAGGTGGTTATACTTGCGACCGATTAGCTCCGTTATGGAGGCCTCCCAGCCTACAAAAGTTATGTTCTATAGGTTTTGACGCACCACAAGGGTATTGAGGGAGATCTTCCTAATATGACATAACCAACACCTGTTCATTGTGAGATTAATCACAATGACATTTTTAATATACCGGTTTGGAAGGGCTTGGCTTTAGCCTATTACCGGTTGGGTAATCCACTCTCACCGGCTCTGTTAAGGCTCTCTAGAGGTAGCCATGCTAAAATATTTGCATGAATTTCTCTTACACCAAAGATCCACGAAGGCAAGGGGAGAGGATACATTCATGCAATTCTTTGGGATTACAAATCTAGAGAACACTTCAAACACATAAGAAAAGTGATTTTTTTTAAGCACCAAATATGAAGTGTTATTTAACTACAAAACACAGACATGATAGTTTTGGAAGACACGCAAAGTCTTCGACAAGTGTCCTACATCAAACTCATTAGTAGTTTATGATTTTGTCTTCATTTATAACATCCTGACAACCATTGTTAGGTTGTAATCAAAAGATAAACATCAAGAATAACAAAGCCAAAGATTGGTCAGCATTAGAAAAATCATAAAATTAGAAAATAGATTGTATATTTAGAACATAGATGAAAAATTATACACTTTCAAAAAAAATTGCACTAATAAATGTTACCGTATGAGCCCGTACGAGGCTTCGAAAGCTGCAAAACAGAGGATTAGACAGGTACAGTGATGAAAACCTGCAATTTCTGATAAATCTGTTACTCAAATCTAGAAAATAAGAACAACCCATAAATTTTTAGACAATTCTACCCAAAATAAAAAAATATTGCACTCAATTTGGACCTAAAATGAGCAAGATATGATCGTTTGAAGTTAGAGAGCAATTTCAAAAACTCCAATGGTGAAGGCAAAGACTTTTCAAACTTTGCTGATGTCAGCAGACTGTAGCATTAAAATTGACGGTCGTCGCAGAAAGTGAGTAACAATGCTGAGTGAAGGTTTGACGACTGTCAAATTTAACACAGTAAAATAAAATCTAATTTGTTTTTTCTTGTTCAGAATATTTTTTTTTTTTCAAAAAAATCTGCCTTGGGCTGCATGTAGAGTTGATTAGATATCTGCCTCGATTTCCATGTAAAGGGTTGTACGACATGCTTGGGCAAAAAAAATTGCTACAGATTTGACTTTCACCAGATATGGGCAAGTTTATACTCGTTTTCAACCGAAATGATGTTCCGAACATGATGGTGTAGTCAGATTTGGCTCAAAAAGAGATTTGGGTAAGCTTTGGCTCAAAATGACATTCGAGC
Source organism: Thuja plicata (assembly GCA_018584345.1). Taxonomy (NCBI): domain Eukaryota; kingdom Viridiplantae; phylum Streptophyta; class Pinopsida; order Cupressales; family Cupressaceae; genus Thuja; species Thuja plicata. The sequence goes on from MU225321.1 coordinate 1,000,046, forward strand.
CCCACGGTGGGTGCCAGAAATGTGCATGTGAAATTGTGTCAGATAGCTACAGCTGCAAACACACACTTCAATAGATCATTTCACGGTTAGCTTAAATTGAATACAATAAACAAACAACTAACCTAAATCAATCTATTGCCTTCTAGTAGGCAGGAGTATGATTCTTGCTCTCAGGTCATTGCAAGAAATAGTGACTACACCAGATCCTAAACGAAGAATTTTGAACCTAAAATTATATGATTCTAGATGATATGCAAATGTAAAATTGATCTCAAGCTAATTAGATTAATTTTAAAGCACCAAATGAAATATGATATTGATTTTCAAACCCAAATCAAATGTGCTCTAAGATTAAGAAGTTTGCATGATTGAAAATAAACTAATCAACAATTAATCAAAAAAGCTATGAAATGCTAAAATGCTTGAAAGTTTAAGAAATAAAAATCGCATAATAACAATAGCTAAAACTGGGATCCTTTGTGAAGGAAATGAAGCTCTCTTTTATAAAAAATCTCTCCCAAAATTGACAGTCGAGATTAGAGGAAATGAGTGGCTCAAATTCAATTTGAGGAAGCACAATCTATGTGCAAGCAATTTGATTGGGCAAAAGATTCAGTCTTTTTGGAAACTTCCAAAATTAGTTTTCAGTTAACAGCTTTATTTTCAAAATGATAAATAGATAGGATTATGTTAACTGAATAAAAAAGATTTGTTTCCAAAATGAGAAAAGATAAGATTAAATCAATTGAATAAAACAAATTTATTTCCAATTCAAAAAAATCAATTGATGACATCATATGCATTTTTAAAGATTTTATTGATTTTAAATGCATATTTTAATTTAAAAAATCACTTGATGACATCATATGCATTTTTAAAGATTTAATTGATTTTAAATGCATATTTTGTTTTTATTAATTAATTTAATTGCTTTTTGAATTTTATTAACAATTTAGTAATTTTATTTAATTAATATATCAAAATGTCAATTAAATAATTAACATAAGGTTTATTTGCCAATATATTGTATTTTTAGGAATTAATTAATTAATCAAGTATGATAATTAATTAGGACCTAGGATTCAAGTCAGATTATCTTGAAATTGATGAATTGCATGTTTGGTTTAGGACTTAGAATTATCAAGATTAGGGTTTCTTGATATGAGACTGAGATTAGGGGTTTAGGGTTTAGGTGACCACTTTTTGGTCATTACAATGAGTACTGTGTTATTTTCTTATGTTCTTTTCATTTCTTCAAGCTTATGGATTATTTATAATTGGTTACAAAATTTAATTAAGTGTTTTAATACTTATTCACCCCCCTCTTAGTATTACCTAATCCTAACAATTGGTATCAGAGCTTTTGGTCCTTGGAGAGAAAGTCTAACTGCTTTAGGGAGATCATAATGGATTTAGATAGTTTGCAAGAAAATTTTGATGCTGCACTTGAAGACCTTGATAAAGAAAAAGTAGAGAATGGAGAATTAAGATTCAACATGAGAAGAGCTGAGAAATTTATAAAGAAACTTAGAGACCAGTTTGAACTTTCCAGAAGTCAGAGACAGGATCTTGTGGTTCAGATAAAATAAGATTCAGGCAAAGACAATTCAAATCAGATGAAGCAACTTGAAGAAGAAAATGAAACCTTGAAGCTTGAGAATGAAGCCATGACTAAAGAGATTCAATTACAAAAGGATGCTAAGAAGAAGATTGAAGATGCTTTGAATAGTGCAAATGTTTTGATGAAACAAATGAAGAATGAGGCTGAAAACTACAAGAACAAGTATCTAGAACTGGAGAAATATAATCAGATCATAAAAGGTGAACTTGTTGAGGCAAAGAAACACATTGAGAAAATTCACACTAGCAGTGATTTGATCGATGAAAAAAGAGAGACAGACATAAACCTAATGGTGATATGACTGGTGTTGGATTCAATGAAGATGAATGTTCAAAGAAATAAGAAGACAAATCTGATGCAAAGATTGAGGCTAATATACCTACCATTGAAGAATCTAGAGAGAAGATTAGACCCTTCAATGGTAGATGCTTTGGTTGTAACAAGTTTGGACACATGAAAAGAGATTGTAGAGGTAATGACCCTTTTAAGACCTTTTCTAGTTATTGTTTTAATTGTAATGGATAGGGGCACACGAAAGAAGAATGCATGAAACCTAATCAATCTAGATATAGACAAGACAATGGAAGAGGACCTACAGTGAAACCTACATGCTACAGATGTAATAATCTTGGACACATTGCAAAGCATTGTAAGCTGCAAGTAAATCAGGAAAGAAGACCTCCTATATGTTACAAATGCAATAATCCACGTCATATAGCAAAGTTTTGCAGGTATAATGGAGTAAACAACAAAAGAGTACCACCTCCTATGAATACACAAAAGAATGGAAATGCTACTGGTAAGAGTGTTGTAGATTTAAAGAATGATTTTGACAATTGTTTTAAGAAATAAGAGGATAACAATAGTGGTAAGATATGGAAGATCAAAGAGACAAGTGAGACATTAGTTCAGGGAGAGACAATAGACACTACTGGATCTTTGTCTGATGGGAACAAAGAAGAATCAACCTAATTGGTCGATCATGGATTTAGGGGGAGCATTAGATGAATATATCAGAATATATCCAGCCCTTGATTTTGTGGATTGAGCTCTAGCAAGCTTAGGTATGATTGTGGCCAAAATCATGGAGTATATATTTAAGAGCACAACATTGAACGATGCTTATTGTGTGATCACGAGATTTATAGCCAACGGGATAGTATTGGGTAAAGTGAACTTTTAATGACTTAACCTTATATAAAGAACCATATGATTATCTATTTCCTTACCATTTGACAAGTAATGACATAAGGAAATTAGAGAGCAGAGAGATTTAGTCTATCCTTCAATTTTCGTACATGATCGATTGAAGCAAAAACTCAGAATTCAACGTGTGAGAGGTATTTACATCATCAAGTTATGGATGCACATGTTATTTATGATGTTGTAGATTAACCTAGATACAAATTCAAGAAACATTCTTTCAAGTCTTGTGAAGAAGACCCTGAAGGAGCATTTTATTAGACACCATACATAGTTTTACACGTAGAGGACATTAGGGCATACATTCATTGTAAGTATGATATACTACCCGTATTGATGAAATTTCTACTGAAATGGAGTATATGAAGGACAAAGGGATTATCAAGCATGAATACAAAAATGTTGATCAATTGAGCATTATGAAAATTTTGAACTTATATGAATTTGATGAAGAAGAATGGTTTAAGATATTGTTGATCAGAGTACATGATCAGTTTATTTGGATAGGAAAGCAACCTATGAAGATTTTTAGTGAATTGATTCATGAGATTACTAGATTGGATAATACTAGAATCATTCCTATAGCATAGAAACATGTGAAGAAGCAAGTTGAAACCCTAACACACTCAAAATGGGATAGGCGAGCTATGTCAGTAAGAGACATTGTGCAACAAGGTGTAAAATTGATTGCTATGATACTTGGTTACAAATTCTACTATAGCAGTAGACCTAATTCAGTATCTGCAGGAGTTATCATGATGACATATAGAATGGTGAAAGAGAATACCAAATACAATCTATGTGAAGTGTTAGCACAACAATTTTTGGAGAATGTGAAATTGATAAAGAAAGACATATCAAAGACCTTCAGATTTGGTTCATTATTGATGCATATGTACTTACACATCGAGCACAAATTTCCAGGCATGCACCCTAGTGGTTGGTAAAAAGGAATACCTATTGGAATATAGATTTCTGACAGTTACAAAAGATAGATTAACACATGGGTTGATAATGAGTTTTTTGGTATGATTAAGATTCTTCAGAGGAAGATGAAGGGAAGATACATGATACCTGAAGATTTAGTTGAGAAATACAAGGATGCAATCTGTTTCATGGTTGAAACTGATTGTTTATGATTTGAGGCAGTTATACCAAGGAAGAAATGGTGTTATCCTATGGGATATGAGGTAAGTTCTGAGGTATTAACTATGCAAATTGAACATGTCCTAGCATCTGAGATAGATACATCTGAGGAGAGATGGGGAACCTATGAGGAAAAATCAACTAAAGTAAGAGAGGAATAGACCAGAGGTTTGAGGAAGAGAAAAGTAGACAACATTGTGCATGAATGTGGTATTAAGGCATGATTCATAGAGTAAGAGTTGAAGGAAGTTAAGAAGAATTTAGCAGAGTGATCTTCTGGATTGACAAGTACTACTACTATAATTCTTACACCTCATGAAGCATTGATGGTAGTTATTCCACCTCCTATGGTTATTGATGTAACCTCCCCTCCACCACAGTAGACCTCGCAGGCATAAAATATTACTCCTAGAGTGAGTACTAGATCCAACAGACATATGTCACCACCTAAAGAAAAATGCACTGTGAGAGAAGAGAAGAAACCTGAAAGTGACAAGCATATATGGAAACCTGACTTGAATATGATTGAGAAGAGAGCTATCGAGAGAGGGAAGTTAGTTTCTATTAACAAATACTATGATAGGTACGGGGAAACTGATAAAATTTGGATTGAGGATGTTATAGTTAATCATTTACTTGTTTTCAAGAAGAATCTATTGGAGATAAAGGGCAGTATACCTAAAGAGTTATATGGTATATTGGAGACTAGGAAACAACTAGCATAGATTGAGGATGAAACTATTAGAAATAAATAAATTGATAATATGTTTCCTGTAGTTTCTATGGAAGAAAGAGACATAATATTTAAGCAACTAAAATATTTATTGAGAACTAAGACTAGATTAGTGAACATTATGGAAAGAAAATATGACAAAGTTACTGAAGAGACTCAGAAAGCACTGGACCAGATATTAATGAACACTATTCCTGAGAAGACCCCACTTCCTACAACTACTTTTCCTACACCCTTAGGAATGGGAGAGAGTTCAAAGACAGCTGAGGCTAGTGTTGAGAAGAGAAAAGTTGATATGCAACCATATTTCTATGTTTCTGGTGTGCCTGTGAATCTTGACACTTCACTTGATGAGAAAGACCCATTTGAAGAAAATAATGACAATACAGTGACTGAGGAAGAAGGATAGAAAAAAATTGGAGCAGAAAGAAGAAACAACAAATGTTGAAGTCAAGAATAAAGTTGACACATCTTTTACCTTATTGTTCGAAAGTAAAGACAAAAATATTGATATGGATGTTGATTGCATGGATTAGGATGAGTTGGTAAAATTAGCTTTTACTGCACTTACTAAAGAAAAGGAGAGACCTGACAAGAAAAGTGACAAAAAAACCAAGGTGATGTCTAGAGAAATTGATACTGTGAACAAATTGCTCCCAGCACCTATTGTTTTTCAGAACATAGATGATGTAGAGAATTTGAATTTGGCACTTGATGCGTTTGATGGAAAATATGAGAACTTGGTAAAGATTGCAGAAGGAAAGGCATAAAATAATTACTCAGAGAAGAAGCTATTTGAATTTTTCCAGTCTATCTCATGGGACTTGGGCATTCTGAGAACAAGTACAAAAAATGCAAAGTGTTGTGTTGCACATGGCAGGAAACTATTCAGTTATTGCATAAACCCTATCAGACATATTCAGAATGTTAAATACATTATTGCCAAGGACAGGGCAACCTTGAACAACATGATAGATAGTTGTGAGACCTCTTCACAATCTGTAATGGAATTGGACAAGGAAGTAACAAGAATTTTAGCTAAACTGAATGTATTGGATATTGAGAAAGGGAGAGTTTTGACAAGGTTTGGTTTGTTGAAGAGTTTAATCACTCCTAAGCTATCAATTATTGAATCCCACTTATCAAACATGGAGAAAACTGTAGAATCATTGGCTAACTCTATGCCTATAGAGTTAAAAGAAGCAGAGACAACTTCATTTTCATTAAATGGACTAATTCATGTTAGTTAACTATTGCTTAAGTCATGGAGTACATAAGTGAAGATCTTGGAAGATTCCTTTCAAGATATTCTAAAATTGGTAAACAAACACTAATTTTATTACTTTTTATGCACCTTTGTCATTGTTGTCAAAGGGGGAGAAGAGAAAAAAGAAAAATGAATAGAGGAGAAGAGAGAAGGGAAAAATGAATACAGGAGAAGAGGAGATTATATTGTATAAGGAAAGACTGTTTTTTTTTGTTGGAACACTTAGTCATTTTTTTGTTAAGTGTTGCCATCAATGCCAAAGGGAGAGATTGTTAGCAAGTGATCATTTTTTATATGATGTGATCCACTTTTTGGTTTTCATTTATGGAAACAAATCTGGCATACTGATCGATTCATTTAAATTTAAGTTTTGTTGACTCTAAAATTGGCTAAGTACATAAGTAGTAATACAAAGGTATTTTGAGTATCAAATATCAAGATCGATGAGTTACGACAAGCAAGCTTAGAAGAAGATAGTATGGGGTATGTGTGATATCCACCTAAGATCAGTTTTGTTTTGGTGATGTTTATAGTAAGTTAGAGAGATTTGAAGACAGATAGGCAACAACACAATAGTGATATAGAGCAGTTGGATAGAAGCAGTGATTCAGGGAGTATGACGTGGACTCCTGGAAATCAGAGTTGGATTATGATTTTTGATAGCCTATATTTTGATTATGTAAGAGCACCGACTATGCATTTGATATTTTCTTTATTAAATGTATTTTTTATTGAGAGATGACTATGTAATATTTTTATTTGAGATCTGACTTGGTAAAGAAGAAAGATATATATGTAAGATCTTTTGTTGAGCAAAGAAAGAGTGGCGTGGAACAGAGTTTTGGATATGATATGCGAAAGGTAGAGTAGAGGATGATAGAGATCATTGAAGAAATATGATTGGAACTATATAAGCATTAGAGATCCTTGGTTTATTCATTACTGAGAACATTTTGTAACAAAACTATATTGTAAGAGTTGTATGCTTAGTTGGCCCCTAACAGGGTGTTTTATACCTTTAACAGGGTTGTTATTCCTCTAACAAGGAAATGTACTATGTAATATTCAACTCCTAATAGGGCTAGGTCTCCTAACAGAGACAATATACTTTAGTGCATGTTTGTGGGTACCATCCCCACCAGGATTTTCCCTTGGCCAAGGTTTCCTTGACAACAAATAATGGTGTTATGAGTATTGTGTTATTTGCTTATGTTCTTTTCATTTTTGCAAGCTTATGGATTATTTATAATTGGTTGAAAAGTTTAATTAAGTGTTGTAATACTGATTCACCCCTCCTCTCAGTATTACCTAATCCTAACAGGGGTTCCATGAGGGAGAACATCATCCAAGAGAAGCACAATGGCAGTTTGAGTGGACACTTTGGGTTAAATAAGAACCTAGATCTTATGGAGATATTTTACCATTGGCCTAAAATGCAGAAGGATGTAAGGAGGTATATTGAGAAATGTGGAGTATTTCAGAAGGAAAAAGGAACATCTTCAAATGTAGGGCTCTATCATCCATTTCCCATCCCAAATAGGCCTTGGGAGTGCAGAAGTATGGACTTCATAGTGGGGCTACCTAGAACACCAACTGGTTTGGATAGTGTGTTTGTGGTAGTGGATAGATTTAGTAAGATGAGTAACTTTATCCCATGTAAAACAATACACAATGCTAGTCACATTGCCCACCTTTTCTTTAAATACATAGTAAAGATACATGGTTTGCCAACCAGTATTGTATTAGATAGGGTGTGAAGTTTATGGGACACTTGTCGAAAACACTATGGAGTAGATTGGAAACCAATTTGGCACATAGCTCTACATATCATCCTCAAATGGATGGTCAAACAAAAGTAATTAACATGGTACTTGGCAATTTATTAAGATGTTTAATCAGGGAGTATGGGCAAGGATGGGAACAAGTCATCCCACAAGTAGAATTTTCCTATAATGATAGTACCAATAGGACTACTGGTAAGAGTTCATTTGAGATTGTGTATGGATTACATCTAAGGGGTGTTTTTGAGCTTAGAGACCTAAAAGGTTATGAAGGGATCAGTGGACATGCATATGACTTTTCTTAGTCTATGAGAGAGGAACATGAGCAAGTGAAGAAGACACTAATGGAGGCAAATTAGAAGCTTAAAGCTAAGAAGGATGAAGGGAGAAGGGAATTACAGTTTGAGGTAGGAGACTTGGTGATGGTGTTTTTGAACAAACCCAGACTATAGAAAGACATTTCTAGAAAACTTTAGATGAAGAGGATTGGTCCATGTAAGGTGTTGGCCAAGTATGGCTCCAATGCCTACAAAATAGATTTACCAAAGGAGATGTCCATTTCTCCTATCTTAATTGTGAAGGATCTGATTGAATACAAGGGTCTAGAGATGGAGGAGAAAGAATAAAGGACAGAGGTGATTAAGGATGTGGTATAACTCAAGGATCCTAATCAGATCAAGCCTCAAGTTGAGAAGGTATTAGATTATAGAGTGAAGAAGAAGACTAGATACAAGACATACATGGAGCACCTAGTGAAATGGAAGCACTAACCTAAATTAGAGGCTACCTGGATAGAAGAGGGTGATTTCAAGAAGCATGGCATCAGTCTAGAGTTTATCACACCTTAGGTACCCTGAATTTCTTGTTGCAGGGGGAGAATGATGGTGGAGCACCTTAAGGTCTTAGTGAAGATCTTTGACAATTTTGACTTGTAGGAAGTTCTAGCCAACCATCAGGGTAATAAGGACTAATAATAATGTCCCAAGTTTGATGTGATGTGTGTTTTTAGGTAAGAGTCTTTTGATTCATGTTTTTGGTTGGATCAAATAGGTTCGAGTACTTAAGTCCTAGAATGGTCAAAGTTGGTCAAACATTGACCATGACCCCAAATTGAAGGGAAATATGTTATTTTGTTTTTTTTAAGTGTTTTAGGATCCAATAGATTGATTTTGGATCTATTTGAGCAAGAAGAGATAGTAGAATGTCAAATGTGCAAAAGTTGTATAGTTACTCATGACAACTTTGCAACTTTGCAAAGTTGTCATGACAATATTTCCTAAAATCTTAGAAATAGATTTAAATGGGTTCAAATCCTAGCCTTAGGGTCTGAACACATGGGGTTGACATATATAAGGTTAGACAAACCCTAATCTAGTGGTTGGTTGTCAGTTTGTATAGATTGAATAGGAAGAAGCATTGAATTTCTGTGTGACAAAGTTAGTTTGCCATCATCCAGACCTTTAATGGATTGAATGGTCTACTATAATGCATTGAAACTTTATTTCTTGTTATGTAGTTAATTTTTGTGGAATCAATTTGGGATTTTGGTACATTTCCTTATCATTTTGCAAGTTCTTTAATTTCTTTTGGTTCGTTGTCCATTCCAGAGGCAACCATGTAAATATGGCTCCTTCTTGAGTTCCCATGGTTGAAACTCAATGGCCACTTGGGATCAGGGAGGACACTTTGTTAATAGTGTAAATATGACTTTTGGAGTCTTTATGTGCAGGAGATCTATTTATTCAAGTAGGCCCTAGGCGAGTACAATGGTATTCTTGCTAGGAGTCTGTACAGTGCAGAGGTAAGAAGACTTTCTTGATGGATTGGTTTGTGCCAATCATGAGGTGGCGAGTATAGGGAATGTATCAAGGATATCTGGTGGAGAGGAGAAGTTCTTAGGATTTTAGGTGAGCACCTTGGAATAAAAAATAAGCCAGACTGTCAAACTTGCCCTAGAAACCCTTAAAAATATGGGTTTGTTGAAAGTCCAGTATAAGGACACTTTGGGAACATAAAACATAGAAAATCATGAAGCCTAGGATGAACATATAAAGAATCCACAATCAATTTGGTGGGTTTCTAAGGATAGTTGGGAAGAAATCCAAGATTTCAGATTCTAGGAGGCCTAATTGGGCTAAAAAGGCTATAAGGCCTAAAACAAGAAAATAATGAACTCAATGGGAAATATTTGAAAGAATCCATCGGAATGGATCAAAACTGATTAAAATTAAAGGGGAAGTAGTGGGAACACCTTTTCCTATTTCCAAGAGAAATTTGGGAGCATAGTTGCATGATTGAGCCTATGGGTGCATAGTGGATTTGTGTGTGGATGAAGAGAGTTTGAAGTTGGTGGAGAGGTCTAGAGGGAGCAGGGGAACCATAAGAGTGTCCTCTATTTAGGGTATATATAAGTAACCTAGGAAGACCAAAGAGAAGGTCTTGAGAAGAGAAAGAGTTCTCTTGTGAGTTAGACCTCCCCATCACCATCCCACTTGTACGATACTCATTTGGACAATGATCGATGGCTACAAATACCCTATGGGATCCACCAGCATCCCTGACTATAGGCTCAGAAGATTGCAGCCTCTGTCCTAAATACTGTGTTGCACGTTGGGGAAAATTGGCCACAATGTGACCAAACTTCCAACAAGAAAAATAATCTCTTCCCCTATTGAAATTCCTCCCCCTAGAAGCTCCACTAGACCATTGTAAGCCACCTCTACTACCATTCTGATGTGTACTCTGAACTGGCTGAACAACCTGATTAGATGAGCTATACTTCTAGTTGTGATTGTTCCTTGATTAAGAACTACCATTCTGACCATGGAAGACTCCCTTGTTATGATGGTTATGATTACCTTTTTTAAAGGTAGAAGGGTTCCTAGAGTTCTTAGCTCCCTAAGACTGATTACCTTTGAAACTAGAAGTAGGACCACTAGACTGAACTCCCAACTAACCACCATGGCCCAAAGCTAGGTTTATTTCCACAAGAGTATCCTTAATGACTGCTTCTTTGATGTTCGTAGGCTCAAAGAGATTAACTCCCTCAATGATCTAATCATTAAGTCCCCTAATAAAATGTTGAACCATAAGAGAAGAATCCCCACCAAAACCCTTGTACCGCTTGAGCTCAAAGAATCAACGCTCATAATCCTTTATGGCCATGGTCAATTGCAACAGATTATGAAACTCATTTACGCGCTACTTTCTCCACCGATCATATAGAAAATATTCTCAAAAGTTCTCAAGAAACGAATCCCAAGTAACAGTATCCATAATGATATCATGTTTCTGCTCCTCAATCCTCCACCAAATAGCTGCAAAATCAGTGAGATACATAATTTCATTTCTAGCTTTACTATTGCTATTAAAAGGATGCATAGAAAAGAATCTATCCAAGCCAATGAGCCATGTCTCTTCATCTAAATGAGTACCTTTCCAATTAAAGGGAGGAGGTCATGATCTCATAAGGTCTCTCATCTGATTAGCCACAACATTATCTAAATCAACTACAAAGTTCCTCCTCTGAGGGCTTCTGGATCTCTCCCTCACTCTCTCCTCAATCTGGGAGTGATGAGAACCATACAACTCAATCATGATTTTCTCAGGTCTTAGACAACTAAAAATCATCTGCAACAATTATCTAGTATGAGGCTACTTAGACTCATCATGTTTCTCACCTCTCTGCTCATCCCTACTCAATTGATGCACATTTTCCTGCCTAACACTCATAGAAGGGATATGAATCCTACCCCTTCCACATCCTCCAACTTGACCTCTAACTCAGCCTCTAGCAATAGTTCTAGTCTCAGCATACATATTTCTTGAATCATCTAGAGGAAATAAAACCACTCAAATCCAATCCAAATAAAGAAAAAATAAAATAAATGACCACAAGCAATAATATGGAATAAAAAAAAGTTTTATGTCTATTTTTGGTTTCAAGTTTTAAATAAAAAACACCTAATGAGCATACAAATTCCCATAGTATTAGTAATAACTGAGAGGGGGTGGGGGGTGAATCAGTGGCCTCAAAATATTCCAATAATCAACCCTTAAAACTTAGTACCACAAAATTATACCTCTAGCTATCTTCAGTCCTATAAGATGAATGCCTCCAAATACTTATATCAATTTACTATTCCTCATAATGCTTTGTAAAACCTTCTACTGTAGATTTACCGATCAGCAGTCAGTCAATTTACCAATAGACATTAAATTATCTAAAGTATACCAATCAATCCAATTAAGTTAAGTGTAATGAAAAACACTAAAGTAATGACTCATAAACACATTGACACATGGATTTTTAACGTGGAAACCCTGTTAAGGGAAAAAACACTTGGGACCGGTAACCCAAAATTTTCACTCTTCTGAAGTGAGCTCAGTGAAGAGCCAACCCTATTAAAGGTTACAAACACATTGATAGGTGTGACCTTGTTAGAGGATTGAAAATTTTATCCTGTCACTTGATATCGGGCATCTCTATGCTACCATCCTTGATCAAACACTCACTTGGCTTGTCAATAGGTATCTAGCATCTCATTCTATCTTCATGATCAAACTTTTTGATACTCCATTGGATGTATCTCAATATAGAAAGGATCTTTAAACACTGCTCCATTAAGAGACTTTCTGAATCAATGGTTAAAATGAAACAATATGATTTGTTCACATATACAACTTATACTTTCAGATTTTCAGATCTATTGTAATCTCACAAAACTATTCTGATCAATATAACTCTGTTTATACCTTTTCTCCACTTTAATTTTGCTCAGTGATGTTGTGCTCTATTACTTGGTGTTTGTAGAATTCTTTAGCTCTTTCCTCAACTTGTTGATAAGCACCGTATGGAGTTTCTCTTCATCAGTTTTTCTTCAGCATCCTCTTGTTCATTCCTTCAGCCTCATCAATTTGTAATGAATTGATTTGTCTCTTAAATATACATGATATCATCATTGTTAGGTTCTTGATCTTCTTGATCTTGGAGTGATCCAAAATTATCTCCAATTAGATTTAAAGAAAAACTCTTGTTCTATCTCACTGAGATCTTCTTGCCAACTAGACAAAACAACTTTAAATCAATTACTTATCTCTAGCTTTATCTTGTTGATGTAAACAAATATAACGACTAGTTAATTCTATATATAGCTCTGCCAGCTAGATATTTTGTCATTTGTGAGCTCTAGCTATTTTTGGTTTAAACTCTCTGATAGCGTCAGTCAACACTCTAGTTCTCCTCAGGCTTCTCTGTCGGTTTACGCTATGTTTCTAGCCATTGGTTTCCTTGTGATTCTTCTCGTCATTTTCCTTTCTTGGGAATCACTATGACTTGTCTGTCGGTGATCTCTATCCATCGATTTCCATTGACCATTGGTGTTTGTAGTCACAATGTGAATGCTTGTCTTTTATGCATTACAGAAAGCATAATATTTATCTCTTTGATTCTCTGAAGTCTTTGACACTTTGATTATAACCGATTAGATTATATCAAGTTGACATCAATAACAATACAATCTATTAACTAATTTAATGTCTTGCATTATCTTTCTGCATTTCGGTGATCAACTTAACATCTTCAAACATTCAATCAGTTACATGTCATCAATCTCTCCCTTTGGCATTGATGGAAACATACTACATTATCATACTATACTATTACTAATACAATATGAAATATACAATTTCATTAAGCTTTTCTAATGTAACTATTACAAATATCTGGCTCTTGGTAAGCTCAAAATTAGCTTAGATTTTTTTCATGCAGAGTGGTTGTCTTTAATCTTCAATCCCTTCACTGGATAGATGTATCATCTGATATCTCTATTCTAATATGTGCTCTACCTTGACTATTCCTCTTTTTGATAATCTCTTTTTCCTTTGATAGCAATCTTTTTCTTGTATGAACTCTCTCTCCCTTTTTGACTTATATCCCTTAGATGGATATTTCATGTGTAATCAATTTATCTCCCTTAGAATATTGATTAACTCTTTATTTCTAATTCTCAGGAACTTCTCTTCATGGATAATGATATAATCTCTCCTTTTATCATATCTCTCCTCTATGTGATATGGAGATCATCTCCCCCTTTGTATGATAAATCCAATCTCTCCCTAATGATAATTCTCCCTTTTGTATGATAATGAGATATTTCTCTCCCTTTGACAATAATGCCAAAAAAAAATACTTCTCTTTATTTATCATCTATATCATGTTCCATCCCTTTGCATAATATATTCCTTGAATTTCCCAATCCATCAGCAATACAATGTCTAATTTTTGGTGCAAATATGTACCTTGCAATGTACAAATGTATCTATTGCTATCCATTTCAGTGTTTGCATCAAAATGACTAATCTTCAGATGTGGTATAGGTTGATGCAACCTCCTAGTTAGATTACTGACCAATAGACAAGGGTCGGACCCCTAGTCTCTGTCTCAAGTACTCAATTGTATCCTTCGGTAATGGCTTTGTGAATATATCAGCTAGTTGTTCCTTTGATTGAACATATTCTAGTGTCACTTCCTTTACTTGTACTTGTTCTCTAAGATAGTAATACTTGATAGCTATGTGTTTAGTCTTAGCATGCATGGCTAGATTCTTACAAATGTTTATTGCACTGGTATTATCACAATATATAATTACTAGTTCAAGAATCTTCATATGCATACCATCTAGTAATTGTTTGATCCATGCAATATTTGAGCAATTTTCAGCAGCAACAACATACTCTACTTCTACAGTAGACTAAGAGATGCATCGCTTCTTCTTGCTAATCCATGTGACAAGTATGTCACCCATGAAGAATGCTCCTCCAGTTGTGCTCTTTCGGTCATCAATGTTTCCAGCCCAATCAACATTTGTATAGACTTGTAGCTCAAATTTTCCTTCTCTTTTGTACCATAAGCCATAGTCCTTGGTGTTCTTCAGATATCTTAGAATTCTTTTGACAGCAATCATGTGATTCTTTGGGATTAGCAGAGAATCTTGCAACTATTCCCACTGCATGTGCTATACCTAGTCTGGTGTGAACAATATACATCAGTTGTCTAATCATTGATCTATATAAGGTCTGATTTACCTCATTTGTATTGTCTTATTTTGTCAGCTTGCATCTAGTAGCCATAGGTGTTCCAAGTGGTTTGGAATCTTCCATTTTGAATATCTTTAGCACTTCCTTGATATATTTGGACTGAGTGATGTAAATGCTTACATCTTGTTGAAGAATCTGTAGACCAAGAAAGAATTTGATCTCTCCAAACATAGACATTTCAAATTCATTTCTCATTTCATCAGCAAGGGATTTGCATAACAATTCATTTCCTCCAAAAATGATATCATCAACAAAAATTTCAGCAATCAGAATATTACCATCGATATCTTCTTTTAAGTATAGATTTGTATTTTCACTTGTTCTAACAAATTTTATGCTAATGAGATATGAGTGAAGTCTTTTATACCAGACTCTCGGTGCTTGTTTCAATCCATACAAGGCTTTATGTAGTCTAAATACCATGTTTCTCTTGTCTGAATTAACAAACCCTTCTGGTTGTTCAATGTATACCTCTTCTTCCAATATTCCATTTAGGAATGCAGATTTGACATCTATCTGGTGTACCTTGAATCCTTTATATGTAGCATAAGAAAGTAGGATTCTAACTCCTTCCAATCTAGCAACGGGTGCAAAGGGTTCTCCATAATCAATTCCTTCTTCTTGTGCATACCCCTTGCATACTAACCTTGCTTTGTTTCTTGTGACTTCTCCATTCTCATTCAGCTTGTTTCTGAATATCCATTTGGTTCCGATGACATCCTTGTCATCTGGTCTCAGTACTAGTGTCCATGTATTGTTCTTCTCAATATTTTCTATTTCTTCATTCATTGCACTAACCCATTCTTCATTCTCAAGTGCATTGTAAATAGACTTAGGCTCAAAATCAAAAAGTAAACATATGGTGTTTAGTGACTTACTTCTTGTTCTTGTTCTAGCCTTCTTGTCTCCTAAGATTTGATTCTGTAGATGATGTCTTCTGACATACTTGGAAATTTTTGGTTCAACTCTATGTTCATCATTCTAATCATCTTCTTCACCTTTATTTTCATCTCCATTGATCAGAACATCATCTTGAGTATTATCCTAATCATCGGTAATTGCAACCTGATGCTTAGGTGCAATGTTCTGATGCTCAGGAGAAACACACTGTTGCTCGGGTAGAGTGTCAGGTTCTATATAAACAAACCTGTTGTAGTCCTTTGGTTCTCTTCTACTTTTCTTCTCATTCTTTTCTGCAAATTCATCTATTTTTACATTTCCACTTTCAATAATTTTGTTAGATGACTTTTTAAGACACTTATAGGCCTTGCTTTTGGTTGACTACCCTAGAAAGATACCTTCTTCACTTTTGCAGTCAAGTTTTCCATTTCTTTCATCCTTCAATATATAATATTGACTACCAAAGATTTTGAAGTAACTTACATTGGGTGTATGACCATACCAAAGCTCATAGGGTGTCTTCTTTGTGTCCTTCTTCAATTGTACTCTATTTAGTGTGTAGACAAAAGTACTGACAACTTCCCTCCAAAATATATGAGTGATGCTTTTCTCAATCATCAATGTTCTTGCACAGTCAACAATTGATCTATTTCTCCTTTCAGCAATTCTATTTTGTTGTGGTGTCCTCAGTGCAGAAACATGTATTTTAGTTCCATGCTCAAAGCAATAATCAGTGAACTCATCTGAAGTAAATTCCCCTCCTCTATCTGACCTTAACCATTTCAATTTCTTTTCACTTTGTTTTTCTACCATTGATTTGTACCATTTAAACATCTCAAATGCTTCTAATTTATCTTTTAAAAACATGATTGTCATCATTCTAGAGAAATCATCAACAAAGAGAATAAAATACCTATCTCCATAGTAGCTCTTTGTTCTCATCGGTCCACATAGATCTGTATGGACTAATTCTAGAATTGCAGTAGATGTATGAGTTTTTCTCTTGAAACTAGACTTTGTCATCTTACCTTTTTGACAAATCTTGCACATGATATGCTCAGGCTTAGTCATCATCCATAAGCCTCTAACATTCCTTTTACTTCTTATCCTTATCATGTTTTCAAAGTTCACATGACACAATATTTTGTGCCACAACTATAAGTCTTTGTTTCTAGCCATCAAACAAGTGGTGTTAGTGTCATCAAGATAGAAAAGGTTACCTTTTGTCTACTTGCTAGTACCAATCAACCTTCCTGATTCATTGAAGATCTTTGCGTTCTTATTTTCAAATGCTACTCTATGACCCAAATTGTTCAACTAAGAAACACCTAACAAATTTTAATTTAGTCCTTTAACCGAGTAAGCATTTTCACATTTTATCAGGTTATTCAACATTATAGTCCCTTTACCTTCAACTGGACAAGGTGTATCATTTCCCATTTTCACTAAACCACCATTATAGTATTCAAAAGTCTCAAAATTTTGTTTATCACCAGTCATATGGTGAGTGCAGCCATTATCTATGATCCAAACATCATTTTTACTAACTTTAGATATGAGTGCAGTTTCTACATACCTTTCTTCATCTTCATCTGAATCATCTTTCATGGCTACAAATACCATCTCGATGTCTTCTTCTAATTTGGTGTCGGTGTCATCAACTCTGTTCTCACTAGGTAACAAGCTTTCTTCCCTTTGTCCTTGTAGTCTCGGGTATCTCTCTTATCAGATTGTCAGTTTCTTCGGTATTCTCTATTTTCACCTTTATCAAACTTCTTCTCATAGGGTCTGGCATTTCCTCTGTCATCTTTTCATCAGTTTGGACATCTTGAAGAAAAGTTTCCAACCTCTTTACAATTGAAACATATAAGTGGTAATTTACCTTTGTATCTTCCTTTTCCTCTCTACAATCTTCTGGCCATTAGTGCTTCAATCTCATCAGTCCTTGATCCTCATTATCACTGTCACTATCATTTCTAATAGCATGTCTATGACTTGAATTGCTTATTTTCAATCAAGATTTGAATTCAAATTCTATAGATGTTAAGACACTATTGTCAAATTTATTCATCTCAAATGAAATAAGTCTACTAATTAGACTATCTAGAGTAATTGTATTGTTTGTAATTGCTCTCATTTCTTGAATAGAAGAAACTCTAATAGCATAAACAGGCAATAAGGTTCTTAATATTTTGCTTACCACTGTCTCCTCTTCAAGTACACCTCCAACTCCTTGGATAGCATTTACTACCTCTTTGATTCTGCCGCTATACTGAGTGATGTTTTCTCCTTCTTTCATTCTAAGGTCATCAAACCTCCCTCTTAGTACATTGACATCTCCTCCATGTACAAGCTTCAACTTATCCCATATTTTCTTTACAGAGGTACAATTTTTGACATCTTCAAACTCAGCATCAGAGAGTGATGAGGTAAGTTCTATCATCATGCAATTATGCTCATTATTTTCTCTTAATTTCTCAAGAGTATGAGGTATTGTAGGTAACACATATTCAGTATTAAAGTATTGAGTAACATCATTGCCAATACCTGATAGGTGGAGTCTTATTCTTCTTTGCCATGATGAAAAGCTCTCTTCATTCAACTTGGGCACATCTCATTTGTTCATCTTGTGATCTTTTGCTTGAGCTGTTAAACTCCCTTTCTAAGCACACAAGCTCTGATACAAATTGTTAGTAATAACTGAAAGAGGGGAGGGGTGAATCAGTGGCCTCAAAATATTCCAATAATCAACCCTTAAAACTTAGTACCACAAAATTATACCTCTAGTTATCATCAATCCTATAAGATGAAAGCCTCCAAATACTTATATCAATTTACTACTACTCAGAATGCTTTGTAAAACCTTCTACTATAGATTTACCAATTAGCAGTCTATCAATTTACTGATAGTCAGTAAATTATCTAGATTATACCAATCAATCCAATTAAGTTAACTGTAATGCAAAACACTAAAGTAATGACTCATAAACACATTAACAAATGGATTTTTAACGTGGAAACCCTGTTAAGGGAAAAACCACTTGGGACCGGTAACCCAAAATTTTCACTCTTCTGAAGTGAGCTCGGTGAAGAGCCAACCCTGTTAATGGTTACAAACACACTATTAGGTGTGACCTTGTTAGAGGATTTAAAAGTTTAGACTGTAACTTGATATCGGGCATCTCTATGCTACCATCCTTGATCAAACACTCACTTGGACTATCAATAGGTATCAAGCATCTCATGCTATCTTCGTGATCAAAATTTTTGATACTCTGTTGGATGTATCTCAATATAGAAAGGATCTTTAAAACCCGCTTGGCTAAGAGGCTTTCTAAATCAATGGTTAAACTAAAATACTATGATCTATTCACATATACAACTTATACATGAAGGTTTTTAGATCTATTATAATCTCACAAAACTATTCTGATCAATATAAATCTATTTATACCTTTGCTCCTCTTTGATTCTTCTTGGTGATGTTGTGCTCTATTTCTCAGTGTCTACAGAATTCTTTATCTCTTTTATCAGCTTGTTTAACTGCTTTCAGTCTGTTGCTTTGTCAAATTGTTCTCTCCTTGGGATCTTTTTCACTACCCCTGCCTTGGTAGCCTCCTCTTTGACCCCTTTGTTCTCTCCCTCTTCCTCTATTGTTATTGTTGTTCTTGAAGGTAGAATCCCCTTTCATCTTATTCTTTTCTTCCACTTTTATAGCCAATTGATGACACTTTTGAAATGTGGTAGGTGTCCATAGGCTAATCTCTTCTTGGATGTTCCACTTTAATCCACCCAAGTATCTAGCCACTTTTATTGACTCTTCTTCCTACAATTTAGACCTTAAACACAATCTCTAGAATTCCTTAGTATATGAGGCCACATCTAGGTCTTTCTATTTTAAGTTTTGTCTCTTCCTATGGAGTTGTATCTCATAGTCCTCCAGAAGATAGTTCTCCTTCAACTTAGTTACCATGGCATTCCAATTTGCTATTGGTTGCTTTCCCATACTTACTCTCTCATCCTGAAGATATTTCCACCAAGTCAAAGATGACCCTCTAAGTCTAGACTTGGCTACTTTGATCTTTTGGGCTTCACTTATTCCCTCACACTTGAATGATTCTCCATTTCTTCAATCTAGTCCATGACTGCCTCAATATCCATCTTTCCTCCAAACAAAGGTATTCCTTCCAAGGATTTTCCACTTAATTCCTTTATGGCCTTCAAAAAAGGTTCCTTATTCAATACTGGATCTAGTTTGGGGATGAAGTCTTCTTCTTCAATCTTTTGCTTACCCCTACTACTGGTTTTAGCTTCAAAGTCTTTCTTCCTAGCAACATTTTCTAGTTCTTCCATCTTTAACCTCATTGCCTCCAAGGTACCCCCAAGGAGTCTATTTCTCTCCTTTTTCTCTTCCATGTCCTTGGATAATTCTACATTTGTCACCATCTTTGTAGAACCATAGGATTCCACTTCTGATATAAACCAATCTTCCCAAGTTTCTCAACTTGCTCTGATACCACTCTGATGTACCACTAGTCTTGCTTCCCCTAGCTTCTTCTAGGGTCTCCTAGGCCAATGCCTGACCTAATAGGGTTCTTTCACTAACCCTAGTCTCCTTAGGTTTCTTCTCATAAGAACCTAACACTTTCAACTTGTGAACACCAACAAGGTAGAATCCAAACTCTTCTTGCTCTCTCCTAGACCCAAATTGGTCTTTCTTGCACCATCTGCACAATCTAATCCAAATGGATCCCAAACATTCCAAAATGGAAAGGTTTTCTTAAATATTTTTAAGAGGACCAATTTAAATGTCCACAACCTTACTTGGAAGTGTAACCCTAAACAAGTTCCAAATTCCAAGGCAATTTCACCCAAAAGTGGGCTACAAGCTTTAGGCCTAATTAGGCTCTTTTTCTATAATAACTCTTAAAACTTCCAAACAAGTATGAAAAAAAACTTCATATCCTAATACCCTTTTCCAAAAACCTAAGGATTTTCTAGGTCTTGGCTCTCAGAGGTGTCCATACAGTACCTCCTATATTCATGCCTAAAATTCAAGGTTTTAGGTCTTTATCACTATCTGCACAAGAAATGGAACTTCTTGGCTAGAAAAACAACTCATCCAAACTCATCCTCTGAGTTGAGGGTCCTTCATTGAATCACCTACCTTCCCACATCCATTGATTGAAGCTATGAATGCTTTCAATCCCTCTAGCAATCTCTACAATCACTGGTGATCCCTAGCCATGCCACTCTAGTTCGCCTAGGGCATCACCTTAAAAATGGCTTCCATAACTTCTTGGGCCCCTCCTACACTATACACAATGTACATGGATTCTACTCTCATAACCCAAAATCCCGTGCAAGTGCCATGGTGGAAAATGGAGTTAAGACCCCATTTGTTCACAGTGCTTAGCTCAGGACAACGATAGTGTTGAAAACAAAAGAATTTAAAAAAACAAATAAAAATATTTGATCAAACTAACTAAAAAAACAAAAAATATTCTATCAAGCGACATTACTCAAAAAAATTCTCACAAAATTGGATTCAATCCATTAAACTATCAGATCACCTCAAAACACCTTAACAGTCACTGTTATTGTCATACACAGTCCGTACACAAAATTTCTCCAACTTGCCAACCCTCTCAAAAACTAGAGGATGGTCTTATATAGTTGACCCAAGCACTAAGAAACCAAATTCAGACAGTTAAGGAACTGAATCCTTTGAAAATGCATTCTTGTCATAAAAGTTGTCAATGTTGTCAATGACAACATTGACAACGTTTTGCAACTTTTAGCTATGGTGTCTAAACTTGGTCTAAACTTGTCCAAAGTTATCCAAACCCCTAATTATGATGAAATAAAAACAAATAGGACCTCTAGTCCCTTCTTTGACTCATTTGGCCATGAAATACCAAAATCCCCTAATTGGACCTAAATAGACACAAAGGTCTCTACGGATCTAACAAGACACATCCTCCTACTCAAAACTCCACACACTAGGACTCTTGGTCCCTTTATTCACCTAGTGGTCTAGCTAGAACCACTAGAAGCCAAAAAAAGGAAGAAGCAAACCCTAGGTTACATTATATCAACTAGCCCACCTAGGTGCTCTTGCACCATACTCCCCCAAAAGGAAAATCTATGTCACTCTTCTGGACAGTAGATCCTCTAAGATGCCCACCTTCTTGAAATCTGCCTCTGCAATCCATGAGGCCTCTGAATCTGGTTTTTCTTTCCATTTAATCAAATGTTCCATGTGGACTTTGTGTCTAGTAGTCTTCTTAACCCGAGAGTCCAAAACTTTGTCAGCCACCATCTGAAACTTTGGATTGATCTCATCTACTAGCCCTCTGAACTGGATTAAGTATTGAACATTAAAAACTAGAGATATGATCAAATCTGATGGCAAGCCCACTTTATAGGCATTTTCCCCATATTTTTCCAAGATCCTACAAGGTCCCACCTTCTTCATCTAAATCTTGTAGCAACACCCTTCTATAGCCTGGACTTGTTCAAGTGAACCATGACATAGTCACCCACTTCAAACTGAACATCCTTCCTTTTCTCATCAACTTTGGCTTTCAACTTATGTTGACTGTCTTGGACCTGCTTCTTAACTTGGTCTTGTATATCTTTCATGGTAAGGGTTAAGTCCTCTATATGGCCACTTCTATACTCCATCCCAACAAGATCTCTGAGCTCACAAACACCCCTTGGGTGCATCCCATAAACTACTTCAAATGGGCTATTTCCTGTCATTCTATTCTTTCTATCAATGTAATTATATTCTGCTTGGGGAATGACCACATCCCAAGTCTTCCCATACTCCTTAGTTAGGAACCTTGAGAGGTTACCCAACACCCTATTTACTACCTCAGTTTGGCCATCAGTCTGAGGGTGGTAAGCTGAACCAAAAGATAGGTTAGTGCCCAATCTTGTCCACAATGTTCACCAAAAATGGCTCATAAATTTCACATCCCTATCAGAGATTATACTCAAAGGAAGACCATGAATCCTTACAATCTCTTTGAAAAAAAATATGCTATGTGGCTAGCGTCATTAGTAGTCCTACATGGAATGAAATGTCCCATTTTACTAAATCTATCAACAACTACATAAATGCTATCATACCCCTATTTAGTCTTGGGTAAGTCCACAATAAAATCCATACTCACACACTCCCATGGCATGTTAGGGACTGGTAGAGGCTGATACAATCCCACATTACTCATTCCTCCTTTTTTCTTCATGCAATAAACACACTGCTCCACATACTTGGTGACATCTTTCACCAACTTTAGCAAATGGTAGAACCTTTGGACTAGTTCTAAGGTCTTGTCCTTACCAAAATGACCACTTAGAGAACCATTATGTTTCTCTTGGATGAGTTTCATCCTCATTGACCCTTTAGGCACACACAACTGATTTCCCTTGAATAACAACCCATTCTGTAAAGTAAAATCACATAACTTGCTATGAAAATTATTTTCAAATTCAACACATACCTTATAGGCCTCACCAAAATCCTCATCTAATTTGTATAGATCTCTGAAACTTCCAATCCCAATACCATTGAAGTGGACTTCTTGCACTATCAACAATCTCCTACTTAAGGCATCTGCCACCTTATTAAGTTGAGCCTTCTTGTGCTTTATAGTAAAATTGAATGCTTGCAAGTACTCCATCCACTTCAAATGCCTACTGCTTAGCTTTTCTTGAGTGTTTATGTAACTAAGAGCTTGATTGTCAGTATATACTAAAAACTCCTTAGGCAAAATATAGTGCCTCCATTTTCTCAAATATTGGACTAAAGCATATAGTTCCAAATCATAAGAAGAATATTTCTTCTTAGCTTCATTCAGTTTCTCACTAAAGAAGGAAATAGGCCTACCTTTTTGACTCAACACCCCTCCTACTTCCATTCCACTAGCATCACATTCAATAGTAAACAACTTCTCAAAGCTTGGTAATTGTAGGACTGGTTGAGTAGCCACTTGTTTCTTTAACAACTCAAAGGCTTTCTCTACTTCTATTGTCCATCTGAACTTAGTTTTGACCCCACCCTTTATAGTATCCATCAAAGGTGCACATATCCCACTGAAATTCCTAATAAACTTCCTATAAAATTGGGCAAGGCCATGGAAACTCCTTACCTCAGTGGCTGTGGTAGGTGGAGGCCATTTCAGGATGGTAGAAACTTTGTCTTTGTCTATCTTCAAAGACCCCTTGGACACTACAAATCCCAAGTAAACTAGTTCTTGCTTGAAGAACTCACACTTCTTAAGGTTAATAGCTAATTTCTCCTGATGTAACCTTTTCAAGACTGCCTCAACATGTCTGATATGCTCCTCTCTTGTCTTGCTAAATATTAGTATATCATCAAGATACACCACCACAAAATTCCCTATGAAGTCCTTGAGCACTTCATTCATGAGCCTCATGAATGTACTCAGAGCATTAGAGAGGCCAAATGGCATAACAAGCCATTTATATAACCCATTTGTGGTCTTGAATGCCATTTTCCATTCATCACCTTCCTTCACCCTAATTTGGTGATAACTACTCTTCAAATCCAACTTTGTAAAGTACATTGCCCCTCCTAGGTAATCCATAAGGTCCTCTATCCTAGGTATAGGGAATATATACCTTATAGTGATTCTATTTATAGCCCTTGAGTCTGTGCATAATCTCCACTTTCCTCCCTTCTTGGATGCCAAAACAACAGGGACTGCACAAGGACTAATACTCTTAAGACTTGATCAAGCCTTGATCCAAGAGTTCATGAACTTGTCTTTCTACCTCTAAGTTCTGATTTGGAGTTATCTTGTATGCTTCTTTGTTGGGAAAATATGCCTCTGGCACAAAGTCTATTTGATGACTTATAACCCTCTTAGGTGGTAGGGTTGCAGGAGTGCCATCACTCACTATGTCCTTGTACTTCTCAAGAAATTCCTGCACTTCTGATGGTAATGGCTCCTTCACTGATTGTTCCTCTTCATTAGGTCTTAGCACAATAGCATAACCTTCCCCATCATCATCCTTGATGTCATTTACAAATTCCTTACCACCACATAACATAACACTAGGAGTTTTGGTCAGTGGTTCTTCATCCTCTAGCAAAGACTGGATTTTGAAAGTCTTTCCTCCTTTGTTGAATGTGATGGAGTTCTCCTTCCCATCATAAACTGCCCCATTGTCAAATTTCCAAGGCCTCCTAAGAAGAAAATGGTAAGCATCCATTGGTAGGATGTCACAAAGAAATCTGTCCTTGTACCCTGCTATTGAGAACCTTACCCATGTTTTCTCATTGACCGGCACACTTTGGCCCTTGTTGAGCCATGTCACCTTATAAGGATTCACATGGGGTATCTTGGCTAGCTTAGGTTTTACTATGGCCTCCTCTAAAATGATGTTATCTGTGGATCCAGAGTCCACAGTCACCTTACATACCTTACCAAGGATCTTGCATCTGATTCTAAACAATGCCCTCCTATGTTTGGGCTCATCCTTGATTTCTTTCCTTATTAGTACCCTCTTGAATGTTAGGTTCTCACCCATCTTTGAGTCTATATGGTCTACCTCAGGGTTTTGACACTTGAAGTGTCCTCATGTGCATATGCTACCCTTTTGTCACTGTTTGCTATAGAAGGTTTGTCAGGACATCTATAGGCTGGATGGCCTAATTGTCCATAGTAATAACATTTCATGGTTGCAAAATAGGAACTACTCCTACCTCCTCTTCCTCTATTAGGAACACCATGATTAACCCTGCCTCTGTTATAGTCTTCTCTTGAACTGCTTCAGTCTGCTTCTCTGTTAACTTGTTCTCTCCTTGGGATCTTTGTTCACTACCCCTGCCTTGGTATCCTCCTCTTTGACCCCTTTGGTCTCTCCCTCTACCTCTATTGTTATTTTTGTTCTTGAGGGTAGAATTCCCTTTCTTCTTATTCTTTTCTTCCACTTTTATAGGCAATTGATGACACTTTTGAATTGTGGTAGGTGTCCATAGGCTAATCTATTCTTGGATGTTCTACTTCAATCCACCCAAGTATCTAGCCACTTTGATTGAATCTTCTTCCTGCAATTTAGACCTTAAACACAATCTCTAGAATTCCTCAGTATATGAGGTCACATCTAAGTCTTTCTATTTTAAGTTTTGTCTCTTCCTATGGAGTTGTATCTCATAGTCCTCTAGAAGATAGTTCTCCTTCAACTTAGTTACCATGGCATTCCAATTTTCTATTAGTTGCTTTCCCATACTTACTCTCTCATCCTAAAGGTATCTACACCAATTCAAAACTGACCCTCTAAGTCTAGACTTGGCTACTTTGATCTTTTGGGCTTCACTTATTCGCTCACACTCGAAGTGATTCTCCATTGCTTCAATCCAGTCCATGATTGCCTCAATATCCATCTTTCCTCCAAACAAAGGTATTCCGTCCAAGGATTTTCCACTTAATGCCTTTATGGACTTCAAGAAAGGTTCCTCATTCAATACTGAATCTGGTTTGGGGATGAAGTCTTCCTCTTCAATATTTTTCTTACCCCTACTACTGGTTTCAGCTTCAAAGTCTTTCTTCCTAGTAGCATCTGCTAGTTCTTCCATCTTTACCCTCATTTCCTCCAAGGTGCCCTCAAGGAGTCTATTTCTCTCCTTTTTCTCTTCCATTTCCTTGGCTAATTCTGCATTTGTCACCATCTTTGTAGAACCACAAGATTCCACTTCTGACATAAACCAATCTTCCCAAGTTTCTCAACTTGCTCTGATACCACTCTGATGTACCACTAGTCTTGCTTCCCCTAGCTTCTTCTAGGGTCTCCTAGGACATTTCCTAGCCTACTAGGGTTATTTCAATATCCCTAGGCTCCTTAGGTTTCTTCTCACTAGAACCTAACACTTTACACTAGTGAACACCAACAAGGTAGAATCCAAACTCTTCTTGCTCTCTCCTAGACCCAAATTGGTCTTTCTTGCACTATCTGCACAATTTGATCCAAATGGATCCCAAACATTCCCAAATGGAAAGGTAGTCTTCAAGATTTTTAAGAGGACCAATTTCAATGTCCACAACCTTACTTAGAAGTGTAACCCTAAACGAGTTCCAAATTCCAAGGCAATTTCACCCAAAAGAGGGCTACAAGCTTTAGGCCTAAATAGGCTCTTTTTCTGTAATAACTCTTAAAAATTCCAAACAAGTATGAAAAAAAAATTCATATCCTGATACCCTTTTCCAAAAACCTAAGGATTTTCTAGGTCTTGGCTCTCAGAGGTGTCTGTATGGTACCTCCTATATTCATGCCTAAAATTTAGGGTTTTAGGTCTTTGTCACTGTCTGCACAAGAAATGAAACTTCTTGGATAGAAAAACAACTCCTCCAAACTCATCCTCTAAATTGAGGGTCCTTCATTGACTCACCTACCTTCCCAAATCCACTGATTGAAGCTATGAATGCTTTTTCAATCCCTCTAGCAAGCTCTACAATCACTGGTGATCCCTAGCCATGCCACTCTGGCTCACCTAGGGCATCACCTTAAAAAAGGATTCCATAACTTCCTAGGCCCCTCCTATAATATACACAATGTACATGGAGTCTACTCTCATAATCCAAAATCCCATGCAAGTGCCACGATGGAAAATGGAGTTAAGACCCCATTTGTTCACAATGCTTAGTTCAGGACAACGATAGTGCTAAAAACAAAAGAATTTAAACAAGAAACTAAAACTATTTGATCAAACAAACTAACACCACACAAAATATTCTATCAATCTACATTACTCAAAACAATTCTCATAGAATTTTATTCAATCCATTAAACTATTTGATCACCTCAAAACACCTTAACAGTCACTGTTATTGTCATACACAGTCCGTACACAAAATTTCTCCAACTTGCCAACCCTCTCAACAGCTCAAGGATGGTCTTATATAGTTGACCCAAGCACTAAGAAACTAAATTTATATATTTAAGGAACTGAATCATTCAAAAATGTATTCTTGTCATAAAAGTTGTCAATGTTGTCAATGACAACATTGACAACTTTTTACAACTTTTAGTTATGGTGTCTAAACTTGGTCTAAACTTTTCCAAAGTTGTCCAAACCCCTAATTATGATGAAATAACAACAAATAGGACCTCTAGTCCCTTCTTTAAATCATTTTTCCATGAAATACCAAAATCCCCTAATTGGACCTAAATGGACACAAAGGTCTCTAAGGACCTAACAAGACACATCCTCCTACTCAACACTCCACACACTAGGACTCTTGGTCCCTTTATTAACCTAGTGGTCTAGCTAGAATCACTACAAGACAAAAAAAGGAGGAAGAAAACCCTAGGTTACATTGTATCTACTAGTCCACCTAGGTGCTCCTGCACCACAAATTTTGTGTCTTTACATTTTTTGGTGACCAAAAGAATTGCAGAGAAGCTGTCTTTTGACTTTCTAATCTTGACGACAATAAAGATTGTTTTAAACTTGATGAAAATAAAGATTTATTTTACTCACTTTCTAATGTAGATGAAATTAAATTTTTGTTTTACTTATTAGAGATTTTGGTGTTATTTCAAACTCTTTTCCAACCATTTTCATCATTCTTGTTCATATGTTTTACATTTGAAATTTTCCTACTGAGAAGATGTATATCTTCTCACTTTTTAATTTAGAAGACAATAAATTTCTATTTCAGTAGTTGTAAAATAGATAAAACTAACAGTGTGTGCTCTTCCCATCCATGAAGCCTTTTGGAGACAACATTTTGTGGATGGTTGTTCTTCACCCTCCGGAAAATAGAAAACATAGCTCAGTTTCAAAACTCCAAAGGCATCTAGGCTCAGTTTCGCATCAAATAAAATAAAATTTGTAAGAAAATGTTTAGATTTGAATAGGAAAAAAATGATGCAACTTAAAAAAAAATGATTCAATTAATAAGCTCACTAGTCAATCCATTTGGACCATTTAGATCGCCAAAAGTTATGGAGTTCAATAACCCACATAAGTTTGTGGAAATATTGCAAGATGATACTTCCCTTAAAAGACACCCAACAGTGAAGCAAAATACTTACGTGGGTACAAGTACATATACATCCAATTATTCCAGCAAACATAAGATGATGTTAGGGAGGGACATAGATAAAAAGTTGAAGTAAAAATAAAAAAACACAGATGTCATTACATAATTTCAAGAACTGAGCATTACAACAACAAGCAACATGAACAAAATACATACAGAAATGTCCCCCAACTTCTCCAATGCCTGCCCCTATAGTACCATTAGTGGGAAGACAACATAAAACCATGTTATCATTACAAAATTTCACAACAATACAACCTGGGGCTTTTTTTTGAATTTATGCTCCTTGCATTCGATCAGAGAGAATAAATACCTCTTCAGACTGTCTTTACCTTACCTAAGCTATGATCATAGCAATCCAAATTAAACAATCTGGGATGGTAATCTATTTTTTTGAGCTTAAAACTATTCCTTTAGAACTGACCTTACACGTCTTACGATAGGTGTAAAAGTTGTGACAGTTGTCAGAAATCACATATAATCATTTCAAGTAGACATGTATGCAATGATTTGAATGTAATTCTTTTAATACTAAATCATAAATGGTTTCTTTCTAGTTCTAGAAATACAATGAACTGTGAAGACAATATGACATTTTACCTCCTTAATCTGTATTGGTCTATGTGAATGTTATTGACTGATTCTAATTATTGTGATTGTTATTGAATTATTCTAATTTTGGCTTTTACTTAGAGGTTTCTAAAATTTAACATTATCTTTAGAGAATGTGGAATTAGTAATTTATTAATGTTGTAGTAATAGTAGATACCTAATTTTGTTAGCTATATTTCTATAGTATAAATGCATAGGAAACTAAGTCTTTGGGTGCACATTACTACCCTATGAAATATGGTTCTATATTTACTTGTACTATTGTTCAGACAAACACTTGGACATTTATAGATTAATCTAAACAAGTTACCACTCACAATTGTTTCCTTTTCACTACATGTTTAAATTTCAATATCGGCTTATTTTTCATAATAGAGGTCATAAAATAAAATGTGGGTAAAAAATCAACCAATCAAATACAAAATTGTATATTTTTTTTAGTAAATAAAAACAAAAACCAGCTTCAAACAATCTCTCTAAAATAAGACTCCTTAAAATAAAAGAAATAAAAGGGGAAAATAAATGTAGAAATTATAAGAATTAAAATCCATAGATATATAAAACATTTTCTTTGAAGCCAAAAAAACACCAGTACCAACAAACTAGTTAATCTATGCCTGCAAGTTTCAGACATCACCTCTAAAATTGTCATTCCAAGAATAGGAAATTAATGCACATAGAAGTTCACATAGAACAAAAATAAACCGCTACCATGCCTTCCATTTTTTTTTGGGAAAATTCCATTTTTTTTTGAGAAAAATGTTAACATGGAATGGATATCAAGCTACAAACCTCTTCAAGAATTGAAGCTTTTAGTTGAGTGTCCCACATATCCACCTCTTCTAGAGTTGGTTTCTGGATGGATATAGTGAAATCAACTAAACAATATGAAATTGATTGAATGGGAAATTTAAATTCATGATGGAATGAACAAAATATAATTAAAACTTCAAACAGAAATAAGAGAAGAAGATCAGAGAACGAGTTAAGTTGAGGAAAAAAAACAAAAACTAGAGTAGCAGAAGATCAGAGAATAGTTAAGTTGAGGGAAAAAAAGACAAAAACTAGAGTACAAGCTTAGAGAATGAGACAATTTGTTATGATTAAGATCATTACCTCAAATGTTGCTAAGAACATAGAACTCAAAAGAACATCTCTTAAAACTCAAAAGAACTTCTCTGTAACTTAACTGAGGAAATCACATATACAATGGATTCTTATATAGTAGAAATGAATATTCCAACTGTACCTTATTTTTAAATTTCAAAATCTACTTGTCTGACCATTCATTCATTGTGATTTGATCTTTAATAATGTCGGCAAGGCCTGCTTAGACTAGCCGTTGACTTGGTATATGGAGAAACCTTATCTTTTTATTAATAAACAATTCCAAACTCTTAACCTTCATTCATTGAATACAAATTTTTTGGGAACGAGACATTAAATGTGTAGAGTATTCATTGAATAAATCTTTTTTTGGGAAGAAGACATTAAATGTGGAAGTAAACCATGGCCTTGGAAAAGAAAAAAATCCTGTATAATCAACTATAAACAATAGCTCTAATGGAACTAAAATAAATTATGCAAATTGTCTCACATATAATCATTTCAATGTGACACTTTAGACAATTATTACCACTATTTGTAACTAGAAAGAACAAGGACGCATAGCGTCTAGTTCCTGCCTATGTTTAATTTGAAGTAGTCAAAATGGTAAGCTTATAGTATTTATTGTTTTGAAAAAAAACAAGAAGTTTTTTTGAGTTACATAAACATATTAAAAAATAATTTGAACTTGTATAACAACGATTTGGAATTGGAGAAGTTGTACAAAAAATCATCTATTAAACATCTTATTAAAGCTAGTCTTAATCTTGTTTAAATTTTTATGATTCATTTTATTTGATTTTTTTATTAGCATAAATTTTTCAATTACATTATTGAGTTCTACATTTAATGGCAAAGC